>NNCF01130293.1:0-10075 GCA_002313205.1 Laupala kohalensis | reverse complement strand
TCTCCTCTAGTTGATCCCAGAAGTCATCTACTTTCTGCAGGCTTTTCCTGTTGTGTTCATTAGTAGGTGCATGGGAGTTGATAAGGGTATATGCTTTGTTTGCCAACTTCAATGAAAGTGTGGATATGCATTCTGATGTTGAATTGAAATCTATAGATTTATGAACTACAAAAGCCATGCCTAATTGTTTGGGTCCTCTGTTGTGTTGTATGTCAGGTTTACATTTATATATTCTGTGGTTTTCTGTGTCAAAATGATTTTCATCTGTGAAACGTGTCTCTTGAATTGCTAGAATTTTTATGTTGAATTTTTTACCTGGGGAGGTGCCCAATGTGGGACTNAATTGCTAGAATTTTTATGTTGAATTTTTCACCTGGGGCGGTGCCCGATGTGAGACTTGTATATATATAAATATATAAATTCAAATCTAGTTTTTTGTTGGCCAGATCTTGAAAAGAAACAAATTGCTTTTCTTGAAAAGAAACGAGTATCCAAATTTATACTCTTTTATTAGTTTTTTGTATGTATCTTGAAACATACTTGTTACTAGAAAAAAGTTTATGTAATCCACTAAATGATCATCATTTGCTTCCAAGCTTTATTTGCACACTCCCATTACTCCCCAGAATATGTGATTTTCATTTCAACAAGATGTCTTGCCTCCTAATAAACCTATTTGTACTGGATTTTTAATTGGCCCTGCACAATTTTAGAAAATTCAATTTGACCTGTCTCCAGTCATGTTCAAATTTTTATTGATACCACCAAGTTAGCTTATAATTATGGCAATGATTTTAGTTTCAGTACGTGCTAACGTAGTTGACACCCCACATTTTTTCAAAATTCATTTTGAGTTGTTTTCGGTGGAGCTTTAAATTTTTCATGTTTATTCAAAATACGCTTGTAATGATAAGCACATTTCCAATTCGATTTGTTAAAGTGTGGATGCCATCTATACAGATGTTCTTCGTTCGAAGGTCCTTTTTCGTTTGACTCTAAAGTGTTTAAGGGTGGTTTAGGAAAAATGATAGTGCACTAGGTGCATTATATGTATTCATTAGTGTTCAAACTGTTGCAATCAACACATTGACTTGAATTAACAGAAATTTTAAACCTTTGATAATAATTATACCGTATACATTTGTTACTTGACGCATTATAATGGTGATAAGAATAATAAGGAGGAGGAGCCAACCAGTTTCTCAGTATTCTCTTAAAATCATTGGTTGAAGAATGAGTGCAGCGGCGCACTTATTGGAGAGTTAAGTCGAGGTCAATATAAGACTTATGCTGGACTGTCCACTGTTTCTCGGAAATAGCAAGAGCAATCATCTTTTTTGTTGCGCTTCAAGTTACTATTTGGGTCCGAGCTTGGCGTTGTAAAATGGATACTACCAGATCCAGAGTAGTAGCAACGAACAAAAGAAAGTATTCCCTTTTTATACCGTAGTGTAAGAGAATAAATATTTTTAAAAACCTTTGGATACTAAACTCCTATCCGAGTTAAGTACAGATTCTTACATAATCAGTAATAATGGAAAGAATTAAAAATATGACATTCTATGAAACATATTTAATATGTGACGTTTAGTTGATAACAAGCACTAATAATTTAAGTTAACATTGCAAGATTCTTTAAGCATAATAAATTTTAAATTCTCTATTTCTGTGTTTTTTAGTTACAAACAGAGCAAGATAAAACAGAAATATACTAACTCTCAATGTTTAGGAAGCTCTTTAATCGACTATTGATAATGTAGACTCAGCTTACATTAATCTCACTCTAATGCTTGTATAAATTTTTTTTTTGTGCGTGTGTGTTTCGAAGCGTAACATTACTGTTCTTTACAGTAATTTTACAGTGAAGTGTAACTTAAGAGACTTTTATTGATGAAAATTTTGCAAGTCTTTTATAAGATGTACAATCTTAAATGGCACTCTGCCCTTGAAGCACACAATATTGCTAACAATGTGCTCTATGATTCCTATTAGAGAAGAGTAAAAAGGTGTTGACATAATCTTAATAATTTAGAATATTTCAATGATATCTCCTTTTCTGATTTTATTTCTCCTATTATTATTCAATTAAATTATTTGTCTTATTTTATAGACTAACAAAAGTATCGTTATTTCTCTTAGATCTTCATAAATATAATAAGGTCAATGATGATTTTTAATATTAATCTCATTAATTATTTATCAATTAAATTTTTTTTAAGTGCAAAAGTTTAAATTAATTTTGTAAGTTCTTTATAATGATTTTAAAACCACTAAAATTGTTGCAGGTAAGGTCCCATCAAGTGCGTGGATGTAACATAGTTGAGTTTATGTACAGTGTTTTAAAAAAAGGAATTTTAATAATAAAAAAGTTAGTTTAAATTTGATGCAGTGATTTGATTTTGCAACTAATTTAAACTGTCATTAATGGAACAATACCATTAGTCATGAATTATTTACAGCTTCATATTCTAAAGAACTAAGAATCCTCGAAGGTTATTATTTTTAGAACTGTCCCCATCTAAAATATTTAAGATTAAAAACAAGGTATCTTCCCGAACAAACATTTTTATTTCAGAAACATGAAAAATTTCACACTTTATTCAAATCTCTCTTAAAACTTCATGAATGAACTTTGTATCAGAATGTCAATAAATAAGATTACAAGTGATTCAGTTTGGATAAAAGAAAAAATGTGAAATAATTGGAATTCTTTCTTGAAAATTGTGACTCTGCTATCTTTCAGAAAAAATTAAGACAAAGAATCAATATTATGACAAAAGAATTCAAAACCAAAATTGTAAAAAAAAAGTAACAAAATGCTATCTTGAACGGTTAAGACAAGTAGGAAAGAGTATGCGAAAAATGAAAAATGGGCATGCAACTAATTCATTAATAATTGATTGACTTGACGTTGGCCTCAAAGCGAAGTAGTAGAAAAAGTGAAAGTTCGATATTAAAAACTAGTGTAATTGTTTCCAGTTTTTACCCTTCACTACCTTTCGCAAGCATAGTTCCTTTGCCCGCTACTAGATAGGGCTGTTGAAGAGAACTACAAGTTGTATGGTCATACTCTGGTCATACTCTACGACTACCGTTTTTGGACGCCATGTGATGAGAAGACAAGAATGTGATGTTTGATTCTTTGTAACAAGGGAAATGAAATTGTGAAAATGAGTTTCTCCTAATTTCTAAGATTCTACTCCCTTCTCTTCTTTGGTTTCTTGTGTTTTTGTGAAAGTGCTGTGAAAGGAAGTTCATGATTGAAGAGCTTTGTTGGAACTAAAGAGTTGTTTTACAATTTCTAACCGAAAAAATATTGGCTTCTGTGCATTTATTTTTGGTCGTTATAAAATGCCTTTAATTCGTTTGAATGACCATATTGGTCACTTCATGTGTTCAGTTGGGAAATTATACGAGAAAATGGAACTGACTGATTGTGTATTGGTTACCAGGGGAGGATTAATTCATGCCCACAAGCTCATTTTAGCGATTCACAGTCCATATTTAAAGGTAAGTTAGCTGCAACGGAATTTTCTTTCTAAACCTCTTTTCTATAAATTGTTAGGTTATGTGCGAGTTTTCCCTGCCAGTAAACTTTTACTTGTTTATAAATGCTTTTGCTCTTAAAGGACTTGAAACATTTGAAATAATTCTATTTGCTCTTTGATGAATATACCTGCATAGTGTTTTGGAATACGTTTTCTCTGTTAGTGAAAGTTGTATCTATGTATTAGTAGACATGATAGTTTTATAGTAAGAAGGAAGTTTATCGTTATCCATCACAACATAACATAATCCACGCAGCTGTATTTCCTGTCCATGCCCTATTTCAGCATTGGTCAATTCATACACCCCAAGTAGATATATAGAGCAACCTTTATAACTTAATATGATAGGAATCTTGTGAATATTATGCTTTGTGTAACGTCTTCCAATTAATGAAACAGATTAATTGATGCTCATGAACGAGTTTTTTGGGTTATTTTGCAACCGTTTTTTTGTATGGTATCCGAGAAAGGGCCAACCGACGTAAATTTACTTTTGAATTCATGTTGGTTTTATCAGAAATATGAAATCACTAAGTATTTCCTTAAGTAAAATTATAAATACCATGACAGCATTTTATGTGGCAGATTGATATCAAAACCATTTCTAACACAGCAAACTTCTGCAAAGAATACATTAGCCACAATAACAGAGCAATATCTTATATCATTTTATAAAATATTTATTTCATACATCAAAGGATGATTTTCTTTCGACATTGTTGCTGTTTGTTTGTTTGTGGTCCAAATCGTTTCTCTCTTCTTGACTAAAAATTGAAAATAACTCTACTGGAAACAATAAACAAGAGCTGTAATTTTCCATTCTGTATCAGGTTTGGGTAAAGTTTTTATCCCAGTTTGCTTTGGCATTTTTGAAACTTTTCCACTGTCTACACTTTTCCAATCTGATCCTATGGTTGTCTATTTTTGTTGACAAAACAGATTGGGGCAAATTTTAGATAGTAAAGTAAAGTCTATTATCTTCATTTCAAAGTGAATCAATGAGCCTCCAAGCGTATCTGACTCACTCCACTCTCGACCATTATACTTGTTTTTATTAGTAGACTGACACCTTTGATTTGTTTATTTAGAAGAAAGGGCAATGCTTGGAAGCCATTATTGGCTTATGTATGAGACATAATCTAAAAACACTACTCAAAAATCTATCTATGAGAGTAATAATGCACATTACATATAGTAATAATATTTATTAGCATGTGTAACCAAAAGCAAAGTGCCCCACTGTTACGAAGCTACATATTTTCATGTTAGGAATAATTGCTATCACAAGAGAATATTATAATACTTTGTTTTATGTCAATATATAATAGTTAATATAAGCAAATGCTGGGAATTACATAAACAGTTAAAGTACCTATAATATTTACCTCGATTCAGATCAGACATTTTCTGGATTAACAAACAAGGAAACATGTGAGCACACAGCTTTTTTCATTTGCTTATAAGAGGTTAATTAGCACCTAAATCTAGTTCACAGTAGTCAGTTCAGATGCCTGCAACATGAAAATGATTTACATGTTCTTTAAGAATTATTTTAAAATTGTTTAACAAAATGCGCCAACAATGGGGCGGTGAGCGTAAGTGGGTTAATACACAGTTTAATGTGAGATAGGACCACATTTATATGTTTGAACCTACCAAAGTATTCTTAAAACCACGTCTAATATTATTCTTGAAGTACATGTTCTTGTAATTATCTACATTTCACTTACTTCATTTATTCACTCTTTTATTGAAGTTATAATCAATTGTGTCCTATGAATACAATTATCCACTTCTGCCCGTTGATGAACATTCCCTTTATTAGAACTAGCTGGAATTTTTTGTCATTTGAAATAATTTCTGCACATTGTTGAGGGAGCTTCCTATATGTCTATATTAATAAACTGCATTGCATTGTTTTATTATTGAATATAATTGTGTAGTGAGTAATTGCGTCATGTCAAAGTAGAGCATACCTTTCTATCTGTAATGATGCATTAATTTTTTTTAAAGTTATGTCTTATTATTGGTCTTTTATAATCATGGATACATTGACCATTTTATTTTTATTACTGCAAATACTTTTTTAAGAAGTCGGGCATGTTGTAGATTTTTCTGTACCTGTTGGTTCTTACACTGTTTGAATATTGAATTTCTCCCTTTCATTTTCTCTTTAAATTCTTTACGCTTCATAAAGGTAGCCAGATATCTTCTTTAATTTAAATTGTTCTGTATTTGATAATTTTGTCCCATATTAGAAATTTGTGTCCATGATAGACATTTTCAGGATTTCATTCCTTCTCAAATTTAATGAAAAGTGATATGTTACAGCGACCTATACTTAAATGACACACTTGCTCCAAAGAAGTACTGGTATAATGTTTCTTGACTTTAGTGTTTCCTAATCTGAAAAACCCAATGCGTATGCTGTTGGTTAATTTTTGGCAGGTATACTATCACCGATTTTTTAAAATTAAATTTGTTTGTTTACATTTGATTTTATGTATATTTTATATTGTGATACATGTTGCGTATGATACTATGTAATCATCATTGTTTCTTTTTATTTTCCTGTCTTCCATATTGAATGATAAGACTGAAACGATACAAATTGTTTCTTAACAGAAATAAAACTACTTAAAAGATTTATTATAAAAACACAGAAATGAACTAAATTCCAATAATTTAGTTAGAAAGAAATATGAAATACCTTGGAGTGATTTTGAGGCTCAATTGATTTGGAAGCAGCATACATAACTATGAAATAAGAAACTGAGTACAGCTACATACGTAATCAGGAGAATAAAATAGCTATGAGGCATGCAATTCTTTAGACGAACCTGCGATATGGTATAGCTGTTTGTGCTGGCACATTGTGTAATAATTTACAGCAGTTTCTGGTTCAGCAAAAGAAAGCTATTAGATATATGGCTGGTTTAATATAAAGGGGGAGATAGAGTGAAGTATTTAAAAAAACCATAAATCTTTACTGTAGTAGGAATCTACATAAGCAAGTTGATACTGAATATCCCACGAGCTGATAGGATCAGACTTTAAGATAACCACCAACTTTTTAAAAGAAATATAAACAATTTCATTTTCTCCGTACACCATTTAACCTCCTATAAGAAAAATCCATCATATAAGCAAGAAGTCTTTTTTAATAAACAATTATCCAAACCAATAATAAATACTGGGAAAAAGTATAAAAGTGAACTTATTTCACGACTAAAAGATAATACATTTTACACAGAGTAGAATTCTTGAATTGAGATGAAATGACTTGTCCCGTGTGTTGGAGCTGTGAAACATGATGCTTATCTTGGAAGCTTCTGTTGATAGTTGGTCGTTCAGGATTGGAAATTCAAAGTCTTAGTTGATGCAGACAAGAAGACCAGTGTAAATAAAAATATTTTTAGATAACAATTTATTTGTCTTGTTTTCTTTCTTCTTTACTTCTCTCTACTTCTCTTTGCATTCTTCTTCTTTCTTCTGTCCTCATAGGATCACATCTAGTGTTCTATGTCCATTCTCTAGTGTTCTTTGAAGGCTCTGTTTGGGCCTTGCGGTCCTCCCAATACATTTTCATATGCTCTGATCTTCGAGCTCTTTCTCATGTTCAATATATTCGGATTGTGCCTTTGTTTCTTGTGAGAGTGAAGCGGATATTCTTGATTTTGTTTTTTAATTTATTCATATCTATGGTGTCTTCTGGTATAAGGTCAATTTCCTTCAAATCCTCTCTGACTTTAATCTAATTGCATCCTGTTCTGGTATTTTTTGACTTGAGATTGTACTGTACCAGTTGATTTTTGAAAAGTCTCGAATCCTGCATTCTCGTTACGTGTCCAAAGAATCCTAGTCTCCTCTTACGCGTAGTATCAGTAATGGGTTCCAATTCTTTGTACACGACTTTATTGAGCAATATCTGCCACTGTCCATCTTTCTGATATTTTTTTTGATGCAGGTTGTTCCAAATCTTCATTCGATCTTCTGTAATTTGTCAGTTTTTGATTGTCTGTTCAGGTGGAAGAATGTTTCTGCTGCATAAGTGGTTTCCAGTTTTGTAACTATATTGTAATGTTAATTTTTTGCATTTATGGATAGGCATTTTTTTCTGTATAATGTCCCACGTTATTTTTGTGCATTAGCTAGTTTGTTTGCTCTTATTTGGAGTGAGGGTTTTTCATTTAGGTTATTTGTTATTATATCTCTGAGGTAATTGATTTGGGTTTCAATTTTGACTCTATTACCATCTGTTTCTTTCTTTTAATGATGTTGGTTTTGGGTGTTTTTCAAATGATATTTTGATGCCAATTTTATTTGCAATGTTTTAAAGTTCTGATATGTGTGTTTTTGTTTCATCTAATTCATTTTCTAGTAATGCCAAATCATCGGTGAAACAAAGGCAATTTTCCCCCAGGGGACTTACATCTAGTAAATACGGGGCCCCGAGCTGAGTCTGGCATTACTTCTTGTGCTAGGATCCTTCCTTTTCCTTTTTTGATCTTCCTTGGTCATTTCTTGTTCTTTTCGATCTCGACGCTAGGGCATCTTTCATTTATTATATTTTTGTAATGATGAGTGTAGTGTTCTAAGATATGTTGTTATTTGAGTTTTGAGTTGTAATTCAGGAAGGTGTTTTGTGGGTGTCATTTAGTTTTTCGGCGAGTCCAACATGGGAGGACAGTCATGTTTTCTCTCCCTAGTGGGTGACTGCATTTCTTCTACCTGTACAAGTTTTTAGGGCTGTAATGTCGACCAGCCGTAAGGTCCCACAAAAAAATAAGGCAATTTGTTTTTATTTATCTGCCTATTTTAATTTTTTGGGGGTCATTTCTTAAATCATTTCCATATTACTATTTCCAGAACACAGTTATGTTATATCTAGGAGATTTCCCTGTTGTTAGGGTCTGTTTTGTCTCTTTTAATGAAGTGGGTTGATGATGGCTGTTGTCCATTGTTCTGGTAGTTTCTCTTTAATCCAGATGTTGAGAAGCTGTTGATGAATGGCAATTTTTACTCCTTCATATTTCCAGGTCTCTACCAAGGTCTGATCCTCTCCTGACGGTTTGTAATTTTTTATCTCATCCATTGCTTAATAAACTTCTTCTATTTTGGAGGGATTGATGTTTTGTGGTGTTGTTTTGATTGGGGTGTTGATGTCCAAGTTGAGAAGTTCTGTCGGTTCCTTGCAATTCAGGAGTTCATTAAAGTATTTAGCCAGGGTTTTTGCATTCTTTTCATTGTTATGGCCGGGTTACCATTTTCATCTGTCATTAGTAGGGTAGGAGCTTCACATTTTCGAGTTGCTTTTCAAAGATTTTTTAATATTCTTTTGTTGTAATAAGATCTTGTTCTGATGAATTCGTCTTCTATTAATTTTAATGCCATTTTCCTTTAGTGTATTCAGGGTGTTTACACGTTTTTAGTTTTTGAGATTTTTTTAATATGTGGAATTTGAGATTAGGCTATGGTTTCTGCAGAGGTTGATTTTTATTTGTTCTTTTTTGGGCAGGCCATTTTTCGATAATGCAACGGTATCTTCTGTCTCTCCTAGTTGGGCGTTAAAGTCTCCAATTAATAGCTTTACATGGTGTTTGGGAATGTTGTTAATGGTCTGGTGTAGTAGGTCTCAAAATTTGTCTGTTCCTTTCCGGAGTATGAGCATTTGTTATGGTGTAGATATTATTAGATGCCTTTAGAGTGAGTGTTGAGATTCTGGAGGATTGCGACTTGAAATCTTGTACAGAGTTTATTATTTTAAGACTGACCAGAAAACCTGTTCCAATCTGAGGGACATTCTTTATCACTCTCTTCCCCGGTATGCCTTTGTAGAGTCTGTATCCTTGAGATTCTATGGGGTCCTGGTCTTTGTTTTTCATTTTCTGCAGTCCCACGATGAAAATTTTGTGTTGATCCATTAAGTCGGTTATCACTTTTACTTTACCAGTCTGCATGAATGAGTTTACATTATATGTTGCAAAGTAAGTTACTTGCTTCGGTTTCATTCTTAATTTTAAGGTTTTACGTCCGTGTGTGTGTGTGTTGGAGTATCGCATCGTATCTTCTAAGTGGTAGCCCACTGCATCTGAAGTGTTTGGAGAAGGGCAGTTCAGGTGTCGAGGTTTGGTAAAGGNTTTCCGGTTTAGGGATTTCTTCTTGGCTTCCTCCCACGTAATATTTTCTTCGGCTGTTGTTGCCTTACCGAATCATCCCATGTCGTTTGAGTTCTTCCTGTTTTCCTATTTCCAATTCCTCCCAATCTTGCTTCCCACACCTGTTTTGGTATTCTGTCATTGTTCATCCTGTGTAGGTGTCCAAACCATCTTAACTGATCTTGTTCCGGCTTGTTTTGAAGAGGTTGAACTTTTAAGATTTTTCTAACGGTATGGTTTCGGACTTTGTCTCGCCTCGTCTTTCCTACTACATTCCTTAAGTACTTCATTTCTACTGTCTGTTTTTTCTCTCTCGTTCTTCTAGTAACTATCCAGGATTCACTTCCTTATAGGAGTGTCAGGATGTAT
>NNCF01130292.1:198783-245148 GCA_002313205.1 Laupala kohalensis | reverse complement strand
TTTTTCCTTCGGGTAGAGGCGGATTTCTTATACAGGTTCTCTAGGCTTTGTCTAGGGGCGTGTTTATTGTAACAATAAATTGTGAATTTAGTGTTTTTTCAACACTTATGATTTTTAAACACTATACTCAGAGTAATCTATAGTTCGATAAGAACTTGTTCATGTAATTTTTTGCGTAAAATTACAAACATATTGACATTCTATTAGTATTATAACTCGCAGCTAACTTTTTATCATATCTAGGAACTTATGCTGAATTTTTTTGAATCCGCCTCTGCCTTAGGGCCCTTGATCGGAATTGATGGGATGATCCCTTGCTTGCTTCCGGAGTGTAAATTAGTTTATTGTCCTCCACGTAGTCTTACGCAGTTTGTACTGTTTTTTGACAATAAATTTATTATTATTATTATTATTATTATTATTATTATTATTATTATTATTGTTATATCATTTAAGATGCGCCCACCTGTTTAATGTAGGAAAAACGGGATATCAACCGTACCTTTTATGATACGTGTATAATTATAAGTAAGCGTAAAGTATACAATAATATTAAATAAATTAACGATTTGTATTAAAGTTAAACAAATAGATCATTTTCAACAAAGCAATGAAACACAACGTATGTCCATTTGGAGGTCAATAAGCTTATTTACTCTCCAAAAACAACCATCGCGTCAGTTACGATCAAAGAGCCCAAAGGAAAACCGCAGAAAACACAATGGAAAAGACATGAGAATATAAACTGCTCGACGGCGCGGTATTAACGGGAACAGTTACTAACGGGACATACGTGGCCTGTGAGGTGTATTGTAACGATCCATAAGATGTTACGATAAATAACAACGTTAAGAACAACAAAAATGACAACGCTATTTGTATTTTTTTAATATATAATTTTAATTTTTACTCTTCTGTGTTCAATGATAAAATGTTTGCAGTAGGAAAGGTGGGGTTAGAAAGAGTGATGCTGCTTGTGCGAAGATGGAGTACTTGAGCGAAGAAGACAATGTACCACTCCTTAAAGATGTCTTAAAATGGAAAGTACGACGCAATAAGGGACCGGATCTCGGACACTCTTTAGAATGTGTTAAAGAAAAATGTACCACAAGAAAAAATTGTAAATATAAAGTAAAATATCTTCTTTCGTGATAGGTCGATTTTTCCGCGAGTTTGAAGTCAGAAAAGTGGAGGAAGTTGATGTTTGGAAAAGCAGAGGACATGAAGACGGGGTAGATGCGCAGTTGCAGGCGAGGTGATCGGACGCTTCCGATCCCAGCGAGGTTGAAGAGGAAGAAAATCTTCCCTTCACTTGAAAAAAACAACAGAAATTGTATGGTGCGAGTCGAATTGTGTAAAGATCATTTTAGGTCCGCGAGTTAATTTATTAGTGACACAATACGAGCATGGATATCACTGTATGTCAAATGATACTGTTAAAATCCGTGTTGTAAGCCGGCACAATTCGGTAACGACGTACGTTTGCCATTGTGGACAAAGAACTGGACGAAATAGCCTCGCGCTCACACAGTCAGCAATTCCGGTTTAGCCGTCTTTTTCATGGTTCTGGATGTCATGTGTGGTGGTGATTCTGCAATCACACGGGTTCTCCAGGTAACTCCGTGCTTGAACAAGCGTGGATTTGCACAGCCGGAAATCGATTTCCTGAACTTCTAATGAGACGGTGGCCAGTTCCCCCCCTCTCCTCTTCAATTGGAGGACTGAGAATTTTCTTGATTACTTATTCGGACAAATAAGCTAGTGAAGTGGTGTGGTGTCTCTAAATGAAGTAAGAAAAGTACTTAGTTAAAATTGTATTGAATCATTCTGCTGTATCTCATTGAATTTGTCGTTGTATTAAAATCAAAATCTCAAGAACATTCGAGTTGTTGCAGCTCGAGCAGAAGCGAGTTTCTCAGAATGTTACAGAAATTTGAGTGTTCACTATTTGTTTTGTCGGAATTTTAGAATTTTGGGGTTTCTCTTGCCAATTAAGAGAATTGGATAAAATAAATGTGTTTGTATACTCGAGGCGTGTATTTTTTTCCCAATGTGGGACGTGGTATTGTGGTGACCAATAGATGTGAGTGTGGAGTCCCCTTGACCCTTTAGGTATCAGTTACTCAATTATTAAACAATTATTGCCTTCAGTTATTATTATTTTATAATCCTTTTATTGAATAAGGTGCACATATTGAATAAGTACTGCCCACACATGACTAAAAATGACCCGAAGGAAGAGACACTCCATGCGGAGTATCAAGTAATATTTGACATCCTGTTTTTCCCTACGTTAAATTATCACCAACAAGGGAACTTTAAACAAGCGCAGGTTGAAAGTTGTCCTGATTGACCATTAGTATGACCTGCCAAATATTAGCGACGATGACACAATGGAAGACACTGAAAAAGAAATCGAGTAGTTTGCCAATTATTGGCGTCTACTTTCCGCTCACACTGCAGACAGTCATGAGGAAAGTGAACCCTTTCCACTTCAGACCGAAACAGTTGCTGTAGTAAAAGGTCACCGAGTGCTGCCATAAGTTTCGCATTGCGTGCCATGATATTGCGTCAATATCCATTTCCGATACTGAATCTGTTTAATATAACAAAATACGAATCTTTCACACATTTGGAAGACCTTAATTATAGTATTCAAATATTGAAACAAAGTTGGTTTTTATTACATCATTTAAGGTATCATTTACGTACTCATTTATGTGTTCCAACGCAACAACATCTAAAAGTTGCAATATTTTATACATAATCAATTTTATTCCTAAAGATTCAGAAATATTATTTAGTATACCTGGTTCTCTGCGCGATGGAAAAATAAACTTCCGGTTGAGTTCCTAACACCCGCGTAATTTTGCTTGAAAATTACACATCGCATTTGTGACGAGTAAGACTGCGACATTTCTTCGTTTATTCGATGTGCATGGGGCAAGATGCATTTGTGTCTTGAACGTTGTAGATAAAAGGCACGTTGCGGAAAATTCGTAGAATAAATTGCTTAAATATAAGAAATTTACTGTTTTTGTAATAAAAATGTTTCAGATATTTTACTTATTTTATTTATTACTTGTTTTTTGGCAAGGTTAAGGTCATGAGGCACGCTTTTCCACCTAACCGTGACTGAGGGAATTGGGAAGGAGAAATGTTGGGGTTGCCGTGGAACTCATGGTATGGAACCCACATTTGTCTGGAGTAGGCGAGGGAAACCCCAGCGGAAAACTTGGGGGTTGGAACCCACGCTCTACCGCTCAGCCGTATCATGGAGACGAAGGCTCTACCACTAGACCACCGCTGTCGGTATCAGGTATTCAATACACATTTTCTTCAAGAAATTTCACAAGCCTAGATTGTAACATTGATGCCACTTTACTCTAAATATTAATCGGGCTCCGATTATATAATTTTTATTCACCACTCTTCGCATTTAAGCAATGTAAGAAAAAACGTTTCGCACTATTTTCTCCATGTATCCTTAGCTGAATCCTTAGCAGATACCCTGGAGAACCACCTCATTCTGCGTAAACTTCTAACCTTATCATAACCATTTCGAATCGTGGTACAAGCTTATACCCTTGTCCCAGGTAGTTTTAAAAAATGGGTATATCTTTGTCCAAACAAGCTAGAGACTAACCGTTCTGCAAGCGTACATTGCTATCTTGGAAGGGGTTTTAAAGCGTATGAGAAAGCTTGTGCATTGGTTTTGCACATGGGTTTTAATATGGAGTGAGGGCAAACAAGAGGGATAAAATTGTAAAATATTTCTAAATTTGAGGCAAAGTGACGGGAGGGGTGAATTTGTTTTGGGGGAAGGGAGGGGCTAGCAAATTTGAAGGGGGGTCTGCGTGATAGGGTATGAGGGGCACCTGTGTGTTATCTGTATGGAAAATAACTGAATACCCAAAATGCTCATAGGAAAATTTGAAGGAGTGAGACGATGAGGAAAGCCACGGACGTACTGAGAGAAGACACCATATGCCTTCTCAAAGTATGAGCATTGAGAAGAGAGGCTACTGAAGGGGCAACATAGAGGGCATTAATTGAAAAGGCAAAATCAATCGCGGCTAGAATGTCATAGGGAGTAGAAGAAAAAGAGGAACAAGAAGGAAATGAAGAGGAAGAAGAAGGTAAAAAATAATAAAGGTGACAACAAAAGGGTAATTTTAAATTTTTTGAGGGGGGACGAGACAAATTTTACACAAGTTTGTCATAAAT
Source organism: Laupala kohalensis (assembly GCA_002313205.1). Lineage (NCBI taxonomy): Eukaryota > Metazoa > Arthropoda > Insecta > Orthoptera > Trigonidiidae > Laupala > Laupala kohalensis. The sequence goes on along the minus strand of NNCF01130292.1, from coordinate 240,921 downwards.
TATCTGCGAAGTTTTATCAAATATACCGAATTCGAGAGAATTGTCAATTTTTTAAAGTCTTTGTTTATTGTTCCCTTTATTTGAGAAGATACCCCCATACAAATATTGATGAACTGTATCAGCATTCATACATTTGCCAAGACTTCATACCCAGGGTCGGTGAACATGAAATTAATTATTCAGTGATCAAACGACTGATTCAACAAGATTTGGATATCAATGCGACTTAGAAAGTGCAATTAAGAAAAGATTGTTTGCTACATGGTTAACAAAGCAGATGATAGTTGGACATTTGGTCAAAATTGATAGAAGCCAGCAATCTGGAAGTTTGACTGAAAATTGCCCTGAATATAGCAAGGCTGCCAATAAACACAAAGAAATTGCAAGAGCCAGCATGAATGCAGCTAAAGTGATCTAAGAATGGAGGACAAGGATTTATATGTTCAGCATGGTGTCCTCAAAACCATTAATAAGTATGAAACCACGTATACTTCAGCTGTGAATATAGAAAGGGCATGTCTCATTATTAGGTGAGATTACAAGAAAAAAGATACTGATGAGCAGAAGGTTTGTGACATATTCAAATTGATTCGCAGTTTAAAACTCCATAAAGATTAACAATAATTTCTTACCTTTATTGCACAGTATCTCATATAAAATCATCAGCATTAGTGTGACAGTTCATTAACATTTTACAAGTCCAGAATTATATAAGATTTGTGGATTATAAAATAGGAAAACAGTTATCTACATTTCTTTATACACTCTCCTAGGTACACTTATATACATTACAATGAACAACGTTTATTACGCACATTTATTCCTCACAAGGTATATGTCCTCAGCACTTACACTGTTCATCATTTATCCACTTTTCATTGGGAAGACTGTATTAAAAGTAGTTCACACATTCAAGTTAATTAATAAATAAAAACATCTTTTGGGTATTCTTCCATTATTCTCTCTCACTGAACCGCAACTCCATTTATAGTTACCATTGGACCAGATATATTTCTCCTAACTGGCGATGGTTCATAATGATGTGATAAATGTTCAGAAACTTCATATGGAGCATCATACATATTTTCAGTGTCATTTACATTCTCATACATGTTTGGATGACTGGGCATTCCATAACTGCTTCCCCCATTGAGAGAAGCATATGACATCACAGCAGCATTTTGATCTTCTTTGCGCAGAGCCCCTTCAATATTTTCTGTATTTTTGACAGGTGTTGGTTTTCGCCTAAACAATCAATAATATTTTAAAACTGTTCTGGTTGAACTTTCAGGCAATAGAGTTATTTTCATAAAATACTACTCACAATCTCAGATATACAACTCCAAGAATAATCAATAAGAAAAACACAACACCAGCAGCAATACCAATTGTTAATCCCAAGTTGGAGGAAGCTGTCTCTTCCGCAGTAACATCTGAAGAAGATAAATAACAGTAAAATTAGGGTTTCATTCCATAATTTGCAATAGCAATATAACAAAATATATACTAGTAATCATCAAAATAAAACCAATGATACAAAAATAATTATATTGAACAAATAATTACCAAACAAATATTTGCCATTATTACCCAACAAATCTTCAAAAAATTTCCTCCACAACTAGAATGATACACTAATGTATGTGTTTCTAATTTTCCACGATACAATTAAACACATACTGACCACGTATGATCAATTAAACACAAATCATGTATTTAAAAAATGGCAGAAAATGTGAAAACTACTTTCTACAATAAAATCATGAAATAAATTAGAGTAGTCTGTACCACGTTGATACTGGTCTGTGCTTTCGTTCAGCACAATTTTCCCATTTTTTCTTCTAGTCCTCATAACAATCATGGCAGAAAAAATGTTTTGGATCTTTCATCTTATTGAATGTCGTATTTTTTGATGAGGCAAGGTTCAAGTAGTTATTACTATATCACATTTTAAGGAAGGAAGGGCAACAAATTGCAGAGGTGGTAGTTCAAATCCCAAATGATCCATGTTGATTTGGTCATCATGGACTTTAGCCGATTTCTTCTTTTTTTGGGTGGGTGGAGGATTCCCATTTTCCCCATAATTCATCATCTATCCCCTTCACAATGTATTCCTTCATCCAGCCACCCCTGATGTCTTTCTACATTAAATCCACGAGGAATAGTAATGCAGAAGGATCTAGATCATAGTAGGGTAAAAAGAAAATTGACAGATATCGGCTGGGTGTTGGGTAGAGAAATCCTAAGGGAAAACCTCAACCTAGAAATAGGCTATAAAATAATGTTACATGAAAAAGATGAAGGATGCCCACAGAGAACCCATGGAAGACCCTGTTCTGGAACCTTGTTATTAATAAGTTGCTACAATATATCGAGGAGGAATGTCATGTTGTTGCATATGTGGTTGATATTGTAGTATTAGTTGAGGGTAGATCGCATCGAAAAGTGGAAGAGAAAGGAAACATTGCTAGAGGAGTGTGCACAATGGTGTGGCGAAAACCATTTGGAGATAGTGACGGATAAGACCGTAGGGATGATATTTGGATGAAGTATACACGAAAAAGGGAACCAGTTTTGATGTTGAATAGGGTATGGATAAGAGTAAAAGAGGAACACATTTATCTAGAAATAATGGTGGACTCAAAATTAAATTACAGCGCACACATTTCATACTAGGAAGACAATATTAAAAGACAACTTCTTACCAACTATTATGGATCGGGATAACGAAATTCAACATCAGAAAAATGAACCTCTTGGCTACCTATACAGGAGTGATGGAGCCAATGATTGTATATACACTGCCCCACAAAATTGGCGGCGCAATAAATTCATCGCTCCATAACTTCTATGTTTTAAAATGAGTGAAATTTGAGCTGAGGAAGTTCTTGTGTTTTATCAAGACACTCCCTTATTGGAGGCAGTCTGATCCATCTCCATCATGCTGGGACACCCTTAAAGTGAAGAGAAATGTAATTTTGAAAAAAAAAGTGAGCAATAATATCACACTTCAAAATGCCGGGGAGAGCTACTCTCACGTATACATACTCAATAATGTGCACTCCAGTAGCTGATATTAAAAAATTCCCCACATCTGATGACCCACCCCCACCCCATTCTCCCTCACCCCCCCTGAAAACGGTGTATTTCAGATGTTCCAAAACTACTCAGGATTGTGTGAGCTAGTCCAAGGAACATGATTTACGTGTTTTATCATCAATGTAAGAAACGCTCTATGAACCACCCCTTTCAACATTTCATCCCTTTTGGTAAATTGGGGTTTTCTCAGACTTAAATCAGTTGATTCGTGATGAAGTGCTTTCATCTAGTGTCAGTACGCATAATCAGTACATTTGTATGAAAAATTTAAGTCCCATCATTTAACCACTCTCGATGAGGGGATGTCCACCCACATCTTCAATTTCCTGAGTGGTCGCGAGAAAGTGTTTTACATGAATAAGATAGGGAATTGCTTGGTGTATTAGCACACAAAAGAAAAGAACCATCTTGCACCCTTAAGTTCAAATGTTTCCCTGTTGAACGGGTAGAGGTAGCATTGCGACTTTGACCCTGTAGGAAGTACAGAACCTTACTGTGATCGACGTATGACGTACAGGTTTCTCTGACAATTAGTGTGAGTTACACTCCCACCGATCAACGATGCCTCATTTTTACGAATTATTGCTCGAGTTGTACTGCGCTTTCCAATATGCAACCCTCTCGCATTTGTAGGTGTAGCGGGTTTCATCACATTCCGAATAAGGAATGTCATGTTCCCTAATACTGAATATGACGATACCCGCTACACTTACCAATGCGAATGGTTGCGTATTAAAAGGCGCAGACAACACGAGCGATAATTCAAGAAAAACATGCATCGTTGGTCGGTGGGATTAAAACGTTGATCGGTGCGATAATTTATACCAGTTGTGACATTCACCCATAAAAACAGGAGATGGTTCCAGCCAGGGTATACAATTGCAGAAATACTTACAGGCCACGAAGATTTCAATGATTACTTAAAAAGGTTCGAAAGGTCAGATAATGGAAGAAGTGGTCACTTACAAGGAGAGGAAACAGTGGGTCACATAATTGGGGAATGGGAGTTATATAGAGCAGAACGAGGGCAGTATTTTTCAGCAATTAAATCGAAAGAACTGATAACCGAGACAACTCATCGACTGATAGCTACTAGACGATTATAGAAAATAAAGGTTTGAAAAATTGACACAAATTGTCTCACGACGAATACATGACTCAAAACAAAGAAATGAAAAAAGTCAAAAGGATGATTAGCCACTAATTTCTGTTTATGTCAGAAGAAACCCACGTTCAGTGTTATTTTGGCTTTTCACAAGATAGGATTCATACCTGAATAATATCCTGATCTCAAACTGAATCTGTGAACAAAGTTCCCCGTGTGAAATGTTCAGGTTGGAGCCCCAGAAGGGATACAACTATTACTTCTGATCTATTATGCCATGCACACAGTGGATCCTGATCTACAACTGTGAGAATAAGGAATCCTGCAATTCGCTAGGAACAAACCTCATTGGGTTTTAAAGCACAGAGAATGTAATTCTTCTGTGGTGTAGCAACCAGGGATCTTCCAAAGTCTCGGGACACCCTGACCGAGGAATCGAAGCTCTTGAACGTGCGCTATCGGTAGGCTGATTCTGTGGGTTATCGGCGCATTAGGTTTGTTGACCAATAATCAGCCGAATCCGTAAAAGAGGTGAAAATGAAAACTTGCACACGATTCGACAGGGATTTCTTTTCACATTCCTTGCCAATTCCAATAACGCACAAGAGGAGTCGAAATGAGCGAGGGGACCATGGCAAAAGAAGGTAGTTGCAAGTCGTGAAGAATATATGAGGTCAATATATGATATTTAACTTGGTTATGGATAAGACAATTTATACGGTCAACGATACAGAATTTTTTCCCTTCATCAGAGCTAGATAACACAATGTTCTACACTTAGATAATAAGCTCCTCACCACTATCAACAATCAAACTTGCTAGGTCCTTGATGATCTAGGGAGTTGAGAGAACTTCGATAAAATACTAGGTAGTTTTTTAATCCAGCTAATCTAACGGACTGGCTAAATAGTATATCATCTCTTCTGTGTTACATCTTTAGAGCCTGTCTAGCGCTGGGACACATTCCAATTTACTGGAAAAAAGAGTGGTTTACATACCGACAGCTGGGTGTCCTAATCATGATGAAACCAAGGCTGTTATATCGATTGATCTCTCATCCTTAGTACTTAAAATAATGGAGAAACATTTTGATTGTTATATTAGAGACTGTATTTCACAGGATCGACCTTTTCACAAATTTGAGTACGCTTGTCACCCAGTGGCTTTGAGAGTACTTTTGACGACCTACACAAAAGCAAATTGTCGAGCAGCTGAAGAATTCCTGATAATATATGTCGATGAATCAGCTCTGCGCTAAGATATAGCTAACAATATTGCTGGAGAGACCTTCACTGTTTCAATGATGGGGGACTGTTCACATGGGGTCGGAGTTCTATCGCCTCTCCTCTTAAACCTTGTTGATGACAAAAATGGATCTCATCTGGAATGGTCACCTTATTTCAGGGTATTCAGATGTTCAGGAAATTATTACTTATTAGAGTAATATTTTCTGGGACAGGTGCAGAGGTGCTACAAGAAGGAAAAATTCAACTACATGGTGACAGATGTGATCTCTCAATACGAATAAAATGAATATTTCACTACTTTTTAGAGACAGAAACTGATTGTCTAAAGATTCAAGGTCGTGGGGGATCAAGACAATTTTCTAACGGGATCAAATACTTAGGTCAAGAACGTTATTTTCAAACTGCAATGGCGAAATTTTTTTATGGTCCGCGAGTTGTAGCACAATTTATGTGAGCGTAGGCTTCTGTGGCCAGAGTCAGATGAGTCTTGCCTTTCCGGGAAAATGCCGCGTCGAGGTATTGAATACCGACGGTTCGGCCATCTTGGTGTAGCCTCCTTCAGAGTACTAAGGAGTTTGAGATAATAACTAATTAGTACCCTGAAGGCTACAACAAGATGGCCGAAACATTGGTATTCAACACCTCGACTCCACGCTTCCTGGATAGCGAAGACTCGTAGTACATTTTACATCAAACTTTTCATAAAAAGTTGAGGGAAGCAATTTGTGTTATTAAAGGAATATCTACGTTGTCAGATTTAATATTTAGCGTGGCATGTATGGTGGGAGAAAATAGAAAATTGTGTTGGGAATTAGCCCGTCGTACATTACAATATGAAAACATTTAATTATAATACTAAATATTAAAAATACTTTCAAAAAGAGAGAAACATATTACTTATTTTTTCCAGCTTCAAATAATGTAAATTTATTGATGAGAATCAAAATATCGCGTGACAATGAAATAAATATGACCCATTAATTTTATTCATTGGGCAACATTTTGCCAAACCCCATCCCGTGCTGGATCGGTCAATCAAAATTGTATTGAAAACTGCCCGCGGGCTGAGATAAGAAGTACAGCACTGTATTACGGCATTAGAAACCTTTAGTTGACATCATATGGACACACGAGGTAGCTAATGGACCAAAGTGTGGATTTTGGTTCACTGGTGGATCTTAATCAGCCGGGAACCGAAACAGGAGTATTGAGTTGTAGTAGAAAGCTTTCTTTTGACCTTGCACAACACACCTCTTACAATCAAGCAGACCTATTTGCTTATCTTATCTGCCACGTGATAATATCAGACAGTCAAACGATTTAAAATCCATTGAAGGAATCCAGATAAAATTAAAAGTGGTCTCAATACCTGGAAGTCCAGAGGATACTGGCTTCTTGCAATCCTGTGGAACTAGGGTGTGTCTGTACATTGAGAAAGTGAGGAAAACAGCAGATGGTCTTACAAAGGAATGATCTATTGCTTTGATCGGACCTCACAAGAGGTTTGGGCTGTCTTAAGGATATGTCCAAGGGATGATTCATGACTGGATCAGGTAAAACACAATAAATTTTGGAAGTCATTTCCAGGACACTAATATTCAAAGCCCTTGTCAAAGAGGTAACAAAATGCTGAATACAAGAACTGTTTAATGAATGGATGTTCACTCCATTGGGTAGTTGGACTAATAACAAGACACAGTCAATAATGTTGGACATTTCTACAATATTGGTAAGACAACTGATTCAATGTGTAAATATAAAGATATATCAATATGCCAATGAAATAGCTCATCTACTGTGTAATTGTCAGGCTCTCACAGTTCTGAGGACCAACATTTCAACCATGGATGCTTGTAAATGCATGTTTCCCAAAAAGTGTTAGTCAAGAGACTGACAGCCTTTGCAAAGGATGCACGACATTTAGCAAACTAAATCAAGTGAAGCACAATTGATCTATGTTGGTTGCTAAGTGTTGGGAATTTATTGCCCCCCCTTAAAATGTAATGCAAAATAAGGAAGGTTTCAAGCACAGCTCCTAGAGGAAGAATGCCACTAGCAAAAAACATAAGTGAAAGATTATACGCACTAATTACTTCGCTGAACCAATGGTGGGTATCCTGATTTCAATGTTACATGTGTCTTTCCTGTAATGTTGGGTATACATTGTGTTCAATAGTTTATAATGGAGCTGAAAGAATTCACTTTGAGAAACATCACTGCTCCTCAAATCTAAAGAACAAATCATTCAAATCTGCAATAATTATCACAATTTTTCTTATCTGTGACTGTTGTTATCATTGAGTCATTTTTATAGCTTATTCTATTTATGATAACACAAGAGAACAAAAGTTTTGCTGCATTGTCATTCGCAGTTGCTCTAATCTCATTCGAGTGTGCAGATTCCAAACCTTAAGTTAGTTTTTCTTTTTGAGAGATATTTTTTTTGCAATTCATCATTTCTAATTTATCTCCTTTTTGATGAAAAAATGTAATTTTCCAATTGAGTATTTTTCATGCATTTAAAAAATGAAAAATTAATAAATGCATCCCAGTTCAAATAATAGAAAATATGGTCAAATAAAAAAGTTGCTTGGAATATTAAATATATGGTTGTCCAATATGATACCACAGGAATATAAAGATAACACAAGTAAAAAATACAACTTGGTGTGGATGGTTTCCAATGACTTCTATTCCAGCAAAAATTTGCGTTTTTATGTTAGTGCCATTGCTCATTTTAGACCCCAGCAGTAGCATGCCATCTTCACCTCAACCCCTGATAATGCTGTTCCATTGTATTCATATCCGAATGGAAGCACTCTCCTTTTTCATCACTAAAACCCCCAAATATAGTTTTGGAATGTATTGAGCCCATGTCCAGAAAACGGTAGTCCAACTCCAACATTCGTCCATCCAGAAATGCATAGTTGTGCATAATTTGATTGCCAAAAATTATTTTAGAACTTCTGCAAAATAGCTTTTCTTGGTCATTCATCTCCGTTTCTATCTCAACCTCATGTGAAGAGGTTCAAACGTAAGGGCCACTGAACACATTTGCTTTAATTTTCTCAAATGACAAAATTGGGAAAGCAGAAACTTCATGTTGAAAAGTATCGCCATCAGAATCTAATGTAATGACAAACTTCTTCATTAAGTCCAGCTTCATGTAGAGCTGAGGTAAAATTATTCTGTTGCCACTGATGATTCTTTCATTTACAATGTTTGGCTTCCCTACTTCCAGAGTATTAAGGATGGGCCATTTTTTCTCTGTCCAGTGGTTTCCTTGTGCTTGGATATCCCACATGCATGGAAAGTATGGACTCTTTATAAAGCTTTTCTGTTTTCCAAGAAGGAAGTTAACCACATTCAGATCCACTATTTAGGCTTATAATTACATATTTCTTCCGTGTACCCTACACGTGGAGATTATATGTGATAACTTTCGGTCAGGTGAAAATGGCGACCAGCCGGGACACGAACTCGGGTCTCTTGCTTTGATCGCAAGGGTGTTTACCGCTACACCACCGGTTCACCTTCCACAAATGTACACCATTTCCACCCAGACCTAAACCCCGGTAGACCGAGACACATCCCCATACAGGAGATAAGTGAACCAGGCGGCACACTATGCTGTGTGCACTTTATTACCGGTTTCACACGTACCTACGTGTTAAGGTTCGTTAAGTACATATTTCTTCGTTCGCCTTCCACAACTGTACTCAGGTCTGCCGGGTTCGTGTCCCGGCTGGTCTCCATTTTCACCTGACCGAAAGTAGGCTTATAATATTTGAGTCATTCAATAATTAATTGGATGTCATCTTCCGAATGCACTAAGTGACCATCTGGAATAGATCCAAAAATATTCCCACTGCTCCATTGTTGTTTTGCAAGAGAACACATTAAAGACTGTGTCTGGAGTCATTGAGAAAGAGTCGCCATTTAATTGTGCTTTGAGAGGCTAATTCTAATTCAGCGATAAAACCTGAAATATCATGGCAGTAAAAATGATTGTCCTCAGAAAAACTTCAACAATATTCCTTGCTGTGTAAAATATGACCATTTTGCAGGATTGTTTTAAATTCTTTTCTTACAGCCTCAAACCAACTGCTTTCTTCGAGAAGCTCAAATTACGAATTAAATTATTCAGTTCCCTTTAATTTTCCCAAATCATTGTGTTCTGTTAATCTTAGCCTTCCAATAGTTTGACAGTTACCTCCTTCAATTCCTGAGAGATTCCTTGATATAAGAGTGTAATTCTGAAGTACATTTATATTTTTGGCATGACATATTTACACTTTGGAAAAATGGAAAGTTGAGATAGTGGGGATGGAAATATTTCTCTTTAGAAACCAGGAACTAATAAGAAGAGAGTGGTGTACTGTAAAAACACATTAATGGCCATCTTTTCTATTGTGTATATGTATAGATATGTGTTTGGAAGAAAACATTTTGACAAATTTTATGTAATTTTATACCTGTTGACATAAAATATTCAAGTGAATGCTCGATTCTAACATATTGCATGAGCAGAAGAAAAATACATACTGTCACATCTTGGCTCTTCTCCAGACCAGGTTCCATCATCCAGACACTTTCGAAGGTATGGACCTATTCTCACAAAATCTTTGTTGCAATGGTATTCTATTACACTACTAAAACTAGTTGAGTGGTTCATTATCAACACTTTGCCATTTTCTATTGAATTTGGGTGATTACAATCAACATCTAAAACAAAATTGTTCTAAATAAATGAAATGCAAAACAAAAGATTGAGCATATACAAGAAAGCAAGTAAATTTACTTACAATTACAAATGGGCATAGAACCTGCCCAACCTTCTTTTGTACATGCCCGAGTAGCATTTCCAGTCAAATATTGGCCTTTTTCACATGAGTATTTAGCAATTCCTCCAATACTATGAGTTGTTACTTGAACAACCATTCCATTTTCTTTTTCTGGTTCAGGACATTGAATCTCTGAAGCAGAGGAAAATCGTGATAAGAATTCCAAAGAGCAAAATTCTAAGTGCATTTTAGACTGAAAGTTACCTCTACATTGGGGAGTGTCAGAGCTCCACGACCCATTTTCAAGGCATAATCTTCTCCCATGTCCTATAAGTTCATAATTTTGGTCACATTCATACAGAACAACAACGCCATAATATGTTGCATTAGATGCTAAAGTAAAACGGCCATGGGCAGGATTCTCTGGCGTACCGCAATCAACATCTGTAATAGGGAATTAAACAGACTATACTATACTGACTGACGTCACTGACAAAAGCATAGTTACCAAGAAATACAGTTTTAAGTAATTATATTTTCTTATATCATAAATCACAGCACTGACTGTACCATAAAACTGAAAATTTCCTCACTTTAAATTTTGAAATTCAATTGTCTTCCAAAAATATAGGTAGGTACAGTAAAAATAGAAGTTTTATATGAAGTGAAAATAAAATAAAATTAGGCCTTCTGTAATTTTTAATATATTCTAATAATTTCTATAATACATTTTCTTCTGTATGATTTAATTTATACAGTAGAAACAAATGAGGAAATCAATAAATGAGGAGAAAGAAAAAAATTTCAATGAAAATAAACCCATTAAACATTCAAACCACTTGAATGAAAAACAAAGAGGAAGAGATGAAATCAGAATTTTCTTCTTACAAGATATTTTTTTCCAAAGCCAATTTCAAAAGTTTTGGGAAAAAGGAAACAGATTCCAAACAAGAGATTGCTTTAAAAGTAGCAAGGAAACATTGTTGAGTAAAAATATTGAAGCCCACAAGTTATGTTAGAAGGCAAGAGAGGGGAGAAAGAGCAATTATCTTAAAGGAACTGAACTCTGTATGAGTACAGAGCTGTTTGACCCTTCTCCACAGCTCAAAGCAATATAATCGGTCATTTTCTCTTTAGGAGCCATCAGTGATTCATATAATGCTCCCTGTGGGGGAGGGAATTTGAGATACGTTACATTGCATTACGGTTGGGTTCGGTGGTATTAGTCTTTGTCCTTATGTAACGCTAAATTTTAAAGGGCACTTTTTAACCTTAAAGTTTGCCATTGTAATCTGCGTACTCAAACTCTCTGAGTGCACAGAACAATGAGGCATAAACAATTATGTCAGAGTTTCAAAATTCTTCTTCACATTTTCCAAAAAGCAACAAAATTTTTTCTTAATTGCAGTTGAGAGGTAGGGTTACATAGTTATTAGGAGGGTGGGTGATGTATCATTACAGGTGCATTATGGAGTGGATGGGAGGTTCTAGTGAATGGTAATTTTTGTGGTACATAGTTATTTTATGGGCAGTGCCTAATATTGGAGTAATAGGAATAGTGACAAACTCCACACTACGCTTTCTATTTCAATCTATTCAAGATTTGATTAAGATCAAAGTGTATAATATTCAATTAAATACCTCACGTAACTTTTAGTTTAGGATAAACTTTCCCTTCCACCAATTGATACATGCATGTAATAATATGAAATATGCTGTGTCATGAATTATAAAAATTGATATAAGAAAATAAAATGTTTTACATTGCAACCCAAAATATATTAAATAATATTAAAGAGCAAAATTAATTTTGCATTAATTACAGTATTACAGATCTGAAAAGCAATCTACAAGAATGGTTATCAGGAATTAACAGTGTTAGAATGCATTTTCCCCTTATAATTCCTCATGTAATGTAATATAAACTTAACACCTGTAGAATTTAAATTGTACTCACAAACACATTGAGGGACATCACCACTCCAAATCCCAGTATTTTCACATGTACTTAATGGTTCACCAACAACTTTATAACCTCTCTCACATCGATACTTAACAAGTGATCCAATTTTGTATGTTGCCACTGATGCTGCAGATCCTGCTGTTTTAATCAGAGTTCTTCCATATAACCGATCATTACCAGTTACGGACAAGATGCTATGTTCAGCCAGCATTGGCTCAGGACATCGAATTTCTGAAAGCGTCGGAACAAAATTAAAAATTTTAATCATGAAATAATTGTATAATAAATGTAAATAGGATTTAAAGAAATATAGGGAGTGAAATTACATATGATGCAAATTATTTTTGAACTCAAGCACAAGCACTGTGGTTGATTAAGTACTGACAAATTAAGTGTGAAACCCTTGATAGAGATAAATAGTTATGTGGTTCAACTAATTGAGTTCAGTCTATGAATTAGAAGTGTATTATGATACATTAATAATAATTATGATAGCAACAATGACAACAACAACACAATAATGATGATGATGATGATAATAATAATAATAATAATAATAATAATAATAATAATAATAATAATAATAATAATAATAATAATAACAACAACAACAACAACAACTCGTGTGGGTTGCTATTCCCATATCGGGTGCCTCCCCAGGTGGCAGATAGGCGGATGCTCTCCAGATATGGAGGGTACCGGGGAAATACCCGGGGTGGACCAAAACATAGAAAAAGTCCAAATATGAGAAATAGAGTCCGGGGCGACCGATCCTCGCAAGGCCGCGCAGAAGATTCTGATACCTGGCCTTCTGTGTTAAATGAGCTACCTGTGTCAGTGGATGGTGGTGGACCTAGCAATGACCAACGGGCTAGACACCGCGTCACGCCACTTATGGCTACCATAGAAGCAGATTTCACTGCCCCAGGACGATCTGGCTTGAGGACTACATTTGCAGAGACCTCCGCCACATCGCGCACAACTGGCCAACGCAGGCTCCAACCAAAGAACTTCCGACCAATAACTTGTTTGTCCACGCTGCATAAAATCCTCACCTCTATCATCTCTACCAAGATTTACAATAATTTGACGACCCGAAATATTCTAGCTCCTGAACAAAATGACCGTCGCAAGGGGACGCAGGGCTGCAAAGAACTATTAGTCATTGACAGTGTGATTTCACAACAAATCCGCAAACGTCAACACAAGCTATCTCTAGGTTGGGTGGACTACAAAAAGGCTTTCGACTCTGTTCCTCACTCGTGGCTCCGACGTATTCTCGATCTATACAAGATAGACCAAAATCTGGCGAATTTTCTATCAGTATGCATGTCAGAATGGAAACCAACTACGTGTGAAACAGGGAATACATTCATATGAAACTAGAGAAATTAGGATCTGTCGCGGAATTGACAGCTTGAGTCCATTATATTTCTGTATGACCCTTACCCCGCTCAGCAGAATGGTCAGGAATTCAGGATTCGGGTATCGAATCCAAAAGAACCCAAATGTAAGAATATCTCTCCAGTTCTATATGGATGATCTGAAACTATACGCTGCTAACAAAGATGAACTACAGAGCGAATTTGCATTGCTAATGAAGTTCAGCCAAGACATTTGCATGGATTTCGGATTAGAGAAATGTGCTGCTGCACATGCCGTGAATGGAAAAATTCAAGATCAAGAAAAGGACCTACAACTATCCGAGAACACGATCATCCAAAGCCTAGGGAAAGAAGATTCGTATAAATACCTGGGGATGTTGCAATTACTGGGAATTTCTGATACAGACACCAGAGGAAAGTCATCCAAAGAGTAAAAGGGGTCTGTAAATCTTTAATCAATTTGAGAAATAAAATTACTGCTATCAACACATGGACTATCCCAGTGACTACTTACACCTTTGGAGTTATAAAGTGGTCGGCGACCTCCTTACAAACTTTCGACAGAAAAATTAGAACAACATTAACAAGACTTAGGTTACATCACCCGAAGAGAAATAATGGGGGAAGAGGATTGCTAAGTCTTGAAACGTTATGTCGACAGCAGGAAGCACAACACCGTCAATATTTCCTAACAGTGGATACAGCGCAGCATAATGCCATCTGCGTTCAGGATAAAAGTACTAGTCCACTCGACTTCGCTAATGACAACAAAGGGATTAGCTACTTGAAAGCACAAGACCGAATTGAAACTTGGAAAAGGAAGGAACTACATGGCAGATTTGCAGCAGCTCTCACAGCAAATACTAGGGATATGAAGAGTTCAACAGAATGGGTGCGAACAGGGGGTTTATTCGGAGATACTGAGGGGTTTCTATTATCTATTAAAGACCAAGTAATCAAAACACGTGCTTACCGAAGGTATATCATGGGCGAGCAGATTGACATTAGATGCCGCCTCTGTAAAAGTACCAATTAATCAATCCAACATATATGCAGTGGATGTCCGTCAATGGAACAAAAAGAATATCTGCAAAGGCTCAATAACGTCGCTAAAGTGATCCACCAGGCACTTGCAAAACAACATAGTCTCATTGATGTTGAAATACCTTACTACAAATGCAAGTCTGAACAAGTATACAGCAATGAACGAACACGAATACTATGGGACAACCAAATCATCACTGAACATTTGAAGCAAACAGACCTGACTTCGTCGTGTTTGATAAAAGGAAAAACGAGGCTATAATCATCGATATAGCTGTCCCTTTGGATGACAATCTTGTAACAACCATAGCAGAAAAGAAAAGAAAATACCAATCTCTTGCAGTCGAATTGAAACGCATCTACAGGTTGAAGGATGTCACAATAACACCTATAGTCATTTCAGCGAATGGACTTGTCACTAAGTACCTGCAAAATGCAATGATGAAATTAGACCTGCGCAAACAGCATCTGAGAAACATCCAAAACTCCGCTCTAATTGGTATCTCCAGTATAGTCCGTAAATTCCTTAGCCTTGTTTGAGTGTTTCCGCTGGGAAGAGGGCAAGACCGATGACCCGATAATTATGTTTATCATTATGTACAAATATTTTTGCCTTGGGCAATGACAAGCGCAAGCAATTATGTAAAATGGAAAAGAGTAATAAAAGAATATAATAATAATAATAATAAACCAACCCCACGTCCGAGACAATAAATTTGCTTTAAGTCTGACGTGTCATTCGGACAGAGTATACGAACACCTGTGTACATAACTAACTAACTAACGGGGCCCTGGTAACCTGGTGAATGGCTAACCACCTACACTAGTGATGCCTGGTTCCTAATACGCGAAACCACTCGGACTCATCGGCCAAAGGGACTGCAGCCGATGCGACTAGACGACAGTCCCACTCTGATGCTGGTGGCAGCTGTGGATCAGCGCAGAGGATGGAATCATGGCAACCAGGCGAGCGGATACTCGAAGATATTACCCAAGGTAGCAACGGCAGCACCCAAGATCTCAATGCTGCATCAACGGGGGCTGTGTTGCAGGAAACACAACCTGCAACCACTGTTGCTGGCATACCGAGGAGGCGTATCAAATGGTCAAATGAAATGAAGAGAGAAATCATGCGCCTTTATTATCTTATTACAAAAATGGAAACTATGACTATGTTAAGACCGAAATTGTTATGCGAGTTTGTGGATAAATTTTCAGAACTCGCGCAAAAATTAACGGAACAGAATTTAATTGATAGGAAGAGAGCAATTCTGACGAGAAAACTTCTATCAGAACAAGAACTTGAAAGAGTTAAATGTCAGGTGAGATGCCATCTGCAAGCGGAAGAAGAGTCACATCCATTAGCATTGGCAATATTGCCAAGTACTGTTGGGTCTTTAGTAACTGATCCAGATGCCAATATACTGAACTTTGAGTTACGACAACACCTAGAGCTGGAATGTCAAGGAAGACCTGAAAAGTACGGTGACCTGAGAGGAAAAGCAGAAAATTACTTTCATCAGGCAATGGAAGAGTGGTATGAGACAGGCCCATGTCTTCGTCCAAGAATTCCCTAGGATGAACACTTCTGTTAAACTAAGTATAACAACTAACCACCTTAACTCCAAACCCATACCGGAAGCATTGGCACAAGAAACTGGACTTGAAAAAGTGCAGTTCATTACATACTGTGCAGAAGTTGCTATTGTGAAAGCTGTTGGAAGGAAAGTTGTACCGTATGGAAGCAATAATCAACGGCGTAAAACAGCCCGTTCTCCTTGGGAGCAGCGTCTACAAAACAATATCCAAAGTTTACGATGTGAGATAGGTCGGCTTACACAGTACAAGAGAGGGATCCGTTCAAACTGACAGGTACGACATATACGAAAGATTATTCAACCACACCATAGAACTGATTTGGATGATGAAAAGACGCTGACAGATATTATTGACATACGGGTTCAGAAGTTAGCAGTGTATGCCAAAAGTTTGTGTCGATACAAAGAGAGCGAGGAAAGGAAAACACAAAACCGGTTATTCTCTCACAATGTGAAGAAGTGTACTAGAAGGCCCTGCCATAAATGATCTAGATGTGGGACTAACAATAGAAGCAGCAACAGAGTTTTGGGTTAATCTGTGGGAAAACTCAATAGAACATGAAGCACAGGCGAGTTGGATAGAGGATGAAAATAAATTGACGGAGGAAATGGAGGGGGAGACGTAACTACTGAAGAAGTTACAGCGTCTGTAAGATCAACACAAAACAGGAAGACTCTTGGTCCTGACGCAGACCAAAATTTCTGGTACAAGAGACTCACAGCAACACATGGAGCAATTGCAAAAGCATTTTCAAGATTACAGCACCAACCATCTGAAGACCCTGGGTGGTTATTTAGGGGTGATACATTTCTGCTCCCTAAAGGTGATAACTCCGCAGATCCATCAAAGTAGACCTGTTACTTGTTTGTCGACTTTATATAAAATATTTATGTCCGTTATTAAAGAACATATTTATAGTCATTGTGAAAGAAATGAGGTACTTTCAGAAGAACAGAAGGGGTGCAAGCCATACAACCAGGGTTGCAAAGACCAAATAGTAATTGATTCAATTATTGTAAATAGTGCTGTCAAAGGGCAGAGAAATTTACACATGCCATACATAGACTATCAAAAAGCCTACGATTCAGTTCCTCATACGTTCTTAATTGATATTTTCAAAATATATAAATGTGACCCAGCAATTGTTAATTTCCTCACTACGTACATACTTCAGTGGAAGGTGAAAATTCATATGAATTCCTCACCTGGTCTAACAACATCTAGACCCGTCAATATAAAACGGTATATTCCAAGGGGATTCGTTCAGTCCCCTGTAATTTTGTCTGTATTTAAATCCCTTAAGTAGGATTCTTAACAGTGGTGAAAGAGGCTATAAAATGTCTGCAGGTGAGGTGACAGTGAGAATATCTCATACGCTATATATGGATGATCTAAAGCTGTATTCAAGCACTCGGCAGCACATGCAATCATTTTAGATCTCACAGCGCAATTCAGCCAAGATATAAGAATGAACTTCGGAATGGATAAATGTAAATCGGTGGTGTTAATACGGGGAAAAGTAGATTATACCGAAGGGTTTGATGTGGGATTAGATAAAGACATTGAATGCTTGGCTGAAAATGAGGAATACAAGTATCTAGGTTTTATTCAATTTCGTGGCATAACACCTACGAAAATGAAGGAAGCTATCCAAAATAAATTCATGTTGAGGGTAGTGAAGGTATTGAAAACGTTCTTAAAATACCGAATGTGTCATCCGAAGGTTGTAGTGCAACGCATCACTTTGCCCCGTTCAATGGGAGGTCGAGGCATTATTGACATAACTAATGTCCATAAGAAGATGGTTCACAGTTTGAGATAATACTTCTTCAGCAAAGTCAATGTACCATTTTATCACGTAATCACCAGAAATGATCTATGTAATGCGGCTTGCAGCTGGCAGACACTGCATTTTGCCCCATGAGTGCGGTAACATCTAGTGATCAGAAGATACAAACATGGAATCAAACAGAATTAGATGGTGCACACATCCAGATGCTTAACCAAGAGTACGTTAATGGCAATTTATCGAACTTGTGGCTAAAGTATGGTTCATTGTTTCCTGAGACGGAGAGTTTTGCTGTAGCAATACAGGATCGTGTCATCGCCACTAGATGCTACAGAAAACATATCCTCAAAGAAGGAGGAGAAGAGCATTGTCGTAGATGTGGCCTGACCCTGGAAACGATCGACCATCTTGTTGGAGGCTGTTCATCACTAGCTGGAACAGGATGTCTCAAAAGACATAACGATGTTGCCAAGATCATCCACCAGAAAATCGCTTTCTCAAATGGGTTTGTATCAGGGGAGTGCCCGTATTACATGTACCAACCCATTCAAGTATTTGAGAACGACCGCGCTAAAATATACATGGATTGGTCAATTAGAACGGATTTGACAATTTTAGCTAACAGACCAGACATCATGTATATGAACAAGCAAAAGAGGTGTGCGTTTTTAATTGATGTGGCCATCCAGCTTTATCAAAGCCTAAGGATAACTCTAGCAGATCAATAAGTATGCAGTATTGGCTGAAGAATTTAAGGAGTGGTTTCATCTGGAGACCGTCAAAATGATTCCTCTTTTGATATCTGCAACTGGGATAGTGCCTAAAGCCCTGAAGAGAGGTTTGGACACATTGGATGTTGGGTTCTTGGTACCTAAACTACAGAAGTCTGTTTTGTTGAAAACGTGTCACATAGTTAGAAAGTTTCTATCTCAATCATAATAGTAGTACTGTAAGGTACCTGGAAGATTGCCTGTACATTAAAATCGGTCATTTTTTTAGAATGTGAAAAAGAAAAAGGATAATAATAATAATAACGATACCGATGACGACGAGGATAATAATGATAATAAAATAAAATCCCGTATGGTGACCGGTACCACCTGAAAAATAGCGTCATAGGACCTCCCCGAGTAGTAAGAGGGGACAAATCGGAGCAGATGCCTATTTTCCTTATCCCAACAAATGTACCCATCTATTCACACTTTCTACCTTCCTCTCCCACAGAAGTCATTGGGTGGACCATGTAGTCCAGGAGCTCCCGTCACCAATCTTAATATTTTCCCCTCCCTTAGCCCTCCTTAGTTAACCTCATTTAGAGTAGGGAGGGCTCTTGAGGTACAAAGCCAACCTCCCAAGGTGAAGGAAATTATCGACGAAAACCATATATGGTGATGCATTTAAGAAGTCGTAAGGCCTCGGAAAACATGTCTCTGTCTGGGGAGCGCCAGGGTGTGGTTGGAGCTAGCGCTGGCCATCACAGCTTACGAGCCCTGGTGGTGTTGTACTGTGCAGGCGGGAAAGCATCGGGAAACTCAAAACTGATACAGCCGAAAATGACGTAGTCAAACAATAACAGAAACAACAACTGCAGAAAGTGTTTCCCAGAGGAGAAATACACTTTTATCTGGGACCACCCAAGCAGGCCGTCAACACACCCGCATGAAATGAGCATAAATTAATACCTTTATCATGCGCACGTATTACATAATCACAGGATTAGAAACAAATTGAACTGGATACAGGCAAGAACTACACCGTTTATTCATTGAAAAATATCGTATCACAAATGTAACTGAGCGAAGAATAGTCAGTGAAAAAAGAGCAATAGTTACCAACAATCTTATCCTCTAAGCAATTTTGAACGAATTGATAATGCGACAGAAGCATCAAGATGACACCGCAAATGAAAACCTTGAATAAGTACCTATTATATACAAAGTGAACTGCTCCATTGAACAATAGACTGATCCTGATCCATATCCGCGATCACATCCCAGCAATGAAGTCCACCAAGTGAATGAAAACCTATCCTATTACTAGGAGTATGTAAATGAAATAGATGAAATCCGTCATAATTTAAGTAAGCATCTCTTACAATATTCAAGACTTTACCCCACTAAGACACCTGTAATTCCATGCTTCTATTCTCTTTATGTGTTCTGTGGTTTCAGCGAACTTCCAAGGACGCGGAATCGTAGTCTTAGGAACAAGATATTAATTACCTCAGTAGGAACCATGCGCCCTAGGGATTAATGAAACCATCAACAACTACAAGAATATAAGAAGATGCTTTAGATATGCCACAGTGATCCCAAATGATATCAAAAGACCTTCCTCTTTTGGAATGTTCGGGGAAACAACAACGATGATGTCAAAGACGTGAATTACGATAAAGACAACAAGAATACGAAAACCCAGAGGCTGACTGAGATCTATTACAGAAGAATACTTCTCTTCGGTATTATAATTCTCTGCGATATTTTCGTGGGGAAAAGTAATTGTTGAGGTCGTTTAGTAGTTTAAATTTAAGAGGGTTCTACATTGGCCACATTTCGATTTTCACTCGAGAACTTCTTGTCGAAAAAGCAGTTTTACTTTTCAAAACAAAACCCCCTGTGTTGTGGGAAAAAATTGCGAGAACTTTTACCTTCACATTTTGGAGTCTCCCCACTCCACTGATGAGTTTCCAAACACTCCCTCGTAGATACACCGGTGAGTTTGTAGTTTCGAGAACAGCTGTACTTCACAACACTCCCGAGAATTGTCGAACCATTGGAGTAGGATACAGAACCATATGGCAATGGGGTTAACTTTCCACAATCGACAACTGCAAAAGAAAAATAATTTGAGAGAGAATATTCACATAAGAGACAAAGTATAACCAAAGACTTGGTTTCAAACGTACATTCACAAATTGGGGGATCTCCAGACCATTCTCCATGTTCCCCACATTCCAATGTCGTGTGGCCATGTATGACATATCCTGCTTCACAATGATAGGTAATTTTCGAATGGATATTGAAATCATATCCAACAACATATCCTCCGGGTGGAACATCAGGCTCGTCACATGTAATTACTAGAAAAGAAAATTAACATTAAAAAGATCTTGTTTCATCAGAAGGACTTGCAACAAATCAAAATATGGGTCCGGATCCGGTGGTAGCCGGTACTACTAAACATCGATTCAACTTCAAATACATTTGAACCAAGAATCGAAAAAATAACTCTTCTCGGTCTCATTTCTAAAATGAGCAATTAATAGACCCTAGTACTTTAATTGAAACTTATAATTTAAAAAAGTAATTACTGTCAAAATTCAATTAATAAAAATATTCATTCGACGATTATTTAATTTCATAACAACACATTAATAACGTACATTTTCATGATAATACGCAATACCTTCCATCTCCTGAAATTTACCTTCATCAAATAAGCTCTTTCCATTTATTACAATGAATTGCAACATATAGAGCAATGTTATTAAACAATTAGGCACAGGAAAGTTGATAGGTCTGGAATATTTCAGTTAAGGTTCTAATAATGGAACCGAAATTCCAAAAACCGACATTTGCGCCTGTTCGGGTTCATATTGAAAAGAAACAAACGTTTCCTGGTTCCTCTACAAGAAGAATTAGGGTTCCGAACCATTGCTCCCTTCTTGAGTCCTCATGGTAATCAACGTAACAATATTTGATCGCACCTCTCAATACAGTAAATTTGTTATTACATTAAACCATGAAATTCTGGTTAAGCCATAATTCTGATTGGTTACTGACAAATCTCCGACTATCATTGAAGGCGTCAGCAAATATAATAGCTCAAATTAGAGGCTCATTTCGAAGCGAACAAGTCAGAATGGCGTTATGAAACCCCTGGTACACGAATATACAGTAGACCAGAGAACAACAAAATTTCATTATATCTTTGTTATTTGGTAATTCTTGAATAATAATTTGTTATTTCTTATGCAAACTATTTCTAATAGAGGAAATAATTAGATACAAATACACAGATAAAAAGTAATTCTATTCGTTTCTCGTAATCGTAGAATAAAAAAAACACATTAAATGTTCGCAACAACAATACCACTACTCATAATAATAATAATCATCATCATTTAGAGAGCGGGTAGGTAGCAACCTGGGATTAGAAATTTCAACCTGCTAGAACACCTTTAGAGCTGTGAAGTGAACACCACTACATCAAAATAACAATAATAATAATAATGTGATAACTTTCGGTCAGGTGAAAATGGCGACCAGCTGGGACTCGAACCCGGGTCTCTTGCTTGGATCGCAAGGGTGTTAACCGCTACACCACCGGTTCGCCTTCCACAACTTGGTTCTCGGATTGCAAGGTTTAACGAAGCATCGTTGAGAGGAAGACAAGAGCGTGACTTTACCTTGAATCAGAAAAAAAATTTCAGACCACCTTGAGAATAATAAAGATGAGCTACAACAACAAAAGCCACCCGAAAAAGATGCAATAACCCATTTCTGGTCAAACATTTGGTCTGTAGGGGCACGCAGAGGATACTGGTTTCAAAAGGAATAAGTGTCATGTTATGAAATATCCGAAATGTCTACAGTTTTCATTACATGTGATGATATCCGCAAAGCCGTTAGAAGAACCATGAATTGGAAAGCTCCAGGAATAGATGGAGTCCATAATTTATGGTGCAAGTATTTCCCATCCACCCCTTGGGTTTTGGCAAAGCTATTTCAGAAGAGCTTGGGAAATCCCCAAATTTTAACTTGAAACATGACAATGGGTATGACACGCACGTTGCGCAAGGGAGGTGAAATTAGTAATCCGAAAAACTGTCAGCCAATTACATGTCTTCCAACGATATATTAACTTTTTTTATATCAGTGATTTCGGAAAAAATGTATGGTCATTTGATGAAGAAGAAGAAGATACTTCCTTCTGAGCAAAATGGATGTCGCCAGGGGTCACGAGACTGCAAGGAATTGTTAATCGTCGACAGTATACTTACACAATCTGATACGTAAAAATTACATAATGTACTCATCGAATAGGTGGATTACAAAAAAGCATTTGATTCTGTGCCTCACTCCTGGCTTAAAAGTGTACTAACCTTGTACAAGATCTATCCTAGAATTGTTAACTTTCTTTCCGTCTCCATGTCTCAATGTAAAACTGTCCTTAGTATTCAGAGTGGGAACACCTCGTATAGAACAGAACAAATGCCGATTCGAAGGGGGATGTTACAGGGTGATTGCTTTAGTCCTCTTTGGTTTTGCTTAGCTTTAACGCTTCTCGGGAGAATGCTTACGGCCGCATCATTTGGATATGTAGCGAAGAAAAATCCTGATTTACGGATATCTTATAAATTTTACTTGGATGATTTAAAACAATTTGCTTCTAATGAGAAACATTTTAAAAGTCAATTATGTCAGTATGTAAGAGATTAGGAGGGCAATCTCAAAACAATTTTATTTCATATTTCAGGAATGTTTGTTCCATGACTTTGAAACGGCCATGTTCCCCTGTGAGTAAACGGTCAGTGTGTGTGAGAGTGTCAACGCGAGCAGAGTGCGCAGACAGTGCGCGTGTTGAAAGAGTAGAGCAGAGGCTGTAATAGTGCTGTAATACAGAATGAAAGTAGAATATACTTTATCTGTTTATAATTGTTTCCTAGTTATTTCACCTTATAAACATACCCTAATAACAAACTATGATTTGTGAAGATCTTTAATGATGGCATACACTTGGGTTAAATAAATGCTCAATCCTGCATGCTCGAAGAGGTAAAGTGCAAAATCAAGAAAATGACCTGCAAATATCTAAGGAAGAGATTATCCGTTGTATAAGAGAAGAAGAAAACAATAAATACTTTGGATTATTACAACTTCTTATCATCAGAGGAGCAACTGTAAGGGAAGAAGGTGCTATCTATAATCTGCAAGGAGCCCCGTCGTGGCCACGGTGTCAGCGTGATTGCTCACCACCAAGTCATCCCGGGTTCATCCGGGCGGGTCAAGATAAAATTTGTAGCTTTTCATTTGTCTCAGTTTAAATAGCTCTAGCGCATGAAAAGTTAGTTCATACCCTATTGTAGTTGTAACAGTTGATACAGCAATCTGGATTCTGTCTAGGCCGAAATTCACGATGTCGCTACTGAATAAACTCACAAACTGAGCCTTACTAGCACTCGTTATCGTGGTCCTAAGTTGGCCTAGTCGAGAATACAAAAATCTGTTCATATATTAGTTCTAGAAATAAGATTAAAGCGATTAATTCATGGGCTATTCCTGCAGCAATGTACACTAATGTCATTGTTCTCAAATGGTCAAATACCTGAGCTACAAACTTTCGATAGGAAGCTGAGAATGACACAAAATATCGTACACATTACCCAAGGAGTTCTGTTGAACAGTTGAACAGCCCCGGCAAGTTAGCCGGGATGGATTTTTTATTCTGAACCGATTCGAACGATCTTGGGCAATTTTATACTTTGCTCACCCTTAGTTTTTTAACAGTTAATCAATGAAAATATTTTCTTTATTTTCGACATTTCGGCTAAGCGCACATCCTGTTAATATGATCACAGAATAATAGAACTCTTTTTTATCGACGTGTTTTGACCTCCCCGAGTTTGCTCATCCACTACTTTTGAGTACAATAGTTTGGTTTTGCAATAAAGTTTTAAAAAATAGAAACATTGTTTATTACGCATACACGTTGGCATTTGTTACATATCCGGCAGAGAATTAGCGCATAATTTGAATTCTGCCACGGTACCAACACAACATAAACAAGCTCAAATACTCCGTCAGTACAACAGGCGCTGTTCTCGAAAGGTAAATGGTAAATGACGTGGCGATCCCCCTTTAATCAAAACCTACGGACTACTCAAGCAGAAGAAATCAATAAGTAAGCAGCATTGGTTGAAGAATTAGAAACCTACTAGCTGCTGACTAATATTAACCGCTGGAGGTTATTATTTTTATTTTTTTTGTGGGGCTTTAAGGGCTCGTCAACAGCAAGGTTATTAGAGCCCATTTGAAGGTTATTAGCAGCTGTTCATGACAGAACCCAGCACTGAAGATAGCCGTCATGCGGCTGAAAGGGCCTGATACCTCAATAAAGAATGACAGAGTGACAAAATGTTGTTGATGAACAACCGGTCAACACCAGCGCTATATTTACAAAGAAGAATTGGATTTGCTTCATCTAGAGACCGTCAAAACTGTTCCCCTTGTGATATCTGCAACTAGGAAAGTGCCGAAGGCCCTGAAGAGAGGTTTGGGACAATTGGACATGGGGTTCTGGGTACCAACGATACAGATACACCCGTACTTATACTTTGACATGTAACCAGTATAAGCGTAAGAAAATATAGATAAGAAAATCGTGAATATTTTCAGTGAGTCGTGATTTTAAAGAAACGAAGCACGACAATTTCAAGGATAGGTCAGTCAATAGAGATATAAATAAGAAACAGGTCCTGGAGGAAACAAATTTCCCATTGCGAAGAAATCAATCTGACGATGGACAAGGTCGACTGCAGCGCCCACACAGACATTGCAAATGGCTCTTAGTAAAGCAGCGACTCACTACAGAAATTGATTCATTGCCACGCCCTCCTTTGCCAACAGTGAGCAAAATTTGCATGGCGAAAAATACAGTAAACAAAAATTTTTTTTGTCGAAGTAAGAATAGTTTTCATGTTTTTCAAAGTAATTCAGTAACTGAATTTCAATAGTTTATAACTTAACGAAGATTTTTTTTAAACATTGCACTCGAAATGCGTTAGCAGTCTTTCGCTAAGCAAAACTAAAATAGAGGAGGGAGGGACCAATGAATATGGTATAATTATTCTTTTTTGTTTTTCACTAATACCGATGTCTTTGTCTAGATTAGCGTTGTCCAACTGGCGGCCCGCGAAACTCTTCCTTACGGCCCGCGAGTTGTGGTACATTTTATAACAAACTTTTCATCAAATGTTGGGGGCACAACTTGGTGTAATAAATATATGCTGTCAAAATTAATTAATATTTAACGTGGCGTGTCCGGCGAGAGAAAATAGAAATTACCCTGTCATACACTGCAACATGAAAACAATTTATTGTAACATTAAATATTAAAAATACTTTTAAAAAATCGCGAAATATAGTATTTAATATTTTCAACTAGAAATAATATAAATTTGTTAATTAGAATCTCTTTACAAATAAATAAATATGATCAATTAGTTTTATTCATTGGGCAACATTTTGCCAAACCCAATCGATCGAAAGTGTACACAAAATGGCCCGCAGGTTAAGTCTGGATCATGTTTGATTTTTTATTTTTCAAGGTTGTATTTGTTTCACAGAGTGCAAGTAAATAATTTAATTTCTCTACAATGAATTATTTTAAGGCATCATACATTCTTTCTTGGAACTGAATTTAAAAAAAAAGAGGTTGATTATTCCTTTTTTTCCCTGCCACTGTGAAAGTTGTACACTTTTTGGCATAAGCATAATGAAAAATAACAGTTTTCCTAATGGTGAGAAAGGAGGGGAATGCATTTTTCTTTTGAAAGGAACATGTGTTTGAAGAAAGTGATGTAATTAAAAATATTTAAAACTTTTGACCATTCCATTTTCAACAATTGTTTAGGGGGTTAAATTTAGGAATTTTTATAAGTACTGGAAATAGTTTACATCTTGAACTCTCTTTGGTGTCACTAGTGATTTAAAACACGTTGATAATATTTATTTGAATGTTGTTTTAAATCTTTCACATATACGTGTTAATATAAGTGCATTATTTAATATAATACAATAGTCATGATATAAACATACACTGAAGGAAAAAGTCAATATCTCTCTCAGTTTAAATTACTTTGGTAACAAAAATTCTTCCAATAAATTTAACTGTTATGTAAATAAATGTAAAGAGTAAGTCACTAGATTCTCCTCTCACAAAACCTCCAGAGAACTTATTTTACACAAATATCTATTGAAAGCAGACTTCATATAGTTAAAAAAGTACATTACAATGTAATTTGTCAGTTTGAATTTTGGAGAACTGACAAATCAAATTTTATGAATAATTTCGTGACAAGGCAGATGCGAGGTGATGATAATGATGCTATGATAATAAAACAAAGTGTACAAACACAAATATACAGAATTTAAGTGATATAAAATTCATTAATAAATGTTACCATCTTATTTCAAATAAGTATCTGAGTTACGAGTTAAGTATCTTCTGAGTGAAAATAAAAGGGGTTCCTATTATATTAAGTCTACAGGTGGTAAACAGGGCACTCTGTCATCTAAGCTCCTGATACAGCTGCATGGGCATGGAACTGAACCTATTAATAACTTAAACAAAGAGCAAGGTTTACTAGGTTATTTTATTTGCTCATTATGGCCCATTGTGGTTGTACATTTTGTAATGTGATGGATCAAGCTTCGGTTTGGACTAAGCTGTCATTCTTTTGACATGTCTCCAGAACCAATAGCTTATTTTCCACATGTGTTCACTAAATCTTTTAATGGTTATTGTAATGATTCATATAATAGTGTGTGTTTCAAATTATCTAGAACTGTCTGAAGACGGTATTTGCTTTAATTACGCATAGTATAAGGAATCAGAAATTGGGGGCATATGAAAATGAGTGAGCTATCTGATTTATATTCTTCTTGATGTACAATGCCATGGGGAAACTACAATATCCTTTCAGAACTTCAGGGTGGCAAAATTTACAATCTGAGTATTTGCGTTCCCTGGAAAATATTTGTGTATGCGAAAAGACAGTAAAACTTTTATGAGTTTTCATTTCACAACTATAAAAATCAGACTAATCATTTCAGAATAATGTAAGGGCTAATACAAAACATCTTAATCAATGGTTATGGCTATTTGTTGATAACTTAAAGCCACTGACTATCTGGAGTTGCTTGCTCATTTTCTTTCAATAAAGAAGGGAAGCAATTAAATTTATCATAAGCTTAACACACTAATTTAAACAGATGGATAACTCATACTGCTTTTCACCAGTAAACCTATGATCACAAAAGTGGAAACATTAAACACTTGTCATGTTATATTTTTCTCCTGTCCGTTTGCTGAAGCAGTGCACATGATTATACCATGTAATCTTGATTGTCTTATATTGCTACTTCATGCATCCCTTCTGATCTCTAGCAGACAATCAGTTTGCATAATCGTGAGCAGAGGAACTTCAGCTCACATCGCATGGTGAGCAATCACGTTTTTCCCCCTCAATATTGTATTTTATCTATATTTACCACATTTGGTGCCTCTCTTGCAAATAAATAACAATATTTTTTTACGATTTAAGTAGGGTTTTTTATTGTATTAATAAATAATTATAAACAAAGATTATGCCAGGGGATTGATTCCCTTCATCCCCCCCCCCCATTAATTAACAAGTGCATAAATCCCAAATTTATTTTTGTCTTCAATTTTTGTAATAGTTAAATTTCATCATACATGCAAATATGTCATTTGTAATTCATTTGACTCCTTTCTGGTGAAACGTATGATTTCCAACAGCATCGTTCTGTCGCTACTTACTGAACTTCAAAGCCTGACCACATTAGGTCACTCCCCACTGGAGATAAAATATACATTACTCACATCAAGACCTTGCTAATGTGAAAAGACATTACATTAAAATTAATTATGCAATTTCCAAATCATCAACTCGGATGTTCTTTCATTATACTCACAAACACAGGAAGGAGTATCTGCTGACCATTTTCCTTCCACAGTACAAAATTGTTTTTCAGCTCCATCGAGCCAATAATCTTCTGAGCAAGAATATTGCACAAAACTTCCAAATGTAGTGGAATCATTCAAAAGAGTGAATAGGCCGTTGTTAATTTGAGCAGGAACACCGCAATCTACGAATTTGCAAACTGGTATTTTCTCTGTCCATGACCCTCCTAGGCTGCAAGACAGCACCTGTATTATGAATACAAATCACATTTTTAATTACACTCGTAAAATTGAGAATCAGAAACAAACTGAATGAATCAGGATGTAAATAAAACAAATTAATTACCGGTTCGCCTAATAAAATGTACCCTGACTTGCAAGTGTACGTCGCAATAGAGCCAGCTTTTTGGCCAGAAACTTTCACTGTTCCTCCTTGAACTTCAGGAGGAGGTGGGCACCAGTCAACTGAAAGGAAAAAGAATTTTAAGCTACACATCAATAAGCTCTCTATGAAATACGAAAACAAGTTGATGCAAGACAAAATAAGAAAACTTGTATAAAAGTAACACACATCCTCAGTCACTGAAAAATTTTCCATACTTCCAAGATATAGCAAAATATTTATCCTGAAATTATTCAAATTTGTTTCATGATCTTTGGAACACTTTGGAAACAAGAGCGTTGTAAGATAGAATTCATTGATTCATAGGAAATGAGATCGTTGATCCAATATACAAAATTAGATCGATGCACGCTGTTCAAATTGAAATATTTCTTTTAACGAACGGTTAAAACTTTTGTTCTAAGATGTATTTTATAAGTAGTTGAAACAGTTAAATAGTAATGTGCAGAGAATAGTATAAACCTGATTTCTCGAATGGACCCACTGAGTACCTTCTTTCTCCTCTGAGTAAATGAAACTAGAAGTGGAATAAGTTTTAAGAATAAAATTTTATTTCAGACAGACGACTAACATAATTCAACCATATAATGGAGAATGTATTTGCAAAATATGTTTGTCTGTGAGTTCTGAAATCGTTCTCCCGATTCTACTCTTTATTTTGTTTTTAGTTTAACTCAAGGGTCCCAGAGAATCTTTCTTTTCGACACAAAACAGTAGCATATTATTATATAAACTATAGAGATAAAACTTTATTTCAATATCTGACCTTGTTCTTCTGCAATTACTGTGCCTACTTGTAAATTCAATCAGGTACATCTTTAAGATCCTGTATCCCACAGGAACAATGTCTACTATGTATCTGTGAAGCTAAGAAAACAATAGGATAATTACGTAGTTAAAGATTCCTTATGACTTTCATTTTCCACTGGTTTACTCAACATTCAATTACATAACCCAATGATCAGATCACACAAGCTGGAACTCGAATACGAAGATAGTTTGAACAATGAAAGGAGAATAGTAAAGAATTAGTGAATGCTGTGAATTTATTTCATTACACTTATTAAATCATTCTCTGAACTTATTTAACAACTTTTATTATGATATTAAAAGATTGTATCCATTATCATATATGTACTTTTCCTTTTACCTCACAACACACATTTTCGAACCAATCAAGAGTTTTCGTATTCCCTTCATCGACAATAAGATTAAAAAAATGAGTAAAGGATAACATTTAAAACTCAGTAATTCAATGTATGTATCTTATATACATCTCAACAAAATCACTGGTAGAATCTTGAAAGAAATACACAGACAGATGCAAGAAAGTTCTTCACTGGACTATTGAGTTAAAAGATGTTGAGCTAATTTCTTGATGTTTAAGTATAAAGTAACGAATTCCAATTCGAAATTTTCCAAGAATTACTTTCCAAGAATGATTGTAGATTGTTCGATAACTGTCCTCTAAACTTCGTAATAATTACTGACAATATTACAACAAATTAATTTTGATATTTTACCAAAGATACTTTTATCACTGGTATTACTTATTTTGGCAATTCTGAAGCGTATTTACAAGCAAAAAATTGAATTATTTCTAAAAAAATTTATGTTAAAAACATTATGATACCTCTGAAATTTTTAATATACTTCATCGAGTTTTTGAATCTATAGTGTGAAAATTCGAAAACTTCATTATAGCCGCTTTTCTCCTAATTTAGCCCTTATATTTAGAATATTGCGAAGCTTTCTCTTGAAGGGAAATTTTTATATTTACAAGTAATGTGGTATATGTTATACAGAATGTCTCAAAAGAAAGTTTACATTTGTTTAGCTTACTGCGTTAACGCATCGAATATGAGGGGCGCGGGGGGTATGCCAGTAGGTAGCCAGTAGGTAGAATTCAGTCGCTATGGAGCGTTTTTCGGGAGCGGACCGCGCGCTCTACGTGCGAGAGTTTTACAAAAACGGTGATTCCGCGACTGTAGCGCGTAGAAGATTCTGCAGTATTCGAGGTTTTCGTCACTTAAATGATGCGCCCAGCATCACTCTCATTCGAAATTGGGTCAAAAAATTTGAAGAGACCGGTTCAACACTAGAAAAACCAAAATCTGGGCGGCCAAGGTCATCAAGAACGGCAGAAAACGTGGAGAGTGTAAACCGATCTGTTCGTGAGGATCCGAATCTTTCAATTCGGAAGCGCGCAAGTGCTTTAAATGTGCATAGATCATCATTACACCGCATTTTGCATAAAGATCTAAAACTGCACCCGTACAAAATTCAATTGGTGCAAGAATTAAAACCCCATGATGCCAGTCATAGGCTTGACTTTGTAAAGCAGGCAATTGAGCGCTTCTCGACGTTTAACAACGTCTTGTTTTCGGATGAAGCTCATTTTCACCTTAATGGGCACGTAAATAAGCAAAACTGCCGCTACTCGGGTGCAACGAATCCGGAACACAAGCATGAGAGACCACTTCATTCAGTTAAAGTGACTGTATGGGCTGCGATGTCGGCGCGACGAATTGTTGGCCCTTACTTTTTTGAGGATGCAAGAGGATGTGCAGTTACTGTCAATTCAGAGCGTTATGTGGAAATGTTAGACAATTTCTTGGTGCCAGAACTGGTAAACTTCTCTGGCTATAACCAAAGAACATGGTTCCAGCAGGACGGGACAACCTCACACACGTCCAATACGTCTTTGACAAGAGTACGTAAAATTTTCCCTGGCAAATTGATCTCTAGGAGTGGCAACATAAACTGGCCTCCACGCAGTCCTGATTTAACTCCTATGGACGTTTTCCTGTGGGGTTATCTCAAATCTAAAGTTTATAACAATAAACCGACTTCTCTGCTGCATTTGAAAGAAAATATACGCTACGAAATCGCAGACATCACGGAGTCGACTTGCCGAGACGTCATTGGAAATTTCACCGTTTGACTACATGAAAGCCGTGAACGCGAAGGTTTACATTTAGACGATATTATTTTTAAGAAATAAATTTCCAAATACTGTACTTTGATAATCAATAAACATTTTTTTATAGACATCTTATTTTTTATTTTATCGATTCACAAAATATAAACTTTCTCTTGAGACACCTGTATAAACTGAATTATATATATGTTAATATACTGGATTTTATATAACACATGTACTCATCTAAATTCAATTTAAGAGTGTAAAGATACAAGAAACAAAATGACGTAGTTAACCCTCATTGACAGGCAAATGAAATCCAAAACAAACTCAATCCCAAATTAGAGAACAGAGACTAATTTGCCAAACAGCTTTCCTTATTAATCACCAGTACTTCATTAATGATTATTTCATTAAGATTTATAATTATATAAAAAAATTATGAAATTAAGACACTTTATTAAAACTAAAATCATTGAGTGAGATAAGATGTTCTAAATATTGTTTCAGTTTTCTGGGGAAACATGAAAATTGTGGTCATATGTATACATTTATTATGTGTAGAGAATTAAAAATCTAAGGTATTTTGAATGTATCGATTTGTATCTAAAAATTTCCAATGTTTCCCGCTGAATGCTTTTCATTTTTTTAAACCATCTCAATTTTGTATAAATTTACAATATTAGAAAATGTTATTTTTCTCTTTTTGTCATAAACAATTATAAAAATTTTAAGTTTCTTTATTTGTTCTGCATTTTATTCACCATGCAATATTTTATCGTACACGATGGTTTTACCAGGAAACAAATAGGGTAGGACCCTGCTGCTGATTTCCGTGTAAAAGGAGAAAGTAAACAAACGATTATACACTGTATTGTGTTTCTTGTAATGTGAAAAGCTTCATATGCGACACATTCTTCGGCTAGGTCAGAAGCTATTGCCGGTAATCCACTCTGCCGAAAATCAGGAGTCTAGTTTCAAAACAAGATTTGAACTGTTTGGAATTTGTTACGGCACACCGCAAGCCCAGATGCGATGTGGGTATTTTTTGGGTAGAAGCGGGATTCACCATAAACCACAACCTTTATGGTAGAGTTCGCTGCCACCAGCTTGGTTTCCCCAAGCAATCAAACACACGTGTAATAACAATAAAATATTCCTTTAATACAAGTTAAATTGAAATCTGTGTATTTACAAATTTGAACGAACCCTCAAATCATAAATACAAGTTTGAATTTGTTATTACAGAGTTATTGCTATCTGAAAGCAACAATTACACACATATATAAATACTGGTGTTATCAATTAACTCGGAAATCTACCCAGATTATCCGAATCTCAAAAATTTACAAGTTGCTATCCCGAAATAACTAACTGTTCCAAGTTACGTCATTCGCGCCTAATAGCAATGTAATAGAATTACCGCAGCAATTCTCAGTGGTCTGACGACCAAAACTAACCAAGTCACATCTCAAATAACCTGGGTACTTCCATACACTTCCGTAGAAAGTCTGAAAAGTCTCTGAGGATCTTCAATCCTCCCAATATATACAGAAGCGGAGGTCACGTGATCACACCCTCGCTAACGCACTGAGCACTCTACATCCGCTGGAAATATTCCATTCACACTCGCCACGCGCTTCTGCAATATTCTTCTGAGGGCATTCCTACTCAATTTTCAGAAGTAGATGGAAACTGTTCAGCCTCTACACAATGAACGGGAAGGCTTAGTGGCGGGTATTTTTCATTATTTGGCGGCGACTGGCCCGACCCTTAATCTCCTTAGGAATTTCCGACTAGCAAAATGCTTGAAAATGTTAATATTTCAAAGTCTATAGACTGCACTGGTCCTGATGTTACAGAAGTATAAAGCATCACACACATATTAATTTCAATAATTGAAAGTTCATTTTCTAGACAAAGTGTAAAAAATCAACGAAAATACCACAAATTACAATTAAAAATAAGAGCTTAAATACATTTTAAATGATCTTGAATATGCTACCATTCGTCAGTATTACTATCCGAATAATCCCAATACTAATTATGTAATAAACAGTAGTATTTACGTTTCCCCTACATCATCTTCTGTGAAATAAATTACATTTCATAAAAAAGGTCTTCGTTCTGTCTCTCATAAACAGATGCAGCGTTCCATACACAAACTGAGTTATTTTCTCCAGGTGCGTCCACATTTCTCCAGGTACCCGTACTTGTACTTGTGCTTGTGCTTGCGTGACTCGCTACGCTCACGAGATATGCGGACGATATGGCATGCCACAGACAAACCGCACAAGTGAGCTGAGGTTCAAGAGGCTCCGGTTTGCTGTCTGTCCATCAAAGGGGTTCGAATCGCGAACAACTGTAGCAGGGTGGATGAAGTATTAACGAACTCAAGCATGAGAAGTGTGCACGCACTTTCACAACATCTTAGTACGTAGTAATATCAGAATCTTAACTAGATCTGTCAAATGAACTTCAACCTGCAAACGGATTGTTCATCTCAACCTTTAAATTGTAATCCTGAATCACTGCCTAGTTTTCTCAAAACCTTGCTAGGAATAAGATTACCCCGTCGATGAACATATCAAAATTATATAATGAGATATAATCTTGCAACAGGTTTCGTGCGATTGTTTACAAGGTTACTGTATAAAGGAAGTCGTTGCGAAAAGAAACGCATCTTGCTTCATGAGAATGGTAATTTTTTAAAAAGGAAATGCAGTTAAACTTCATTGCTTCATAACTGTTTCTCTTAATAACACATTTAGTTGTTTGGTGAACTATGTCTCCGAAACTCCAAGACTTTCCATATTCTATATCTCTGACACAAACATCGTTCAAAAGACAAATAAAAATGAATCGAGTTTCTAAGAAGAAAACGGTTTATCAACATTTTTTCGAGGAGAAAACGCTTCGCAAATTTCTGCACTGACGTCTATTGGATCCCACTCTGTCAGTTTGGCACACTGAATAAAATTCTATAGGTTCAATTTTCATTCACATGAAATACATTCCTTAACACAATTTCCCTACGTCAATTTTTCATTGGCGAACTTACATCGCTTTTTTCATAAGTGTCCCAGTACAAAGTTATTTTTAAAAAACTTATGTTTAAGTAGACTTCAACATTCACAAGAAAATTAATAGAGCAAAAAGAAAATTTACTGCAGCTAAATGTAGGACGTCACTAGGAGCAAAAAATAATTAAGTTAACGTTCACTCCAGGTAAAGAAAAGAAACTTATTATTTTACAATCAATCGAGAAATAGATATCGTTTTCTCCCTGTAAACAAGTTCTAAGGTGATGTACAGACAACAGGGGTATTTTTTTCTCTCGATATAACCGTAGAGGATTTTTTTAAACTATTATTGACAAAATCACTGGATTTTCTTTTTCATATTCAGTTGAAAATAAAAATTATCTCTCTCATATAAACTGAATACTTAATGAACGATTTTTGTATTTTACATTTTCTTTGCTGCTCAAAACAGTTAAATCGCCTTAAATATTATTACAGAGAGATTTCGAGCAGCTTGCCCCCAAATATCCGCGACATGAGCTCCCCGGTGCTGTTGGAAAAGTTTAAGAGGCAATGAATATACTCATTGTATCCTGAATAAAGAAAAAAATATTCAGCTATCCTCTTTCCGGCTTAACTTAGGCTACGGTTTCACTTGCTGATTTTACTTGCTCTTTCATGTAGAATGTGCTACATATCTAAGAGGAAGTTAATAACGTTGAATAAAAGTATTTGGAAAAGAGGGGAAACAAGTCAACATACCCCGACTGTATCAGAAGGTTGAAGTTTACTTACAAAGACATCGAGGTTCTTCTCCACTCCATTTTACATTTGATTCACATGTTCTCCTCTCTTGACCCATAAGAGTGTAGTTGTCATGGCACTTGTAAACAGCAAGAGCTCCAAAGGTAGTAGAATTATTCTCAAGGCGCACGGTACCATGCTCCAATCCCATAAGTCCACCACAGTCCACATCTACCGAATATAGTCACTACTATAAGTCATGTAACGAATACACGAAGGAAAAGTACGCAATTTAAGTCAGATATTGCATTTGTGGCTGAGAAATGTCAGCATGATAAATAAAAATTCTCGTCAAAAATAAAACTCGATATTCATTCCAAACATTGTATGGATATTACACATTAATTTCAGAAGAAAAAATATTGTCAACCTACATTTGCACGAGGGAGACTGACCACTCCAAAAACCACTTTTTTCACACAATCTTGTAGCATTCCCAACAAGAGCATGACCTGCGGGGCACTGATACATAATGTTAGCTCCAATTTTATAACTAGAGCCAACAAATGTGGTATTCACTTGCTTATCAGGAGATCCACAAGTAGGAGGAGCTGAAAAATAGATTGAAGTAAAGGTCAATTTTAATAAAATTCGTTGTTGTTCTAACTGTATCAAGTGCACACATGTTTATACCGAATCGGAAAAGAATAGAATGGACTATGTTTTTGTGGACAAGGAGAGGAGACAGAAGACAATACTGTGGGATTGTGCACTGTATGAACTGGGGAGAGGGAGGTTTTTGGGAGAGCTGCGAAAGATACAAATAATCAATTTGAGAAAGAAAACCAAATTACTAACGGATAAACAGGTTTATGAGCTATTTGAACAGTATGTGCATGAGATTGGAGTCTTACGGGACATCTTTAAGACAAGTGGGTGATGTGACGTATAAGTCACGAAACTTTGCCTAAAATTATTCAATATGGTTGCCTTAAACAAATTGCCAACCTTTACGAAACAAATCCTTGAAACACTCGCGAAAATTTAAAGGAAAACTTGGTAGGAAAATTTCAGGGAAAGCGTGGTCACAAAGAATTTAAGTAATATCCAAATAAACATTAATAGTAGTCACCAAAGCGAATATTTGCTGTAAAGAAGTACAAGTTAATAACACAACAAACAAAGACACAAAGTATTCGTTCCTCACGCTCGATGTAGGAAAAACGGAACAGCGCCACTAGAGCAAGTGAATTGATTGTTGTCCGAGGTTGGTTATGAACTCAATTTCGAATATCTTGCTAACTGAACGCGAGGTACCCTTATCATTACTCTTGTGGACCATGGCGAAGTAAAAGCGTTGGCTATAAAGGTTCCATGCCAACATCAAGCCAGTTAGACTGAGAATAAATAAATAAATATATAAATAATTTACGTCAAGAGAGCTGTTACAAACTGCGTATGACCACATTGAAGACAATAAGTAATTTACAGCGACTAATACAAAATAACCTAATGAACACAGTGCATTTCCATTCATGTTCTTTTTTCTTAAGTTGAATTTCTCGAAGCAAAGTATGGTGACTTTTACTATAGTAAAACCCCAGTAAGAGCAGAATGGCAGAGAATAGGAAAATAAATGCATAACCACGTGTACCTCGGAATGACGTTGTTGAAGACGAGGTTAAGTTACTTGAGATATAATAATAGAATCTTGTAAGATGATGTATTAAATAAAGCAAGATTGAAATAAATTGAAAAAAATAGTATCAAGTGCCTTTCTTCAACGTTTTCTTGCTAGAGTAATTAATTACAAACCAACTTTTCATGATGATAGAGCCTTTAAAATCTTCTCATATATCTATCGATAGAAAAATTTTTGCCTGGTTGTTGTAGTTAGTTAAGTGTGTCATACAGTTAGTACATTACTTGTTTTGGAATTTATTGCGAAAAAATAGTTACATGGGAGTTTATAATTGTTTCTATAATTTTTTTTATCTCAGAGAGAAATATTTGTTTCTAAAGATCCATAATACTAATACATACTGAAAAATACACATTGATGTTTTCGACCAAACCTCATAGAAAAGTCTAAATTAACTTTTAAAGATAAATAATGGTTTATTATGAAAATTTCGGGACGGACAGAGAGGAGAGGAAGGTGAACTGCTGCTGTGAGGTGTTAGTCTCTTGTTCCCACCCATTCCTTCCACTGCACTGCGACGACGCGGGGGACGAGTCTCACGGACAGCGTTTCTGACTAAAAATCTTATTTCTCTCACTTGCAATTATGCCTTTCGTATCTCCAGGACGGTGGGAGAGAGAGTTATCGAAAGAAAATTGTCATACACGCCACCTCACATCACGGATAAATTTGGAAAACGTGCACTTCTCATACGTACACAAGCTCATACTTGCAATGATAAGTGGGGAAATAGCACCTCATACATTCTTTTGCGTAACATTTACAGTAACAGTAATCTTTTTTATAAAAAATTCTGGGCAATTACCATCAGAAAAATATAATTTCCTTCGCTTCACCGAACATTTGGCGCCATTCGTCGATTCGCACCTTTGGAGAAACATTGACGCAAGAGCAAATTGATTAATTGAGACAAATAATAAAAAAATTATGAATAAGAAATAGAAATAGGGACCATATCAAATCCAAAGCTGAAAGTATCCGTTATATTTTGTACGTTAAGACAGGTGACTTCTCTGCCAGACGGGAAGAATAAAACCACCTGCACTCATCACCTGACGTTCAGCGAAGGTTATTTTTACTGCTAAGAACACACTTATCACCTTCTTTTTTAACGACTCCCAGGAAGCTCGAAAATCGTTCCTTATTAATTCAGAAATTGACAATTCGTTTGTTTTCATAGATTAAGAGATTTTTTCCACCTCAATTGACTTCTTAATATGGATTCAAGGTGCAATAAATCGTTCAAATAAAGTTCCACTGTACTTAATTTGTTGGTATAATTAGTTTTCTTTCATTTCAAGTAACCTAATCCATTTGTTTCATTTCCATTTAAATTTTCCATGCAAAAAATTTTTTCCTTACCGAATAATTCAGGGTTTCGAACTGCACAAATGCTCTCCCGTAATGCACATGTGCTGTACTTTACGTTAAAAGAAGTCCTGGACTCGTCTAAATTCATTCAACCATTCAAAACGATCTTCATTGCTTATATGATACTGTGCTCTGCACAAAGTCAGGTAAGTCCAAAATCGGTCAAACTGAACCAATGCACTAACACTAACAAAAACCTGTAAACTACATGTGTGTTCAGTTAATTAAATTCAATTTCTCTTCTAAATTGTGATATTCACTTGTGCATCGTTGGTATAAATGAAAAATTACAAATAACTGATTGAGTAAAGAGTGTTGTTGAAAATTTTGAACGAGTTGCTTTATTTGGACTTACTACACTTTACGCACATGCCACATATATATTCTACAGAAAACTGGATTACACGTTTATTGTTAATTATACTTTCATACATATTGAGCTTAAACTTTTCTGATTACACCTCTGTGATATAAAAAACAAATTTTGCCGAAATCATGTCCCGCATGACGCCCTCGGTCTGCATATTAGATATTTCTTCGGTCCTACATTCCTTCCGTATATAGTATACCTCAAATTAAGTTTAATTTACCGATTCTGCATTTGATACTTTTTTTAACAAACGGAATACTAAATACCTATCAAATTCTTAGTTAAATTTACAAAAATGAACAAGTTTTTGTTTTATAGCGAATGTTCATGATCATATACGGCTGAGATCGCCATGGCATTCCTTATGCATGCGTCTGCGTTCACTATTTGACCTCAAAATGACCAACAATTGTTCGTCAAATTTATTCCTAAACGTCAATAATTATTATTTTGTTTGGTACATTCAAACGTATAGCCACATTCAATTACACTTAACACAAACAGCTTCAAAGCAGTCAATTTACTGCGCATTTCTATAAATAATAATTTATTTCAATTTGAACCTATTCTTACCTCATCTTCAATTTTGATACATGATGTGCATTCAACAGTTTCTTAAATGCAATATTTATTTTTTTGAGATATTAAAAAAAAAATTTAAACATTTTTTTTTAATTTTTAAATCTTTTTAATATTTGTAAATTGCACATCATACGAAAGCTTATTAAAATCTGAGAACAGTGTCTCCAATTTAAGCTCTCTAATTTAAATAGTTTTGAAGACAGACATATTTCAAGATTTCAAAATGCGGCGGGAAATTGAGGTAACATCCAAATTTGGAAGATTAATAACTAAAAACCGGACGGTCAAGAAAACCTAACACTTTGTATTTTTCATATAAACCAATAGTAGTACAAATATACAAAAAAAAAATCCAATTTTGAAGCATGAAGGTCAGTAATGAGTGATATCACGTGGAATGTCCCACCAATATACGTTTTCATGTGAATTAGACTCAATGCAGACTTCTTCAGGATTATTCATTACATTGTTCCTGTCGTTAAGAACTGTAATTGGAAAGCTGATTGTGGCACACTCCAGATTTTTATTTTCCAATGCAGTATGTATAAGGGAAGTATTGTAATTAGTCGAAAGAACTTCGGAATCTCTCCAGATGTATACAAAGTGGCTCCAGGAGAGTCTATTTTCAAATTTTTGTAACTATGTACAATGTCGTATATGCGTATATGTGCGTGTGAGAAGAATTTTGTTTATCCGATAGCTCACGAACAAATTAATGAAATCAAACCAAAGCAGAATATTGATCTGAATGCATTGGGAATAGAAGCCCATTTCTGGGCAGCTCATTCCTACTTCATTTACACACCGCGCTCCACTTTCGGTGTCTTACAATTCAAAAGTTTGAAATAATAACTATAAACATTTTATTGTATATTAAATTGTGCGTACCGATTGATAAACAGCATTTACGTACGTCGCATCGTTTTTTTAGAAACGGCAAAAACTTTTTACAATAATCTTGGAGGCGCCTTATTTAGATCAGCCTATTAGGCAAATGGAAAGAGTTAGGGGTGGAAGATAATAATTCCTGCAATCTGTAGATGAATGAGTAGATATGAATTAAACAGCAAAATGAGAATAAATATCTTTAGATATATTGAACTGTTAAATATGTCATTGTGTTTGATAATTTTACATGTTTTTCTTCTTTAGCTGTAAATAATTTGCATACTTAGTTTTATTGTTATGTAGGTTGTTTACTGCTCTGATCTCTTTTGAAGAAATATAATTGGAAAGTTGATTGGGGCACACTCCAGATTTTCTATATTGTGTAAGAAATTCTCCGTAAATGTTTGGGGAAACTGGGATACATATTCAGTGAGTTCACAAAAAATGGCTCTTATACCGCACAGATAATTTTCTGAACAACTAATCGCACAGAATCGATTAATACGATGTTTATCTTTTGCTTCGATGGTAAACGTACATAAAACAATGACTGTGCAGTGATCACATTCGAAGACTTTTGCGGATGGATATATGAACCAATAATGTTATCAATAAAGCATAATATTCAAAGTAGTAGTGTCAAGGAAATATTACAAATATTTCAATGCGAATTTCTAATAATAATCAATGTATATCTAATAATAGCACTAGATATTTTGATACCGATAATAGAAATGTGACAATACTCACTGTGCTGACAAATCCAATGTAAGTAATCAAGATTGCACCCCACATCATTCCATAGCCAATTTCGTCCTCCATCAAGGACAACACAGTTCTGTTCACCATTGTAATTATTAGGTTGGTCTTTCCCCCATGCTGGCTTCGCCACAGTTTCACCTAAACAAAATATGTATATGTATTAAAAAGGTTTTTGGTTCTGTGGATAAAAACAAACAATTTTATGTGCACTTAACGTATAACTGTCCTGATATTGTCCTCACCTCTGGGTCCTTCCGTACGAAACGGTCC
Organism: Laupala kohalensis; assembly: GCA_002313205.1. Taxonomy (NCBI): domain Eukaryota; kingdom Metazoa; phylum Arthropoda; class Insecta; order Orthoptera; family Trigonidiidae; genus Laupala; species Laupala kohalensis. The sequence goes on along the minus strand of NNCF01130292.1, from coordinate 199,161 downwards.
AACAATAAATAAAATGGTAGCTCAAACAATTTTTTTTAAAAATCATACTTTCTCTGTTCCTATCCTTATCATTCGGGAGTTGATACGCTGATAAAAAATATCTCAAACCGTTTACGTGTGGCGACCATTTTTGTCCTCTCGCGCACGCGTTTTTCCCATTTGTTAACATTTTCATTACTTCTCATTCTTCATGAACGATTTATTTTATAAAGTTCAAATAAAAACCATAGCAAGGATCATTGCATAAACGTTGCACAGTGTATACATTCTCTATTTATTTTACATCTGTGAGAAAAGTTTATCTGCACTTGGATATCAAAATCGAAAAAAATACATACATACATACACACACACACACACACACACACACATATATAT
>NNCF01130292.1:48838-198647 GCA_002313205.1 Laupala kohalensis | reverse complement strand
CCCCTTCCCTAAGGGTGCTGGGGTTTATACGGACTGATTGTGGACTTTGGCGTTTACGGAAATGTCAATACTAATTTCAGCAGCCCAGAAAACAATGATCTCAATACTAATATCAATCATTTTTACGTTTATTTTTACATTTACTTCCCTTACCAAAGGTAGTTTATTCCCTCATACGGGGTGATCGTGGATTTAAGCGGCATTGAGAGTGACTCTGCTCATCTGCGACTTAAAAAAGATGTATTCAACACAAAGTTTGGTCGTTTTTTAATTATTTTTACCTGTCCACACCTACCCCATGGGTACTAGGGTTATAATAAATCAAATATGGACTGATTGTGAAATTGCGAAGCATCGGGGACGTCCTTATCCGTCCCATCAGCAACGAAAAGTATGGTTTCGAATGTGATTCTGATTCCTACTGATGCTTTCTACCTCCCATCCAAGTTTGTACGTGGAGTTCAGAAACAGGTATAAATGCTAACATACGCGAAAATATGCGCGCGCCGGAGGACAAAAATGGCCGCCATGCATAAACGATTGAAGATATATTTAAAATCTGTTTTGAACTCTCGAATGATAAGGGAAGCAACAGAGAAAATATTAATCTTTTAATGGTCGAGCGACCACCTCTGGACCGTTTATTATGGATTGACCCCTGTACCAATTATTTATTCGCAAACTCAAAAATATGTCACTTATTTTTTTTTATTATTCAAGACACAATCAAGAACATTTCAGAAATGTAAAATAAATATCGATTTATCAGACAAGAATTTAATATTAACATTTTAATTCACCACGAGTGGTTAATAATTGAATCTTTTTCTTAAAATTGTTAACGGGTCGCTTTAGAATATATAAAGAGAGGGAATAGAAAACAAGTCGTGAGAAGAGATGTAAAAAATTATCAAATAAATAGCAAGGGATTTGAATGACTGCGAGAATAAAATATCAAGGAGAGATGGCACAAAGGGGATAGAAAGTAAAAGAAAACAAGAAGCAATAATAATTCACGAGAAGATAGAAAAGATAGGAAAATGAAATGACCGAGAGGAAAAGAAAAAAACAGCGAGAGAAATGTGAGAAGTCGAGAGGTGAATAAAATGTTCATCTGTTCGTCCTCTCCCTTAACCCTGGGTCCATGACTTATGGGTTATGAAACCCAACCATCCCTTCGCAATGCGTACCTATCTCTCAAGAGGAGTGGGGCAAGAGACACTTTGGAGGTCCCCATTTCAAACCACACACAAATGAGTTTGTGTCCAAGTTCAAAGTGTATTTGAAAATAATTGAAATTGAAATTCAGATTGTATTTAATAATAAGCTCAGCTATTACTTATTTTACTACTACGAAAAAGTTTCCGAGTATATTCACGATGAAATTTACGAGTTTAAATGATTTTTGGAATCGCACTTGGAGACTCCTTATAGCTGCCCTCTCTTCCCGCATCTCGGTACACCCCTGTCCCTTCCCGTAAATGCTACCACATCAGATACTTACCATTCACCCACCGCCATGTGTGCGAGGTTACACCCGGGTCTCGCGTCGCTCCTATCCATACCAGTTGGGTCTTCAGTTGTGACTTTCGCCTGTCTAGCTCAGCAACGAGGAAAGACGTTGTCGCATCTCCATTGGCTAAGCCATGAACCAAATCGCCCCCGTATCGTTTGCATTGATCTTGAGCTTCGGAAAATGAGCCACCACGGCCTACGGGGAATTCATAGCAAGTTCGAGCGAAAGACGATACTTGTATATCTTCTGCGGCACCTGCCTGAGTACACAGTTCTCTTGAGAACTCTGTAACAAAAAGTTGCGTTACTTAAGCTGAATAGATTGCAGGTAGTATTGCGGAAATGTCATTCTCATAACTATCGTGGAAAATTTCATATGGATTTTGAAGCAACACGTGCGTAGATTTGGAGGTCAGAACTCGCTCGGATGATCTACACATAGCATATTTTATTCTCACTACACAGTTGAGGAGCGTTTGTTCAAAGGGAGCTATTACCACATTTAAAAATATGATATCTTCCCTCATTCGATAGTAGTCCTTGGATAATATCTCAAATCGCCTTCAATCCTGTTCAACAATTCTATTTTTTCTATAAAAGACACTCGGCACTTCGTGGTTCCGAAAAGGAAGGGCGAATTGTGTGCATTATATTTCCTTAATTATGATTTCTCCTCATTTGAGTAGGGAACAAAAAAGTATAATTCCCTCACTGATTGATGCTAGTAAAATATTCCATCTCTAAAAGGTATATTTCCCAGGAATGGCAATAATTCAATTACTCTGCTTTTGTTTCCTGAAAAATCGCTCTTATTGGAATAGTTCAGTTTGAACTGTCGCTCCTCTGTTGCCTCATTGCTAAACTTGAAATGACGCTTTTTAATTATTATTTCATTGAATGTCACTCCGTATGGCATAATGAACTTCAATGAACGATTGCTGTTGAAAGTGGATCAGAGAAAACGAAGAAATATTTACATACATAGGGTCCTTATTCATACATAGTAGTTATAGTTATTAATTATTTTGAGAACTCCTGCAAGAGTTAACAGTGAAAAACAATGAAAGAAAAAATTGTATGAAAGCTATTCAGTATTTCTCTTGGAATTGCAATGGAATTGGGTCATAAACATAAATGGTCGCCATCTCTAGTGACGTATGGAGTTTAAGGGATGTAGGACTCTGAAAGGGTTCATGTCCTCGCCACCCTCCAACACTAATCCCAATTATAAATAATGTTTATTCAGGAAAATGTTAAAATTAGCAAAATAAGTTCATTTTAACAATAATTTGTGCTACTAGAAATAGTAAATTATTCATACTTCATTAAGATTTTCATAAACAATTTAGAAAAGCTATTGACTGCTAATTTGCAAGACCCCATTGCCCCAAGATTATTTCTGCGATCATCATGTGTGATATTCTATTATTGTTTAAAAGAAGAACTACTCATTTGAAATTATCACATAAATTTAATTGTATTGATTAAAATAAATTTAATGAACATATGCGTATTTTTACATTCATAGAAAATCTGAGTTTGCCAACGATTGAATATATCCTCCCATTTAGCTGACTTATCGGTGGGAAATAAGAGGCACCGAGTCGCATCTCCAACAAGCTGTAGAAATGTCCCTGTAGCCAAAGGTGAGCAACTCTTACAGAACTGCATGCGTTTTAGCATCGTTAATGCCACTTCGTTACATCATCACGCATACGGACAATCCATATGTGAATTAAGAAGGAATTTTCAGTGTCCGTCAAACATTACATACCACCCATACCATGAAACTTTCCGCAGATGATTCTGAAAAGGTTCTTCAGAATTTGGTCAATAAAAGCAGTCTTATTTACTCGTCAACGGTTCGAGAAATTTTTTAGTAACTGTATGGGTTTTTAATCGTGAGAACTCGCAAACCATCATAGGCGGCTAACGGGTGAGGATTAGGGGCACTTATCCCCCATTTCGCCTTCCCCACAATACAAATTTTGGACCCGAATTTGATAGTTAGCCAAGTAGATATAAATATTAAACAAGAAGATTAATTTGCCACGATTGGCGAAATTATGAAACACTTAAATCCCACCAAAGCTGTGGAACTGTACCACCCCATCACAAAAATTAAATTTGTACAGCAGTTTAGCTCTTCAAAACCCATTTAAAACGTTTCACAATCTTAAGCAGTGCGTTAGAATGGGGGACGAAATGGTTGAAATAATTCGGTTCCTTCGTTGTTAATCTGGTTATACACATAAAAGTTAAAATAATTTTTGCATTTCATTTTATGGCAAGAAGTAGTTTGCAGAGGGATGAGTACGAAGAAGTGCGTACATGGCACGTAGACTAAAGAACAAACAAATCAAACCATTTAGACTGGATCCACCCTTGCCTGGAATCGTACAAAGAGCTCGGAAGAAAAAGGAACCTAAGATGATACAGAAGGATGGTTTATTCATCATTGAGTATATTTGTTGAGGAGTTAGGGTAGGAGATACATGAGACAGAGAGAAATTGGATGGAGGCTCGTTCAAATACGCGCATGGTTATGGAGTTACCGGCATAAAAATTGATATTTACCATCAGTGGTGAAAACTTCTACTTCACAGACTGATAATGATCCCTCGACGCCCACCAATTGGAGTATTACATACTGTCCCACAAGGAAACGGGCACAGGAAAAAGTCTTCGTTACTCCCTCCTCTGGAATCACAAGTAAAATGATACATACAAGTACTTAATGGAATACAAGGTACATTCTAAGTTTTCAGTGTTAAGGCATCAATAAACATCAATAAACATCAATATAATGCGCTCGTAAATTAAAGCGGTATAAGGGAAACTGACGTTTGCGACTTATATACTGACTTGTCATCGTATTTTTAATTTTACAGCCACCAGCATAAATGGCTACCATTTTATCGAAGTTATCCTACTTTTTTAATAAATTTCAATTTTTTTCCAATTGTCGGCAATACAAGAGATTCCTAACGAAAGTTCACTTTTTTGGGTTCTTTCGTTGACATCATTTTGTGTGAAAAAGGAGACGTCTGAGTGAATTGCGAAGGTCCAATAAAGAACTATCTGTATTCATGCAATTAAAAAATCGTATATTTGACTTGACACTTATATTAATTTTCATTTATTTTCAATATAGTGCTAAAAAGTCTGAAAACACTGAGGTCCAATGTTCCCCCATTGATTCAAAGTGTATTAATAGTAAGAAAGACTTCAGAAAGAAAGTAAAGATAGAAAACAAAAGAATCGTGAGCTAGAGTGCATCGTTAATTTTTCAAAAAGATTGTCAATCAATACATATGAAGTGTATTTCTATTCTTGTATTCAATATAAAAATACACAATTATTCATATTCCATTTTGGAACGCCCTGGACAATCAAACGTCTCCTAATTCGGAAGGTCTAGGTTTCTGACTATAGGGTAAAGATTTATACAATAAATACGTTAGTTAAAAGTGACTGTTTGAGGTGCTGCACTCTATTTGCTTTAAGAGAAAATTTGCATAAAAAGAGCGTGAAAGAAAGAAGGATATGTGCTCATTGTTAGATAATGAAGATGAACAGGATTCTACTCATAAGAACATGATAAGATGTGATATCATGTAAGGTTATTAATACGCACTTCGCACGTACAAACACTTGATCTCAGCAAGGCAGGAAAAACCTTTCGGGTGTTCGTTGTTCCACGCATGTAAAAGTGGACCTCATCACTCCATCAAGTGTTACAGGTGCCAATTCTGGTCAACTTGCAATCGTGCTAAAAATATCAGATTGGTAGGTAAACCTCGTAAAAGGTAGATTGGATATTATCGGGAAGGGTTTGTAGTGTTTTCCGTAATTTTTTCTATGGCACAACTCGATGCGCCATCTATCGACCATTTTAACTGTCTTTTACTGCATAGATCATATGCCCATGGTTTAAGATAAACAACCCACAAATTGGGAGGTGTTAAGTCCACGGGTTTTCTCCTCAGTATGTTCCAAACAGGGATACTTTAGTTTAAATCACCTTGTACTTATTTATGCTATTTCAATTAAAAGAAGGAGCGTGATTTATTTCAAAATCCCCCAGAAAATGACGTGCTTGAGTTAATACGAGAAAATAAATGTACTTGTTAAAATGAATAATTTTCATCTTTTTTGATAGAGAACGGTTGCGGTCTCAGCCCCTCCCCACCATCACACCGCTCAGAAAACTCTGGTTTATACAAAGAGGATGTATGTACGGGATGTAACAGCACGTATTCGTTGAAGTATTATCATATACTATTATTGTTATGGAAAGCAATTCGTCTGAAAACTCTCCACAGAGCGAAAATTCTACCTACCTCAGCAATTCAAGGTGAACCGCTGAGACAAAATATTTCTATGGAGCCATTAATGGGAAGAAATGAGAAGTACATGAAAGTGGGCGTGGTTGAGACATGAGAAATTTGAGAAAGCTCCCGGCTAAGAAGTACTACTAATGTTTCCTATGGCATTATAATAAATGAAGTTTGTATAATAATTATGGAAACCAAAGGGAGGAAAGTTGTATTTTTGTGAACTTTTTGTCGTCTCCTCTACAGGTTTCTTAATATCCTAAGAAAGACCCAATCCGGATTTCAACGGTCGTTCGATCGGTACCTCAATTTATTTTTTATATAAAGAAAGAAAAAACTTCCACAAAAGTGACTCCTGTTAAAATCTGAGCGCAGGCTTACAAGGGTTTGAAATATGATTAAAGAACTTGTTTACAAAATCATTTTCTCACTCTTACGTATTAATAGCGAATTTGACAAAAATTATATGAAGTTGTGGTTTTGTGTCTTTAAAAATTAATATTTTCAAATGTAAAACATTACCATTCGAGACGTTTTGTTAACTAAAAAAATATTCTGCAAATTTTTCATCACAATTCATTTGGGGCACATACTAAACACAGAAGGAATAAATTGTAAAAGAAAGAACCCGCCATACACATTGTACTCACAGCATAAAGTACGGTAAAGTATTCACAGTACTTTAAAGCGATAATCGTGATTCAAAATATTAAAAAATGATTTTCATTTTTCATTTAATCAGGTATCCCAGTGCTACAAGTGAACTCTTAAGATAAGCGGCATTTAAATTTTCGCATGGACGGTTGTTTTGTTGCATGCCCCGGAGGAGAGGTTCCCAATCCACAGTCCGCGAATGTGCTGGGGTTCGTGGATTCTTCTTGGAGGGTCGCCAATATCTTGCCGTAATTTCGGATTTCAAGGAAATGCCCCGTCTTTTGATTCATTATTTTTCCAGTAGTTAATGTCATTTGTCAATTACAATTGTTATTTTTTGTCAAATAAATTATGCATTTATTTATTTGAATTGTTCAACAGAAAACAATATCCATAAATTACTCGGGGAGTGTACGTTTGGAATAATGTAGCGGTTGCCAACCATTTGTTTATTTTTTCCAAGTCTCTTCGACCAGTTAAAGGATTTGTAGACATCATGTTTCCGTTATCCTTTGATGGCACGTAGAGGGGTCATAACATGCGATTTATTTCATAAAAATCCAGACATCCGCTTCGAGGGTGAAAAAAAATTAATCTAATCACAAATTTTTAAACTGAAGTTCTAAAAACTACTTCTGATTGTTTTGTTGGCGAATTCATTTGTTAATTATGTATCAGAAGAATCTACATCCACATTTAAAAACGATAAATGGTTGAAAAGTGAAAGTTTAAAAATGAAGTTGAGGATAACTACATCGGAAGTAAGTATTGCGCCAACAGTAAACTCAACAGGTCATTTAGTATTTTGTGCGTCCATCCGACAAAGGAAGAGCGCATGAAAACAAAAAAAACTATGGTAATAATATTAGGTTCAGATTTCATATGTAGGTAAGAAGGACAGGCGTGGATCATAGTGTGTTGTGTGTGGTGACATTCTTGCTGACAGTTGTCGAAAACCTCTCCTTAAAGGTCATTTAGAAATGAAACAAGCCACACATTTAAACACGTGTCGGGACGTTTTACATGGAACGATAACGAATAGTTATTAAAAGTTCATTAAACGTTTTACTTGGTATCAAATACTATGCAAGTCTATTGTTTCTATACTTTCTCAAGTAAGGGGTTCGCACAACACATCTTTCGGACAGGGTAGTAGAAGTTTCTGCCGAGAGTAAGAAGAGCCGCTACCTCAGAGTAAGTGTTCCCAACAAAATGTACTCTTACACCACCTACCCGTACCATAGACTTCCATCTAAATAGACCGAGCTGCCTCTGCTGTGCGTTGTCCGTGATAACATGAGACAGAAGATACTGTGTGGTGTCGCTTTCTCTCTCGCACATCCGCGAGGGATCCTGGGAATCCTGGGGGAGGGGGGGGGAAGGTATTGTGCTGTACTCAACAGTCAGCCCCCACCCAAGTCGATGTGCGAGAGAGACAGAGTCACCCAACTTCGTTTTCCCCTTCGGACAACTAGTACATGAAATCGTTGGGTCTTTTTATATGTAAGTCTATGACTCGTACGTCAACACGTAATGTCTCTTTTATTTATTGTATACAAACGGAGGTATATGCACTCAGTCAACAATGAAGATCCAACAGGTGTAAAACTAGGACAATCTGAGTAAAGACTTACCAACGCTATTCTGGGGATTATCTTGGCCTTACGACTGCACAAGTTCTTTTTCTGATGATTCATTCTGAATTTCAAAATTTTACGCTGAATACTAGAAATCTAATTTTGGAATATCCAAAAATGTTCATATATGCATAGACGAAACTCCGCAGGTATCAGGATTACCGGAGGTATTTGTGGTGGGCTGGGATTCGATTTTGTATGTTCTTAATTTAGAGAGGTCACCGTCAAGTGGCTGGACGGCCCTAATTTCCTTAATATTTTTCTAGGGGCTTGCTCGACTCTGTATATAGGTATGTTAAACCTTAACAAACATAAAACTATGTTTTATTCGATAAGTGTAACTTAATGTTTACTTAGAATTGATTACACAATGTCTACCTTAAAACTCTTTGCAATTTGAGTGCAATAATTTCATTGACACGAATGAATAACTTATTTATTAATCAATAAAAAAATAAAAAAATGGTTAAATATCCTTCTTTACATTATTTTCACACTCTGACTTACGACACCATATGTTAAGACAACCTTGTGAGATGAAAAATGGCGGATGCGATTACCTTCCTGTTACGAGCTCTAAAAATTTGTATCGCAGGTTACGTACTGTTTTATCGGTATTTTTTCTTCTTTTTAATATATTAGCCCAATGAATCGCGATGAAAATTTTTGAGCGTATAGTTTTAGTTGAAAAGTGTGCACAGAGAAATTCAATGAATTATATTGCTTTGTATTCTAAAATGTACTGCTCCCATTCTCCGTGCGATAGGGACGGAAACTCCTGTACCTGTAGAGTACAGACGGCTAAAAGGGATCGGCCTTGTAAGGCGAAGACAGGAATACAAAGAAGAAGAAAACGATATGAGAATATACCTAAAGACAGAGAAAGAAAAGACAACAATTTCAAGAGAATAGACATTGAAGAATAAGAAAATGAGGTAAGAAAACCTAGGAAAGGGTCAAAGGCCAAGATACTGGGCATGTATAAAGAAAATAAAAATTAAAAAATTCTAAAATGTGAATTTTTAATGTTTTCCAGCATTTCACACACTTAGTTGCCATGTGCTTGTGTCAAGAGTCACCCAAAAACACTATTTTATGTAATTTTAAAAATCTTTTACCAGTGACAAGAGGGAGAAAAGAAATATTAAAAAAACACGAATTTTGGGAACATTTCAAACCCGTAACAGACTAATCAGCTTGGATTTTACCCCAGTTATATTTTTGTAGAAGTTTTACCTTGGTTGTATGAAAGCGTAATTTTGTGAGGACTGATCGACCTGTCAAATCCGTAATGAACTTTTCCCATTGACCCACACCATAACAATCGTCTCGACTCGAGTATAAAGTAAACGCACATTTGTTGATGTCGGTGTCCTCTTAGAGGCTGGGGACATTTAAGCATGCAAGTAGCCCGCTTTAACCCATTATCGAGAAGCGAAAACTATAAGTTAAAATATTCCTTCAAGGACGCCGAAAAGCACATATAAAAAAGAACAAACATTTTTCATATCATCCGCATGAATTATTTTTAAACATGTGGTTTAAAAAACTATATCATTTTAATTATATTACCCAAAGTAAGTAGCAGCAGGATCCTCTAACTGCTAGCATTTTTATATTAGGAACAATAATAATAAAAAATAATGATTTACTTAACTTTTTCATCTTAGAAGTTACATTACATAAGGTTTCACTTTAAGTTATTACAGAACATTTTCTTGATGGATCGTTCTTTTGTTGGATGGTTTCATTTTTTGAATGTAAAAAGAGCGAAAAGTTTACTTTTCATTTTCTTAACAAGTCCCAAACCTGCTCTTCACTTGTATCAAGCGTCCCTGACATGGCGAGTCTTAGGGGGAAAATGGGAAGCCAAGTGCTTTGTTTTTTTCATTTCCTACAAATTATCATAATCAGCAAAAAATTGAGGTACAATAAAATAAAGAAATGTCCAATTTGACGTAGGAATATTCACAGAAAAAACCGAACTGACAGTTAGAAAAGGAAAATATATAAAAATTTTCCTTCTTCCCCCAACAATATCTCTATAAACATTTTTCCAGAGACTAATGTGCCAGAACAATTTTCGAACGTGTCGTAGCTTGCTTATGAGTCACAGTCTCTTAAGCCTGACCAGGGGCGATGGAAGCATTCCAGCAGCTGAGGATAAACTCATGAAGCGGGGATACCCCTCTCCCCGAAAAGTCGTCTGCCTAAATTACCAAACGCCAGCTGCAGCTGGCCGTCGCGTCGCGTCCACGGCAGCCGGAGCGGCGACGAGGGCGATAGGCCACAAAGGCAACGGTGCTCTGTCCGTCCCCCTCACCCCCCACCAGTCCACACGCCATCATTCTCGTTCTGCACGCGTACACAGACCGCGCTCGCCACAAAGACTCATTCACTGACGAAAAACTACTTGAACCCTTCCGGCAATACGACAAAGAGAAGGTAGAAAGCAAACAAGGAGAAACTGACTTTCGACTCATGAGACTTCACACTATACCTGAACAAAACTAGGTGAACGGTACGGACCAAAGCTTCGTCGCGAAAACAAGAACTAGTGTCATGTCATCCGAACGGCTTAGAAGTAATAATTACTAGTAACGACCTATATAGGCGTGTGTGTCTGTTGAGAGGGCGTTCCGTCTCAAGTCTCAGCATTTAAGAGACCTCCAAATGGGTCACCAAGAGGTAGTAAAACTGAACCTCAGTAAACTATAATTTTATTACAACAGTAAAATAACCAGTTGTTAATTTTATTCAATATAACTCCAATTTCAATTTCAAATACTTTTTCGTAGACCGACAGCGATGGTATAGTGGTAGCGTCTTCGCTTCCGCAATCCTGCTGAGCGGTAGAGTGTGGGTTCAAACCCTGCTCGGCCGAACTAGGTGAGGTTTTCAGTTGGGGTTTCCCTCACCTACTCCAGACAAATGTCGGTTCGGTACTGTACAGACAAGTTCAATCTTACCTGCACAAGAATATTGTTACTGAAAAAATATAAAGTGATGGGTGAGGTAGAGAAATGAATGTTGATTGTTAACAATAATAAAATGATTTAATGACATGCTATGAAGTAATGAGAAATAATGATACAGTACTGGTTTCCTAGAGATGACATGAAGAGAAGATTCTGGAATCAGCTGATTGATTAAGGTTGAAGTTGATTGTAGAGTTGAGTCGGATGGTTGTCGTCTTGACAAACGCAATAGTTGATGAGTAGTGATCTCTTGGTCGCAAGTATCTTCTGAAGTGCAATTGTAGGCTCGATCTTGCGAAAAAATGTCGGCTTGGCGACAAGAAAGAAAGTGGCGAAGTGAAGAGTTCGAAAGTAAGAACCCCTATAGTGAAGGGTTGAACAGGAGAAATATCCTTGTATGTCGATTTGGCGACGACAGTGAAGAATTCGAACAACGCTATAAAGTTTTCGGGAGTTTAGAATATTTAATAGTTCAATAATAAAAATACTTTTAAAAATAGCTTTCATTAAAATTAAAATAAAAACAAATTTACGAACAATTTAACATAATTTCAATTCATTTTCGAAACTGTTGAATAAATCATAAAAAGTTATGCCATGCAGAGATTTATCGATACCGCTGAATAAGCAGGCAGCGTGGTATAAGGTGAGGGAGGTCACGTCGTGTGTATGAAAAGACCAGAAGACTCATCGCGAAAACCAAGAAGTGACAACACATACCTGACTATCTTGCAGTGATACGATTACACCACAGATGACCGATCTAGAAAAAAGCATTTCACTGTTCTTTGCACTGCAAATCCATTGCTTTGCCTCCAGTGTTTTAGTTTACTGTGCGGGATCGTCGGATCTCAATTTTGTATCTCATCTTTTTTTCCAATGTTTTACCGTTCGCGAGCCAGCATGTTTTTGTTACAGTGCTTTACCTGATTTGTATTGAATGAATGAATGAATTTTTTTCTGTGATGAAAATAGTTTTAAAGTAAGAAAAAAAACTCCACAAAAAGGTTTATATTGGAATGATTGTTCAACAGTTAAATATGACGAGTGGAAGATCCTCTCCCCCAAAAAGAAAACATTCCTAAAATTTAAAGAATAGTGTGATAATTAAAATAATTAAAGCAAAGTGCCACGCTAGTAGATCTTGTGAGCTATATACAGTCTGAGGAAGAAGCATCGAGCTTTACTGCATGCGGTATTAAGGTAAGAACAAATGTGACATAGAAACTGTCGTTTCTCGAATTGTACGTTATAGTGTCTTCTTTAATATGGATTAAGTTTACGAACATTTATAGTCTCGCGCACCTATACTCGTTAAAAATCATACAACAATTTTCTTGAGGACTTTACTGGTCTAGGCTTCTTAAAGTCGAGTTACAGAAATGGTAATTGCCTCATCCTCTTTCTTTTTATATCTTACAGGTGAAGTAGGGGACACTGAGGTGCTTAACCAGTGAAATAATAGCAGCTGAAAAATCATTTTAAATCTAATTATGTATTTTAATCTCATTTACATTTATCCTTTATCAGTAAAATGGATATAAGTGACGAACTTCTTTTTTTTACTTTCTCATATACGAGGCACAGTGACAGTATTCCAACCGAGAAAAAAAAGCGAGATTTTGACCGAAATATTCGTCCCTGATATCGAAAGATTTTTTTAATCCGACGTCCGTCTGTCTGTCCATCTGGCCGCATCGATTCTGGATAAATGGATAAGTCAATTTCATTAATATTTCGTATTTAGAGTAGCATGTTTGTTGTCGATGCACGTGCTCGGAAATGTTTTTATCTTTGATCTTCATATAAAGTACCCTTTGTATTAACTATAATATTTTTTTCAATTCCATTGTCTTTCTTTTACCCGGTTTGTCGACCATTTGGCCATTACCTGGGTTTTGGTATCTCTCTTAATTATAATATTTTCTTCTGTAAATATTGCATCTCCCTCTCTTATATCTCATATCCCTCGTTCATTTTATCTCTTGTCTCTTTTCCTTTACCTTTTCTCAATTATCTCATTATCGGTTGTTGTCATGTAATCTTAATGCCATTCCTGGCTATTTCCTCTTGGCCATATATGCTTCAGTTTCAAATATGTTCCCCGTCCCTACTTAGAGGGTGAGTGGAACTTTCCATTATCTATTTATTTGCTTTTCTAATACACATTATAGTATGTAATATTCTTCAAAGCTGTTATATACTTCCTCCTCTGAAATGTAGTTCGTTCAATCTTTATCTGTATATATTCCATATTGTCGTAAAACCTTGTCAGCACGCCCGGTCTTTCCCTATGATGACACAATTATGTAGTATATGTTCTACCGTTTCAAATTCTTCCCCACATTTGCACCAATTGCTATCCACTAACTGTCTTCTATATAAATAATCTCCAATATTTCTATGTCCTGTCTGATTTGCATTGTCGCTTGTGCTGGGCGGAACCATTTCCTGTTCTTAAAACTAAACTGAACATCTGTATGTTGTACGCCGTTCCCTTGCCTTGTTCCAGCGTATTGTCCATATTTTAACCAATTCTCGTGTCAGCCTACCTTTCCAGCCATTCTGCGTTTAATTCACTTTAACATCGCCTAGTTGCACTTCTTCCCCTTTTTATATTTTTGTTCTTAGATAGTTCTTGTCAATTTCCAAATCTATAGGTAATACCCCTAATAAAACTTGCAGTGCCTTCGTAGATGTACTCTTGTACATACCACTCCATGGTAAAAGGCAGCATCGCTGTATACTTGAGACTCTCATCTCCATGTGGCGCGTTTTACTCATCACATACCACGCTTGCGCCCCATATAAGATATGTGGCCGCAGCGCTCCTTGATGTATCTGCACAAGTTTGTCTTTGCCCTATTATCGTCTTCCCTATACCTACATTTTTGTCACATCACTTTTTAATTTTTTTTGCTTTATACATTCTACATCGTCCGTGAATGTTAATTTCTCGTCTATTATGAGTCCTAAATATTTAATAGTCTTCTTAATCTTTAACCGCCAAGTCGGAAATTTTATGATGGGGTCTCTTCTATTTTGACCACGTTGTTTTAGTAAAGTTACTATTCCCTCCGATTTTGTTTGTGACAGTTTCAACTTTCTTTCCGTGCACCTTTCCTCGAAATATTGTAAATCTTTCTTATTCTTTGTTTCAAGCTCTGTACGACTGTTGTCTTCTATCAGAATTATAACGTCATCCGCTTACGTTATTGTATCCATCCTTTCCTTATTCATTGCCTCCAGCACCACATTGATTACGATCTTCCAGAAAATAGGTCCCGTATGAATGTATGAAGTGCTAGTGTGCATGAATAATCCTTTCATTGCCAATTTCTAATAGAATGTTGTATAGAATTCTAATAGAATTCTCAAGGTATGATTGCACGATTTTCATTAGCTGGGGTGGCACATCCTTCCTTTGTAATTCCTCTATTATTGTAGACCACTGGACACTATTGAATGCCCCTTGCATATCTATACTTACAAGGAGTATGTATCGAGATGTTCTTTCTTGTATCCTTTTGATTAATTGCCCTATTGCATCTTCAGCACCTCGGCCTACTGGGAAACCATATTGATTATCACATAATTTTCCTTACAAGTTTCTTTCAAGTCTCTCCGTTGTGATCTTGTCCAGTAATTTCCGTATCCCCGGCAATAATGTTTTCGGTCTATAGGATGTACTTGTTTGCGTATTTTTGTTACCCGGTTTTAGAAGAATTTCAATAGCACAACCTTCCAACATCGCGGGAAATATCCATAATTGTAGCAAGACTGTAAAATATGTACTATTTCTTTTTCATATATGGGAATTAGCTTACTAATCATCTCATTACTGATATTATCGGAACCTGGACTCTTATTATGTTTTAATTTTGCTTCTACATTCATAACCTCTCCATACTGAATCTGTTCTTCCTGTCTTACTTCTGTATAAACATACTCATGTTGTGGCATCACTTGTTCTTTCACATCATGTAGTATATCTGTTATAAGCTATTCTCCTGTATCTAACTATCATGTTGTATCCACATTCCCTTGTTTAATTGTCCCCCAAATCATTTTCTTTTTTATCTTCTCCCGCCCTATAACATACGGTAATCCCCATATGTTTGTTGTCAAACTATTTTCTAGGAACTGTTCCCAATCCTCTCGTTTTTTTCTTCCTAATTCTTTTGAATTCTTTTAATATTATCTATAAACCCTTTGCTCTCTTTCATGTACCTCTGTTCCTTTTTTTTGTTCGCTGACATTTCTTCCTTTTCACATTCCGTATCTTTTTAGACGTCCGCAATTCCTCATCCCACCAGGCATGTCCTTGTTTTATTCCATCTATTAAACTAAAATATGGAAAATATTATCATAAACGACTCTTTTTTCTAAGTTTAGTAAATTTCTAAGTTTTTAAGTGGGAAAGTTATATTCCCCAGTCGAATCATTACCTCATTTATTTTCCGCAAGGATCTCATTTATTCACTCTATCAAGAAAGTTCAAAACTGTTTAGTACTGCATATGTACCAAACCCAAAGAGATATCAACTTTAGAAAACTATAGCCTGTAAAATATCGGAGGGCTATGTCCCTCACTCGGTCACTTCTTCGTTCCGTGACATCTTGACGCAGAGATGCTTCCTGACATATTACCTTTCGCTCACACTAACATCCCGCCCTTCACGGACGGAATAATTCAACTATTGAATCTTTCTCAGTGCAAATTAATTTTTACTGTGCAAGTACTCGTAAAAGACAAAAAATTAGTTTAATTTTGGATTGTGTACAAATTTTAAGAAAAATTATAGCAAAGAACCATTTCTAAGCAACCCTTTCCCTTTATTTCATACGGAAAAGATTAAATTGCAGTTGTCAACATCAAATATAGAATCCATGAAAATAATTGCTTTTTTCTTTGTAATGTAGTTTTGCGAACTATAATAATAATAATAAATTTATTGTCAAAAAACAGTACAGACTGCGTATGACCACGTGGAGGACAATAAACTAATTTACTCTCCGGAAGCAAGCAAGGGACCATCCTATCAATTCCGATCAAGGGCCCTAAGGCAGAGGTGGATTCAAAAATTTCAGCAAAAGTTCCTAGATAAGATAAAAAGTTAGCTGCGAGTTATAATACATATATAATGTCTATATAAATGAGGGTCGTAAAAGTGTATGAGAAATCATGTGCATAGGTTTTGCACACTGGTTTTTATACAGAGTATGGAAAAATAAGAGGAATAAAGTTGCAAAATATTTCTAAAGTTTTGGAATATAATTGGGAAGTGAGTCAAAGCGGGGTCAAGGTGATTCTTTTTTGGGGGAGTTCGAAAATTTGGGGATGGGATCTACGTCATAGGGTTTAGGGAGGGGAAGTCGTGCTAAAGTTATTTGATTAGTAACCTATTGTCATTGATCAACAAAAGCCAACATTGATAAGTTCTCCTCTACGTTAGAAGGGTTTTAAATCATTGGACAATAGCAGATGAGGACAAATATATTTTGTCTAATTCTACCGCACGGGCTTTTACATTGCTGCCACAAAACGTATAAGGTAACGCATGAGGACCTGTATTCTGTTCGAGTGGCCAAGGTCATGGCGTCATGGACAGTCACGACTGAGGGTGTTGCCTACCGAAGCAGCAGCTTGACGCATTGGCTTAAAGCAGTACAACTTCTCATAGCCTGAGCGCGATGTTAGCTAAAAGAATATATTCAGAAACTTGGTGGCATTAACATATTCGCTCTTTGTCGACTATACGACACAATTAGTCACTCTACATGCACAAATTACCGGCATTCCTTGTCACGTACATAAACAATTTCTTTCTTTTATAAAATGATAGAATTATTCTGTTTTACACCTATTCTGCGTCATGAATTAGGATACTACGATGGGGAGTAGACAAAAAGAGTTCAGGAATTAAACATCTAAAAAGATTAATATCGGCTTCATAAAATGTTTATTCCTAGCATGTTCTATAATAATGGGTCATACAAAAATATTCATGTATGATCTAGAAAAAGCTTAATTTGTTTCTCCTTGTATCACCCATCAAATGATCTTGACTTCTTCTACTCAAGCCGAGGCCAAAGAAATCGCGGAAGAATATTGTACTTTTTAGAAACCTACATTTACTCGGAATGCCAATGAAATAGTCGAAATGTTTTCTGTGACAAGTATTAACAACATTATTTATAAAATAAAACTGCTAAAATATTGACTACAAAATATCCGAGATGGAAAGGCTGTTTTTTAAGATACAAGTATCTTCTTAATTTAATAGTTTGACAACCCCGTATGTTATAATAAAATGTGTCAATGAGATACGAGAGTCACTTTCAAAGTAATGTTCGTTTACTCATTTTGCTATCTACCCAAGGTTTGAAACAGATTTCTGGCAATAGCAACTTAATAGAAATAGGGTTGATATCAAATGTTTTGTAGGATATTCCTACCTAAACCAACGATTACATATTACCTTTTTGAAAACTATTATTACGTTTACCAATAACAATAGAAAGTAAAACGTCCAAATATTTAAGGTATCCTTACCGGAGACGCTTCACGGAGTTCCTTTTCCAGGATTTTAGTTCTTTCTTCCTTTTTCGAGTGTTGGCATCACTAACTTCAATGCTTCTTTCCAATACTGATCTTATATCAAGTCAAAATAATTCACTAAAAGCTTCCAATAATAAAAATACACGAACAGTGCAATTCTCAGCGCGATACAAGGGAAGGAGGGACAGCGATTGCTGAATATATTGTTACGTGATTGAAATAGGACGATCTCATTGGCTGTTAGGTAGGTGTCCTTTTTTTAAAGTAAATGCCATTGCAGGAGTCAATTTTTGAAACAGACCTTCAATTATATAAGGGAATTGACGTTATTGTGGCCGTTTTTGATCGAATATAAGTCCACAGTTCAATAGAAGGAGAAAAATCCTATACGAATCCATTGCTAACTCAATTTCAAATTTTTGTCAGATGTCCGGCGTTGATGTGAAGCCACTCATTTATCTTCCGAGAATCAGATAAAGTAATTAACTGAGATAAACTATAATAACGAAACGTGACATTAATTATCTCATTACGAAACCAAACCTTCGGAAAACGTCCCCTTGGTACCGTTATGCAAGAAACAGACCTTTCAGAAGAAAAAAAAATGTTGGGCCTCAACTCATACTAACCGTTAATGCACTTGTGTATTGCGAAATACTGAACTGCATTTCAAGGGACGCTTCCCGGATATAATCCTCTAAATTGTGTCGTACAAGAATTATAAATAAACGTTTTAGAAACTTTATATGATTTAGACAATATAATATTGCATTGTCATATGATTTACCAAATTTCAGCTCAAACGGGGTAATCAGAAGTGAGTTAAAATTCAATTACAAGATTTACTCTTAACAACCATACTAACAAACAAATCAACAATTGAATATACATAAAAACGTTTAACAAGAGTTTTAGTAGCCGACACTAACTGAATCAGTATTCGACAATCCCCTGTTGACTATTCCGACTGTTCCGAACAAAAAAACCCTACCATTAGCAAAATTTCAATTATTTTACTAACCATATGGATAGTTTATTAGTATTTTCTGAAGTTGGATTTATGTGGTTAATAAAGTGGGAAAGAGTGTCGATTACTAGAGCGCATCGAGATGATCAAATGCCACACGGCGTTGAATTCTGAAAATATGTAGAAAAAGGCCCTCTATACTATAATGCAAACGTAAGATTGCAAAAATATATAAAAATGTTAATAAAATGTTAAATGAAAAAAAACATCCTATTTCTCGGGTCCAGTTGATAACTAAGAGCTTAACCCCGGAAAGACCGAGTGGTGTGCTCATTGAAGGTGGAGGGATCGGTGGCGTTCTGGGAAGTGTCCACACTATGCAATCTGTGAGCTCAAACTGCTACCGGCAGACTTTTGGCCTGGGGCCCAGTGAGTTACGTTGTGTATTATTTTCTGACTACTCACTGAGAGGACGGCGTAGCGTTGCGCTGTCGTCCTCTGTTTTGGCGTGTTTAGACTATTAGGCAAACACGAGGCCAGCGAGTGTAAACACCGCATAGAGATTGGCCATTAAATAAAAGAGCTCTACCTGCGTCCACGACGCCCATGGCCGGACCGGAGGGGTCGTCTTTCCTTGTGGAGGAGGGTTCTTCTGGACCAATGGTAGTCCAAAGAGAGAATGAGATAATCCTAAGTCTCAAAAGATCTATAGAGGCAATTGAAGCGATACTGGTGACAAAGAGCAAAGACAGTAGATTGTTAGTTGAGGATCGGCGGACCATCTTGGCCGAGCTGGGTAAGTCAATGCTTGCTTTGGCGACGCTCAGCGAGGTCACGCCGTCGATCCAAGACAGGATCGTGAGTGAGCTGGTCGCGGGAGTGGTGGAGGGAATCGCCAAGGCGGTTCCCAAAGCTGCATCCACGCCTGTGCCACAACACCCGGTACAGGTGGGCCAGGCCATTAGCTTTTCTGAGGTGGTGAGGAAGGGAGAAGCGAAGGCAGTCGTGAGGCTGCCCAAACAGAACCCTGTCTTACTACTGAAGGCGAAACAGGGAAAGAAATTCTCCTCTGTGGCAGAAGTAAGAGCCGAAGTGACGAAGGGTCTCGGCGACAAAAGGGTTCGGGTCTCTCGATGCCGCCTAGCTCCAAACGGAGTGGTTATTGAGAGCCCGTCCCCCGATGACATCCAAGCGATCAGGAAGGCTGTTGAGGGCAACAGTTTACTGGAGCCGGAGGCCGTCCGCAAGAGAAATCCGAAGGTCATCTTAATTGGTGTCCGGAAGGGAGTATCTGAGGACCTGGTTAAGCGGGAAATCGCTGAGACCACGAGTGCCTCGAAAACTGAGGTTGCCCAGATCTTCGTGCGCACCAAGCTGGGGCGAGGTGATGCATCGAGGAACTGGGTAGTACAGATGCCCCCTCGACTTTGGAGGGCGTTGCTCGAACAGGGACGTCCTCGAACAGAATCGACCGGTACGAGACGCCCATACGTTGTTTTCGTTGCCAAATATATGGCCATCTAGGTGCCCACTGCCGACGGCAGACGGAAGTCTGTGGCAAGTGTGGTGCCGATGGACATAGGTGCGAACAATGTAAGCAGCATGAGATCTGCTGCGGTTCCTGCAGGCAGTTTGGAAAGCCGATCATCCAGTTGGTGATAAGCGGTTGTGTCCGGAGTATTCCCGGGCGGTAGAGTTGCTTAGACAGCAAACCGCCTATTAGTAGTCTGGTCGTAGCCCAACTTAACGCGCGCAAGATGGTGGCGGCCATGGGGAATCTTGAAAAGTTTGTGTACGAATGCGGTATCGATGTAGTGTTGATACAAGAACCGTACACGGTAGGAAACAAGGTTGCTTGCATCCCGACGTCCTATCAAGTTACACAGCTTAGTACAGATAAACCTTGTGCTGCCATGCTTGTGTGCAACCCTGGATTAGACGTTCTCAAGCTCGTCCAGTTTACAACACGTTACGTGGCCGTGTGTCAGGTGACGTGGAACGGACGATCGTCATACTTCGTGTCAGCCTATATTCCTCCTCATCCGTTTCCTTCGGGTCCTCTGCTGCAGCATCTAGATTTGGTGCTTCGGCAACTCCGCGGGCATGTCATCCATGTAGGTATGAACGCCAATGCCAAATCCCATCTATGGCGTAGCGGAGTTGAGGATTCCAGAGGGGGTGAATTGGAGGAACGTATTGCTAGACACAACCTGCAGGTGGCCAACGTGGCGTCTTGTTTGACTACGTTCGTCGGTCCGATGGGCGAGTCGAACATTGATGTCTCATAGGCAACCTCGGTGGGTGGACACGACAGTATCGTGGATTGGAGAATCAATTATTATTTCACTGGATCAGACCATCGGATCCTAAGATGGAAATGTTGTTCGTTGGGCCGGGACGATCTCCACACTTCAGGGGCAACTCTGGAGGACCAGCCACTACATCGTTTCAAGCTTGGAAGAGCTGACTGGGAGAAGTTTACCATCTCTTTGAGCAGGGAGCTGCGAGGAGTAGATGAGCGAGCTTCCTGTGATTCGGTCGCTCTTAGCGTAAATGATGCGATTCTGAAAGCGGCCAGGGAAGCAATTCCTTTTGGTCCGCCAAGGAAGAAAGTGGTGAGTTGGTGGAGGGACTGAAGGCAGAGTACGTCTACGTAAAGCAAGACGAACCTTACAAGCCGCTAATCGAAGGGGTTTGCCGACGAAGGACCTTGAGGAAACTTTCCGAGAGGCCCGAAGAAGGTATAACTCCGACGTGAAGAAGGCTAAGAGGAAGTCGTGGGAGGAGTACGTAGAGAGTATGTCGAGTCTCGACTGCTGGGGAACACCCTACAAGATCGCAGCTGAAAAGGTGCGCATCCCATTCGCTATGAGATCTTTGCGGATGGTATGTGATGACAAGCAATCGTCATTACATACTGTAGGGTATCAGAGGACCGCGACTCTGCTGCTCGATACGTTGCTTCCAAGCGATGACCTCGCCTCTGAAGACGAATCCCATCTTGTCGTCAGAGAGGGTTTGCTCGATCGATACGTTAGTGATAATGTAATCAGCTTCTCCATGGATGAGGTTCGGGATTCCGTGGCAAAAGTAAATCTCAAAAAGGCCCCGGGAAATGATCGAATCTCACCGTCCATGATTAAAAACGCATTTGTTTTGCTTGTCGGTCCACTCACTAGACTTTTCAATCGTTGCCTCGATGATGGTGTCTTCCCACAAATCTGGAAGAGAGCGATCGTGTCATTGCTGACTAAGAACTGCAGCAAGCCGGAGGATGATCCGAAGGCCTATAGACCGATCTGCCTCCTCCCAGTGGTGGTTAAGCTGCTGGAGTGGTTAATGGTCGATAAGTTGAAGAGGTGCGTCGTGGAGGGCTGTGGGCTGTCTGACACCCAGTATGGTTTCAGGGCTAGGCGTTCCACAGAATACAGAGGTTGGTTCAACTAACATCTGAGAACCAACATAAACATGTAGTCGTGATCTTTGTCGATATATCNGAAGATGCCGTACAGAGGTTGGTTCAACTAACATCTGAGAACCAACATAAACATGTAGTCGTGATCTTTGTCGATATATCAGGAGCTTTTGATAACGCATGGTGGCCTATCATGCTTGCCAGACTAAGGGAAGTGGGTTGCCCACAGAACTTATATGGCTTGTATGAGAGTTATTTCTGTGATCGTGAGGCAGGGGTGTCTCATGGAGGAGTCCTGTTTTCGAAGATACTGACCAAAGGTTGCCCTCAGGGATCTAATTCAGGTCTGGTGATGTGGAACCTCGTGATGGATCCGCTCCTTCGGGAGTTGTCATCTCGAGGATTCAAGCACGTCGCTTATGCCGATGATCTGGCATTGGTTGAGGGCAGTAGCCGAAGGGAAGTGGAGGAAGCAGGGGAATCTTCACTAGCCGTCGTTTCTGATTGGTGCCGCAGAAACAAGCTACTTGTTTCTGAGAGTAAAACATCGCTCATGGTCATGAGGGGATCACATGCAAATCGCCCTCCGCTGATCAGGCTAAATAATAGATCGATTGGTGTGGTGAAATCTCAGAAATACCTAGGAGTCACTTTGGACTGTAAGCTGAACTTTCTCGAGCATGTAGAGACTGTTACAGCTAAGGCCAAAAACGTTTTCTATAAGCTCATGAGACTATCGACAAGGAAGCGACTCATAAGCCGCAGGGCCCTGACGACCATCTATCGGGGCGCATTCCTGCCAATAATCCTGTACTGCGCATCGGTGTGGGCGCACCGAGCTCGTTTGACTATGTGTGGCAGAGCGCTACAGAGTGCGCAAAGAGCACCCTTGATAGCAATATCGGGAGCATATAGAACAGCTCCCACGGTCAGGCTTCAAGTCCTGACAGGGTTACTGCCCCTTGACCTTGTGGTAATCAAGGCAGGGGCAAGATATTGTGCTAGAAAGGGGCTGCCGTACGTGTTGGACGATGTCTCGTACAGCCCGGGCCATGCCATTACGGTGTCTGACAAAGCCTACATTACCAAGGAAGTTCTCAGGATCTGGCAAGCTTGCTGGCAGGCGGAGGTTGGCGAAGACCCATATAGGGAGGTTTCCCGGAAGTTGTTTTCTCCGGGAAAACGAAGTTCTCCCCGTCCCGTGAACTGGTCCATCTGCTTTGTGGACATGGACCGTTCCGGGGCAAACTGTAGCCGTCTCTCCGTTCTGTGAGTGCGGCGAGCCGGATACAGCAGAGCACGCACTCTACGCCTGCGAGAGGCATTCGTGGGCTAGAGAAGAGCTAGAGGAAAGTTATGGAGTTGTCCTAGAGCCAAGGGTAATATCCGCGGCTCTAGGAAATGAAGATGCCCTGAGACTGTTGGAAGTCTTTGCCGGCAGAGTCATTTGAGATCGTAGACTGATCTAAGTTTTGAGCTGTAGGGGGTTTTCCGGGCGACCGGAGTTCCCAGTGTACTGTGTTTCCGCTGTTATTAGTAAGCCTTCTGTCGGGTCCCAGAGATCGGGAAGCGCTGAACTGTTTTGTGGTACCCCCGAAAGTTCAGGATGGAGATTGGTCGCGGTGGGTGAGGATTTCATCCTCATCTTCCACGGTCGCGATGTCTCGTTGGCGACGACCGGCAGTAGGTTGGTTCCGACCTCTGCGGTGGAGGGCATACGTGAGATCTGCTCCAAGAGCAGTGACTACGAGTCAGGGAGAGCACTTGTGCTCGACCTGATTAGTGGCGCTGCTTGCTCTGAGGAGGAAGAGTCTAGTTCTGAGGGAGCTCAGACTGACTCTGAATCCAAAGTGAAGGATGCAACTCGCCGTGTGCGCTTCTCTCAGGAGGTCACGGTGATCCTTCCTTGTACTTGTACACCTGAGTACAACCAGGGTGGAGTTTCTTCTGGGGAGGAAGAGTTCTCCGAGTCAAACTCGGAGATCGATGACGTCTCCACATTCACGTTCGTTGATGGGAAGTCGACGGCCAACGTTTGGGTCCTTGATCTGGACACAGGGTACGTGGCCGAAAACCTACCGGAGAGCGTGGGTGACCAGAGACAACCCCGTTCCTCGCGTATACGCGGAATGACCAATTCTCTCTTTGGAGGCATTTCATCTCGCCTCCAAGCCATATGCGGAGGCATCACATCCTGCCTCTGCTGGTGCTGCGGGCTGTGCTTCGCACCGCCTTCGGGAGTTATAGAAGAAGATGTCGGGGACTGGACAGAAGAGGCCTGTTTATCCATCACGACACCATTGGATGCATCTCCGGAGGGGGTGTACTCTGGCCTTCGCACTTCTCACATTCTTGCAAGGCTGGAGGAAACCCCATGCTGGAAGCTGCACTCCAATATCTTGTGCAGGTTCTGGCGCCCGGAGGTAAGAGGCTATTATTCCGGTTCCCGAAGGAGATCCTGGCGATGCAGCTGATGGCGGCTGGCGTACCATCAGATCCGGCCGTGCTGCATCGCTACGTCCAGGAGATCTTCCGAAGGAGGGGCGTGGAATACAACTTCCAGAGCATAGCCGCACACTACAAGAGAGTATTGGGAGTCTTGCGAAGCGTGCCTGGAAACTCTTTGGAAATGGTGGTCGTCCAGGGGTAGGCTTGCTTACCTCAACTTCCATAACGGACGACCAGTAATACCTCAGGTTCTCGCTTCAGAGGAGTATGACCTAGCTTGAGAATGGACTCGATTACGATCAATGGAAATTAATTCTGTAAATAAAATTGTATATATAGTCTGTAAGTTAGTCTGCTCTACAATCTGGAGAATAAAAATTTGTTATTTTGTTTGTTTTAAAAGTCTGTATATAACGATGTCTTGTTTGAAAAATGTTTTGTTTTATCTGTCAGTCTAATATATTTACGTATTTATGTTTATGCCGTTGGCAGTGGTCTCCGCTAGTGGTGGGTCACCATGCCTCCACGCGGCGGGGACGGTAACTCCTCCAATTGCTGTAGCGTGCCGCAGTAAATGGAGGATGCTGAATGGTGGTGGTTTTAGTTAGTAGTTTGTATTTTGTTTTTTTATTTGGACGTTTTGTATTTTTGTAGAGAGGTGTATGAATGATATTTAGTAAATTATAAGTATTTTTGTAAGTGTATGAATGTTTTAAAAGGACTCCCAGCAATATGTGCTCCACATGGGCGCGGGGAGTCCTAATGAAATTGTATAAAATGTATGATTGGAACCTCGATGTAAGTTAAATTAAATGAAAAAAATGTATGAATTCTTCTCCCGCAAACTAACCCCTTTCTTCTTCTCCGGAGCCTTGAGGAAAAAGTAAAAGGAACTAGCTTACGACGAGTCACTATTAAGAAGTGGTGTACAAAATATTGAAATCTTATATTAATTACTTTACCAAACTTCTTCGGTAATATTTGAATTCTACTAATAATATCTAATATATATTGTTTACATGTATTTGAAAAGACAATTGCGGATATTAAAAAATCATGCTAAGCTTGTTTTATTTGTTTCTAAAAACAGTCCGTTAGTATGTTATATGACGCACTTCGTTTCGTTTCCAATGATGTAAAAATCGAAACTACATTTCGTTGAGATGAATTATTTCATTTCATTGATGCCGTAGAATTGTCGTAAGTGGGTCGCATTTGGACTCATTTATTGGAATTTTTTCAAATATAATAATGTTATTTTAATAAAACAAAAAATATAAAAGTTGTTATAAAATAGTGGACAACTCAGTACACGATTCAGTAGCCCAGGAAGCGTTGGTCGCCGGAATGGTTTCAGTTACAGCTTAACACTAATAGCCGGAGAGGGCTCGAGTTTGTTGCGAAATCTTCAGCACGTCGACGATTCTCCCAAACCGCTATCTGCTACTGGTGTCATGTCTTTAACAAAGGAATCCGCCCCTCAGAATCCGATTATTAGGGTCCAATAATCCCAGTTTGTCGCCGGGTTTCGTGCAGTGTGGACGCGGCCTAAGCTGTGAACGGCCACTTTCGTTTGTAAACACTATAGAAGTCGACATCTTCTCTCACCTTAATACCAACAGAATTTCAACAACTAAATCTGTAATTCATAAGAAGACACCCTAGATAAAATAAGATCCTTGATGATTTTTAATAAGTTATCGAAGAAAAGCCGAAGTTAATCTAACCTCTCTCAGCGGCAACACGTACTATCGTCGCTCAGACGAATGACCAAACATGCTGTTTCAACATCTTCTATTATATCAATTCCGCCGTAAACTGTATAAAGAGAGTCTTTTCTAATTTAATAGTGTCAAAATCAAAACTGGCGCGAAAAACTACTCTGAAGCTTTATTATCTGTATATGCCACAGCACGTTAGTAAAACCAGCCTCCGTATAAAGAACCTAGGCGTTTTATAAAGAACCGGCCGTTAAGGAATGACACATTTATTCTATTAAATGGTTGAAGAGTTTCAGTCTCTTTATAAAGTGCCTGGTCTTAGCCGCCAGTTAATAAAATGGACAGCTTATTTATTATCTGGTTTTCAGCCACTTTATGAAGCAGTTGACTCTCAGTCTCCAGATAATCGAAAAGAGAATTTTCAGCTACTCAATAAGATACATAACATTCACATTTTCATAAATGTTTTAAAAAAATTAATAATATTTGCTGTTATCATAGAGCTATGATATCAGTTTAACACAATTTACCTTTTTAATGTAAATAACGATCTACATCGTTGTTCCAACGATACCATAACGAGTACCAATTTCATCAAAACAATTTTTTATTTTTTTGCATAGAGACAATTAAAACGGGGGGGGGGGTACCCCTAGGACGGGAGTTACGTGTAAAAATAAAACAAAACTACCAATAAGAGGGTCGAATCCATGGTCTTTTGGGTCGCTGAATAGGGCCACTTCTGATGTTATGTAGGGACACTGCAAGCATGGAGCGAGGAAAATATCCCTAGATCCTCTATGGGTAGAGTGGAGGACGCCACAATAATGAAAGCTTACGAAAACTATCCTGAAGTTGGAGAGATAGATGGGGAATTTTTGTTCCAAACTAACATGTTTTCGGTTACATGCCTCGTTTTATGTCCATAATTGGACCGAAAATAATCGGTGAAACTCCAAACTGACGAAAACCGAGTCAATTATTTCCAACGTAAACCCAATTAATTTGTCAGCCAAAGAACACACGAAAAGCATTTTATAGAAAATAAATATTGTATTAACAGCTGACAACAATAAGAAATTGGTATAAAGCTAATACAAAAGATTAATGTAAAGAATAGATGAATATTCAACAATCCCCTTCCATTAGAGCCTTAGGTAGGGTAGTCATCAACAAAATCTCAAATCTAGAGCAAGGAAACCAAAACTCTCGGATTTCGGAGATAAATCCCTGATATTATTATGTAAAATGACTTCTACCCTTCATAGTAATAAAATAAATTTTACTTGACTATTAATTCAAAAATATATAAATAGTTGCATTCACAGTAAGGAACATTCACTTTAAAAAGATACGTGCTAATCCATTTAGTATTTGTGTACCTCTCTGTATTTAAAAGAAAAATAAATTACAAGTTCAATTTAAGAAGAAAAATTCTTAATTTCTTTCGCAGAAAAGAACTAAGAGCTTAAATGTTAAAACTTAGCAGAACACAAGACAACTCTAGTTATAAAATTAATATCATGAAATAAATGGAGTAATTCTTGATATAACTGGACTATGGAACAATTCTTAGGAAAACTTCAGATCAGCATCAGCCTTTGGATATTTTTCAATCTTTCCTATAGTCTGTAGAATATCTTCCTTATCTAGCCCGAATTTGTATAATTCAGTTATAATCTTTAAAATTATGCTTTGATTCTCGGTACCTTTGAACTGACCTTGAAATGTTCGCGGTATTTAACGTGAGAATCTCGCACGAATTAGAGATCTTAATAAAGAAATCTTGAATTTAGGACTCTTATGCGAATCTTCAACTGGAATCTTCGTCTCAACGACATCACTTGCCTCTTGTGTTTCGTTTGTATCGTTGAAGCTACTCACAAATGTGACGGGCCCGACTGGTAAATAATCGGAAATGGAGGTGTGTGCGAATTCCGAACGATCTCGACGGCTAGTCTTCGTCGCACGACTTATTTAAAATTCCTGACGGTATTGAAAACCCCTCCCGGGCGCTCCCAAACCACCCTAGAACAAATCTGGGAAAACCCGGATAGATGGAAACCCTAGCCTTAGATATCAAGGCAATCTTGGGTCACTTCCCTTCTTGGCCTTTTGGCACTAGGACCAGCTTTGAAGTCGGCTGTCCCATGTCTCATAAAAAAACCTGCGCAAAGAGATATGTTTCTGCCGACTCTTTATGATTTGCATAAAATGGAACAGGTCTTTATCAAATACAAGTTTGCAGGCAACATTTTCGCAAAAATTGCAGCGTGGTTGCTTGGGTACGCCGACTAATTCCTGAGCAACCGATGAAAACCGAAACAATTTTTTAATGTATAGAAACGGCGAAAACTGAAAGCAACGATTGCCAAGGCTCCCGCGGCCAGTCATATGATATTAAACTATGCAGGTGACGCCGCGTCCGAAGAAGTTCACAATATGATGGTCGAAACATTAGTATGTAATTTTTCGACGCGGCGTCATCCGCGTAATTCTTAATATCATCAATAATCTGAATTGTCAGTGACAAACCATAGCACTGACATAAATATTTTTCTCAAATCATCAAACGTATTCTCAAGATCACTTGTAGTGTGCAACTGTATGTTGAAAAGTCACACGCACGAAAATTTCCATCAAGCCAGATCTGTGATCGAGCAAACGCAAATGTCAAAACAGTGCCACGAGGCGTACTGAATGCTCGTCAACACTTTTGAGTGACAAATAAGGGAAACAAACGAGCTACGCAAAAATGAAAGCAGAAAGAGGACAGACATAACACTATAGCAATTGTAGTTGATGCAATCGACGCATGTACGAAAGCTAAAAAAAATCAGGCCGAAACCTTGGTGGTACACGCTATGTAAATAGTCCCTTTCACGGAGCCTGCGGCCTTATGCGGGAGGACGAGAGGAGGCGGAGCAAGGCGGAGGCGCTCGCCGACTCTCTCGAACTTTGGTTCCGCTCGGCAGAGCGAGCGTCGGCCGGCGTGCCCCCTCACTCGGCACAAACTGCCCACCGTCCACCGACGTCGGTGAATGCTCCGAGGCGGCCTCGCGCAAGAGGCCAAGAGACGTTCATACTGCGCGCAGTGTTACACCAGCTGACTGTTCATCCGAAAGCACTGATTCTCTAACTTTTCAAGATTGGATCTCCTTTACATAATATAAAAGAACTACGAAAAGAAATTACTACAGCAAATACTCTGGTTCCTCCTTCCTCAAAAGTGTACCGTTGAAACACGAAGTCCATTGTTTAGCCCGCATTGTACATGATGAGCGAGTGCAAGCAACAATTGAACAGTGAACTTTTCACAAGTGAAAGCATACAAATTTTCACATTGAGAGACTACTGCACAACGTTAACAATGACCTCGGCAGGTCTCTAGGGGACTCATGACCAACCCCATATGTATTTAGAATTTCCTAAATTAACCGCTCCCATAACAGAAATCTCATTTCAAATGAATATCAAATACGCAACCTACTGAATAGTGAATGTCTACTGATAAATTTTAATCGTTGGCTGGAATGTTAACTATTTCTGATGCCAAAAAATTGTAGAAAGATGACTAAGAAATGGACTGCTTACCCCTCCCTTCCGCTAGATTAATTTGTGAAGGAATCAGTGTTCACTTCGCGAGAAAGTTACATTTCAGTATTTGACAAAACCACTGTTTAATTTCTGAGTATTAATCATGTGAGCAC
The DNA here is from genome assembly GCA_002313205.1 of Laupala kohalensis. Lineage (NCBI taxonomy): Eukaryota > Metazoa > Arthropoda > Insecta > Orthoptera > Trigonidiidae > Laupala > Laupala kohalensis. The sequence goes on along the minus strand of NNCF01130292.1, from coordinate 168,703 downwards.
CTTGAACCTTGTAGGCACTTCGACAAACCTAGTAAACCATCAGAATCCACCGATGGGATACGATTCATGGCTTGAGAAGGGCTGGGATTAATGGTTCCTGTCAAAGGGCAAATTCCATGAAAATGTTTCGCACATCACCATAAACAACTTAGGGAGCAAGTCACATTACAACTACTATCAAAAACTGAAAGTAATTCAGTAAGCTCGTTCACTTGAATTATAATTTCTTTTCAATTTACGATATATCTCTTGGGAAGAACGAATACTTCACCCGCTTCTTAATGAGCATTAACGCAAGTACAGTTACTCATTCGTGAGAAACATTCAAAGCATGGAAAGATGAGCAACGATTTAAAGCGTGTGCGACACACGTGTGTGTGCACACGCATGTGGTGTGAGTGTGAGTAATATGTGAAAAGGCGTCCGTCTAAAACTCGCCGCTCTAAATAATTATTTGCCTCCCACCATCTCAGACAATGGAAAGTTGCAGATATTTTACTCTTAAAAGGAGGGAAAATCTCATTAATTCCCAGTAGTTATACGGGCTCATTAGTTTTCATTCGTCTAGAGGACTCTCACCCACGCGTTTCGCGTCGCATATTAACTGAAGCCTCGCCACCGAATCGACAGCACTGCGACCTCTTCGAGCGCACCGGCGATTTCACCGGTTGCTTTCTATCACTCAACCGACCACTGCACTCGTCCACCTCAATCACTCGCTGAATGACCATTTCTTGCAATGGATATTCCGAAAGAAACTTGTCTTCAACCTCGATAAATGTGTGGCTTTAGGGACGAGGGACGAGTCAAGCCTCCCAGAGTTAATATTAACTGCCGTTGGACAACTTTCTCCTCGGAATTCCTCGGCGTTTCGCTGGCTCTTCGGTGACCAATGTCACAGAGCAATATTGGTTTAGTTAATTAGAGTTAACGACATAATAATGAAGTGTATCTGAAATTTCCTTTATTTTAAAAGTATAATAACTGTCACGTTTCTTTCAAATCAATGAGTTATTTAAAAAAATTCTCAGGCTATCCTCTTCAGAGAATCTTCTATTAACAAAAATTAAAGACACATGATATGAAATGATATGATTTAAACGTGAGGAGGTTTTTGGAAAGTGGTCAAATTAAGATGACACAAATTAAACTATTTTTCACTGTTTGTGGAGTGTGATGCTGAATATGTACGTTACTCTGAATGTTACGACAAAAGAATTCCTGGCTTAAAATAACGCACGATCGCCTCAAGTTTTTTGCGAGTACTTTGCCAACGCGGAAAAGACCGCTCCTAGGTGCAATGTGGTGCCCCGGCAGTGCCAGGTCCGCCCTTCTCCGGTATTATGAAATTGTTCGACGGCGGCGCACGCACGAGGGACCGTATAGAATCAATCGTATCCATCAGGTTTGCTCTCCATCTCCACAATCGCAATTATGAACATTTAACCTATCTCCTCAAAACATTGCCAAAATGCAGTGACGTTACATGTAATGGAATAAATAAGATTCTATACCCTCGAAACCAAGCAACAAATTATCCCATCATTTGTGATGGCTTTCGGTCAGATGAAAATGTAGACGGACCGGGAAAAAGACCCGGGACTTCAGCTCGCTATGCATACGCTCACCGTCTCACCAGCCTCCTCCTTCCGCAATCGTGTACCCCACCCACCTAGATCCTTTAGCACGAGAGACCGGAGAACGCTGATGGCATGAATGCCGGTGCATTTCTCTGTCTTTCGCGAGAGGTATACACAGGGCGGTTTGTAGATTCCAGCATTTGTTTGCGTAGAAAAAAGCATATACGTAATATATCCGTACAAGGAAACGTCAATTATTTATACATTCAAGATCGGTTTGTATATTTTAAAAGTAAATAACGAGCAATCCAGTATAAACATGTATTTTATTGTCAGTTTCGTGTTCATCCACGGAAATCTGTTCACTATTAAAGCATATTCAACGTGTATTTTATTCATTGCTCGCCACCCCCTCTCACAACTAGCAGTTGTTTATGAGGGAATCGGACTTGAAAATGTTTCAGCGTCGAGACGCGCAGGCGCGAAGCCGCAGCTCGTTCGGGCAGGCAGCCAGGCGTGAAGCCCTTGCGTTGATGCGGCGACCTCTGGCTCCGCGCCCAGGGGCGACCAATCGCCGTGCCCGCAACACAACGGGATCAAAACCTTGGAATACAAGGAAGAGCGAAGAAAGGAAAAACGTTCACCATTTCTTCTGCACAGAACGCTGTATTTTTCAGCACACAACATGAAACTCGCACTTCCTTGTCAGATAATTGTTTGCTATGGGCTGAAGTGCTTACGAATAAAAACAAAAACCAGAGGTGTTCATCCCCACTAAACCCTATGATGCAACCTCCCTCCAAATTTGCGAGACTCCCCCCCCCAAAAAAAAATTACCCCCTCCCCGCCTCTGTCTTCCAAATCATATTCCAAATATTTAGAAATATTCTACATCTTTATCCCTCTTATTTACCCTAACTCCAAATAAAATCTGTTTGCAAAACCAGTGCACATGCTTTCTCTCACTTTTAAAACTCTCATCTATATAGTACGCGAACCAACTTTACAAAGAAAAAAGCCACCATATTCATGCATCCTATATTGACGTTGACAACAGAAGTTTAATCTGCTGCGTATAAAATAAAGGGAAAGCGATTGCTTGAAAATGGCAATTGTTCGATACAAATTTAGCGCAGAATACAGAATAAAACTATTTTTGTCTTTTACATGCGCGGTAAAAAAAATAGTTTGCACTAAGAAATAACCAGGCGAATCATTCCGACCGCAAAGGGTAACGATGTTTGTGTGAGCGAAAAGTTTTGTGTCAGAGAGCAAATGTGAATGAAAAAGTGGTGTCAGTGAGGGAGGTAGTCAGTCGCCTTCCGGTATTCTACAGGTTATACAGTATTATGAACGAAGCATTAAAAAAAGTTTGGTATCAGAGACACTAAAAACTAATATTTCCGTCAAATCTCGCGATTTTTTCTTGGTTAGACTGTCTCTAGACCATGTATATGAGAAAGTAAAAAAAATTTTCATCACCTATATCCACTTTACTGATAAAGGATAAATTTAAATGAGATTATAACACATAATTAGGCTTTAATTCATATTTCAGCAGCTAAAAATTAGAAAAGTAGAAGATTGGAGTTTGAATTTTAAAAATTTCAAAGCCTCATACTCAGATTCCATATATATTCAGATTCATATGCGTTAAAGTGAGATTTCGAGGTTTCTTACGTTTCATCGAATTATTTCACTGGATAAACACCTCAGATACATGTCCCCTTCTTCACTTGTAAGATATATAAATGAAGAGAATGAGACAATTAGAAGATTTGTCACTCGATTTTAAGAAACGTAGGTCATGAAATTCCTAAAGAAAAATGTAGTATAATTTGTAACGAGTATAGGTGTGCGTGACTACAAATATTCGTGAACGAAATTTACATTAAAGAAACCAATATCAACGTACAATTCGAGAAACGACAGTTTTTCTTTCACCTCTCTTCCTACCTTAAACCGCACGCAGTAAAGCTTGACCAGCACTTGACGCTTTCTCAGACTACGGCTCAGAAGATCCACTACCGTTGCGCATATTTTGATTATCACATTAATTTTAAATAGTTTTTGGCAAAGTTCTTTCCAGTTATCACATCCAAGAGTTTATCACTCACAAGAAACGAAAAACTATTGTCAACACAATAAAAATTGGTTAATTCCTCACAAATCGGGTAAAGCACTATAACAAAAACACGCAGGCTCTCGAACGGCGATACATGGGAAAAAGACGAGATACAAAATTGAGCTCCAACCTTGATCACGCACAGTAAACTAATATACTGATGGGAAAGCAATGAACATTCAGTGCAAAGCTTTTTCTAGATCGGCCGTCTGTTGTGTAATCTTACCATTGCAAGATAGAGAGACACGTAAAGTCTAGTTGCTGTACGAAAAGTTACCAAATTCGAGAGAACTGCGAACCTACTCAATTGGTTCCTCCTATGTCGTACATTACTCGACTTAGTAATATTTTCATCTTATACGTTGTATTCACTACCACCAAACTTGACAAATTACCTCTAACAGAGCCTATCCTTAAAATACTCGTTTTTTATCTAGAGTAACACAAAATTAATATTCCTCTTAATAAAATACATTGCTTAAATTATCCAAGAAATCTTAATTTTTTAATCTACTTTCAACGAAATTCATTTTACGGTAGTCTCTGTGTTGTTTCCATAGCGTTGGTACACCCGCAAGGTTGTGTAAGTGCTACCAAACGATGATTTTAATATCAATCGACAATCTGAGGTAATCTAAGTCATAACGAGTGTCGGGGTTTTTGTTCTAAAATATTGGTGGTGGCTGTCCTGAAACACCACTCGAGTTCGCTACATTTGTTCTTTTGGTGTCCAAACTCTCGATATCTTGAGTATATCTGTTGCCACTTCTTCGTTTACACCAGGCAATGAGTCTCTCTATCTTTTGGAATACAAGAGACGACCCCCCGACCCGTATCCCATGCTCGTGTCTGCTTATTCAGCGGCCTAGATCTCTACTCCGCATGACTTACTACTTATTAATCAGTTTCGAAAATGAATTGAAATTATTTATCATGTTAAAATGTCCGTAAAGTTTAAAAATTAATACGACATTGTTATGATTTTTATTTTAACGTATGCTATTTTTAAAACTATATTAATTATTTGACTATTAAATGTTCTTAAGTTCCAAAAAACCTCCATTTCGAACCCCTTCCCAAAAATTTTCAATGACGCAGTATGCATCACAACCCCCCCCCCTCCTGTGGACACCTCTGCAAAAAACAACAACTGAATATTGTCTCTGAATTTGCTAGTTCATACGAACTGGAAAAAGAAGAGAAGGAACAGATATATTCAAACAGCTGCTCATAGTAGAATCTTTTCTTCATCGGCCTCCCTTTCGGACTCACTAAGCATGGAGTAATCGTATCGACGCGGTTCGACAATGTTAGGTAACTGAAAAGCGTAATTCCGCTAGGTCGCATATAAGCGCCGCACATTTCAAATCATATGTATGTACGTTTCGTAACTAAAGAATAGGTAAATAAATAAGTAAACAAATAATCCAGTCAAGATTTTCTTACCGCTCATTCCGAATGCACAACATTCAAAATAATTAACATAAATTTGGGGAAACAATACGTCACAAGCTCGCTCATACTTTAAAACTGACCTGTCAAATAGGGAATGGTTAAAATCTTTAGGTTTTTACTAATTATTGACTAGGGGGGCAACTGCCCTTTTTGGTTTTCTTCATATTCTGCGTATGAACTGCATAAACTATGCACGTATAGACTCTAAATGTAACGCAAATCCTTCTGGATTACAACACGAACCTCTTAGCTTGAAGCTGAATCACGGCATATCCACAGTAAATGATGTCTTATATAATACTTAGCTTTGTTGGTCTTCAAAAGTGCGTTTTGTAACCTTTTTTCCAATGTTTGCGATGAGGAAAATAAGTGCATGTAAAAGAAAAAGAGGGATGTGAGGCACGTTAGTCGCTTGAGAGGAATTGGATCGCGAGTTAAAAAATATCTTCGTTGTGTCTGCGTGCAGCGACATAACGGCAGATCACACACTCCTCTACACAACACACTCGCTTATTGTTCCTCGGGAAGCAGACAAATATTAGCGCACTCAAGTTTCGAAGTATCACTGTTAGGCAAAAAAGGAGAAGTACGGTTAAAACGGAATTTGCAGTAGACCAATATTTACATTCCGAATTCATTTATGCACATGTGTTTCTGTTTCTTCGCGCTGAAATGGAAGAAGCTGACTGAAAATACGCGCCAAAACTACCTCACTAAAAGCTATGTCATGGTGAAAATACTCCAGATACTCACCAATAGTTCCAGGAAACCATGCACACAAGGGGTTCCTCTGTAATTCGGTGCTGCTGTTACCCACTCGAATTTCTAGGTCCTTCAAGGGTTGATGTCCTGTAGACAGGAATCACAGAATGTGCAAAATTTCTGTGAAAATAAGATATTTGAACTAATTTACAAAACAATAATAGGTGTTAAGTTAAAATTAAATACTTAAAGATTTGACAATTCATACTGAGTCTTATTTGAACTCTACTGTCATTTTCAAACCTCATTTGTGTGGAAAACTGGAAAGTGCGACTCTCTGTCCCACGCTACCCTACGTGTAAAAGTATTTTCCCAGATTAATTACGTTATTCACCGCAATTTAAGAGATTTCTATGTATTTTCCCAGAGTTATGATCCATGATAATAGAATTATTAAGTTGAAATTCATAAAAAACAAACGACATATGATGTGAGGTAATATTTATAAATAGTAGTTTGTCTACTCATGAGTTGAATTTTCACTTTCAATGGTTTTCTAAAATTGATAGTAATAGTCTAAAATTTCCTGGTTTTGCGTGCGACCTCATTTTAACCTATTGGTTTTGAGATTTAAACTTTAAGAGTTAATTTCATTTAAGAGATGAAAATAAATGCTTTCAGTACCGAGACCAGAAAAGAAACTAAGAAATTGCTCATTTATTTTCCTCAAAATAAAAAGCAAATAATATCCTTCATTTCAAAATATTGATGACGAGGTATTCTGACATACACAACGTACTTCAATGTGTTGATATAAAGCCATTAACAAGCAATGTCTAATTTTTCCAATGTCACCAGCTGGTCAGAACGAGATGTCTTGCTGGTTTAACTAGACGTCCACATAATTTCTGGAAACCTGATGACGAAGTAAGGGAAAACGTGACTTTCTATTAACTAACCCGAATTTCCGGTAAGATTTGGTGACATCAGCAGAAGAGGATTTGTTTCTCGTCCAAGAGATCAAGTTATCAATTCCAATGAGTTGAGTGTTCACTGAAGATGCTCAGATGTTACTAAATGTGCATCCCGGGTACATATTTGTGTACCAATGAATTATTACAGTATTAGAAAATGATTTTGCTTTACGATTTGAAACTTTTCAGTTCCTCCCTACGACGAGAAATAACCATCGTTATAGAATATGTTCACAGAATATCATTGTGGGGCAACAGCACATTAACATAACCACATAATCCTCGAGATGAAAGATTCCTAAATTTTAAGATTCATTTTAGAGCTTTTGAGTACTTACGAGCAGATTTCATGACCTTGTCGGGCTCACATTAGATGCATAAAAACAAAGACCAGAATTGAGGTTTAATAAAAAAGAATTCAAATATTCAGTTGGGATCAAATAATAATCTACGTATATTTGCCGACGTTTAGAAAAGAAAATTTTCCTCCTCAGGGCATTTAATGTTTCTTATACTTCCACGCTACCGCATCCGTGTTGTAACTGCTAGTTGCATTGTGCTAATTTCCAATAGCAACATTTACATGCGGTAGTGTAGAAATGAAAGAAACATTAAACGTTTGAGTCCCGTGGAAGAAAACAACATTTTACGGAACCTCAGTAAATACACGCAGAACTGAATATTTCTCTTCCATTAAATATCTGAGGTGAATAACTATTCATTTTGTTACTAACATTATTTGTGAGATTATCAATAAATTGCAGACTTACCACAACAACCGCGTGTGGTCACTCGAACCACGCCAATTGTGTAGGGTCGCAGAAGATTGACAGTCCACCAAGGAGATACTTCTTTTTGCGTTTCAGTGCACCGTCGACCATCATGCACTGTAGTAAACTCTCCGTCATTTCCATTTACCGCAGCTCCACCACGCACAGTTGTGCTTTGGTTCGCGGGTTTCAGACGAGCTATGTTGGTGCCTAGAAAAAATATTCCATGAATATACAAGTCAATCGTTGCAGATTCCAATGAATAATGTGAAAGCATCAACGAAACGAATGAACAAAGCGCTCTGAATCAATTGAAAGGAGAGAACCAAGGGGGATATGGGGGATCAATTCCCCGCCATCCGAATGGAGGCGTATATAATACGTGTGTGTGATAGTTCCACCAAAATAATAACTTGGGTACGCCCCTGCTTAGAACTACACTACACTTCGGAAACATCCTTTACAATTAGGACATCCATTCCAATCCATTAGAACACAAAAACCATTATCAAATCCACTAAACATTACCAAAATGTTATACCACTTTGTTCTTTCACTCTGAGAAAGAAAAAGTTTTATGGGAATGCTTGGATACCACCTCGTAAGTGTCTATAGGCGGCTCCAATGCTGGTAGTTCTGAATGCTGATAGCCTGTGGCCGCAGGTGTGCTATCCACTGCACCACCCGCCTCTACTCCCAAGTCCGTACACAACTTCCACCTGGCCTGATCCGGTGAACCTGGGTCACATCCCCCTTCAGGGGATAAGTGACCACAGGCTACCAACATTCAGAGCTTCCATCATTGGAGCCGCCTGTGGACACTTATCCCCTGAAGGGGGATGTGACCCAGGTTCACCGGATCAGGCCAGGTGGAAGTTGCGTATGGACTTGGGAGTCGAGGCGGGTGGTGCAGTGGATAGCACACCTGCGGCCAGAGCAGGAAGTTCCGAGTTCGAGTCCCGGTCCGTCGCAATTTTCACCTGGCTGTTGACGTTCTATAACTTAACATGTTTACGAAACAGGAAAAATTAGGTTAGTTGAAAGCATTGTAAATGTCTAAAACGACTTAAGGGATAATTACTTATTTCATTGTATTACCTATTTTAATTTTATTTTGGAGAAATTTCTTGAAATTTTTACAAACGAACTCTAATTCCACCGTTTGGGACCATAACTGAGAACAGTACATAAAAAAATAATAGGCCATTTTACTATTGTCTCGCAATCATTCAAGCTATTCCTAAGTTAGAAATTATACATATCAACTGCAAGGGAGACTGTTGGAGAAGAGTCTAAATATATGAAGTCTACAATTTATATCAGCTGAATTGCGAAGCTTCACGAAAGTACAAGCAACACGTAATAGAATGAATCCTCTAGCACGAGTCTTTGGAACGAGCTATAAAACGAGAATTAACTGCTCACCTTTCCCAATTTACATAAAAAAAGCTACAAATAAACGAAGCCCTACAAACGGGGCAGATGTGGCAATAAAACCCACAAGCGAGTTACGGAGGAAGAAACAATACAATCGATGAAGAACGTGATAATAAGGAAGAGATTCTTAAACTTAACTTTCTACTCCTTATATTAAAAGATCGAAGAGATAATCGGAACATAATTAATTACTTCACTAGAGTTAGAACTGTAGTTAGAAAAAAAAATACATTTTTAATGTCAAAAAATAGAAACAAAAAAGAAACAGTTGGACACCCAACAGTTGAAAACTCTAAACTAAGAAACTCATCGTTCAAATTATTTCCGCCCGAAAATATTATGATAATATTTTTTCATTCAGCCCACACTTACTATCAATCAGAATGCTCAATTGACTACGTAAATTACTGAGCGCAACGATCGAATTTAAGCAGGCACCGCAGCACAGACTACTTTAGTTTCATTGAGCATAAAAACAGCATAAGCAAGATACGTGACCATTTCTGTGTTTGATTTATTTCCCATTAAAAAGACACAAATCCCTTACGAAAATAGTCCTTTGGAAATTCATATATCGAGTACATTGTTCAACTTAGGGGATTAATAGCTTCGTAACTAGTCCTGATGTAGAAGAGTCAAAATATTTTGTTATTCTGAATAACAAATGCGCATTTTTTTTTTCATTTCTGAGTCGATCTATCCTTCTATTGAACTCACTATTATTTCTGAATCGCTTACCCCAAGAAATTAACATTAACATCTTGATTAAGCCTTTTAAGTACAAACTTTCATGCATTATTTTAATTTTCTGTTTCAGGGTTAAAACATATCGTTTTCCACAAATAAAAATTAAAATGACATATTTCCAGGTCCTCACGTGCACATGAATACCAGAAGGAATTGTCTTCGCGAAAAAATCAGTTAAGTGATTTTGACGGAATTATATGGTTTGGGGGCTCTGATACCGAAAAACATTTTTATTACTTTCTGTTCTCCTGTTCGCAATTACGTTCATAACGCAACTAACCTCAATTCACTTAAATATTTAGAGTAATTTATTCTCAATATGGTGGCGCTTGGGTTTCTACCCCCCACTTCCTTCTACCCCGCTCAGTTGTTGCAGATTTGCACACAGTTGCACGTAGCATTCGTCCAAGTGTAGATCGTTGACCTGATCTGCTTTAGACCAACACGTATGTCACTATATGAACTTGAAGAACATGAATGAACATTGCGGAGTGTTACTGGTTTTACTCAGAACAACGAGGTAGGATCTTGAGCAGAAATGGAGAAAAACGTGGAATTTCTTTGCTACCCGCCCTTTTTGGTGACTTTCCGATCAGTATTAGCTGATCATAATGGGCTAATGATGAGCTAATACTGATCGGAAAGTCAGCAAATACGAATTAATTTTTATCTATAGACCACAGTTCAAGAACGTTTCTTATTATCTTTTGTGAAACGAAAATGAATTTAAAACGTACATTTTACTGAACGTAAATTAAATTTTTTCTTGATTTCATATACTTTTCCACATTTTTAACAAGCCGCGATTAACGGCGTAAGAATGGATGAAGTGAATAATGTTTTACAAATCTGAAATAAAGGAACGTATCGGAGTGAAATTTCGAACTTGGACTTAAAAAGTTTGAATGATAATCCAAAAACGTTTCTCGACAGGTTCATCGGCAGTGAAATCGATCAGAGGCGTTAAATCGAAGAAGCTTCAGCTGATGAAGAAGACTTCGCCATATCACGTAATTTCTTGAAGGAAGGCGAAAAAATAGTTCTTCTATACGAACGTGCTATATCGTCCGCTAATTCCTCAATTAAATGGATAAAGGTGTCAAAGTGAAATCTCTTTTCTCTCGACTGGGTCGAATCTCGTCAACAATTTGTTTGGTGGATGTTTTTCGGAAGTAACGCGAGAAAGTACAACTAAATCAAATAATAATAATAATATTATAATAATAATAATAAAATAATAATAATAATTGAAAATTGAATGAATTATAATGGAAAAAAGGAAGTTTTATTAAATTTAAGTTTCACTCATCCCTGAAACTAAAGGCTTTGTAATATCCATCGCCATCGCAGGTAAATTCATTGGAACAAAGGATTATGAGAGATACATCATTCAATGCAATATCACCTGGTTTTCCTTCTAATCAGATGTGGGTAGGGTCTGAAGGTAAAACAACAGTGCACATTACTGATTAGTGGCGAGCATTGGCTGACAACGCATATCTGTCATGATACATCAGGTTGCAAAATAGTTAGCAAAAGCAACTTATTAACTAATCCTCCACCATATTACGAATACTGACCGGAAGAAAGTTTGGAATCAAGTGAAGCAGTATATTGGGATAAACTAAGAAGTACAAATAAACCAATATTTTTTGGATCACACGGATGTGTAGTGTAAAGAAAAAAGAAATGCTCTTCCATCATAACCGATTTTGGTGTTCCTCTTACAACAAAGATTAAAAGTTAAGTGCACAAGTACACAAGTACCAGAACTTAGAAATAGAGATAAAAACATTTTAAAACTTCAGTCAGTAAACACTGTTCCAATTTTTTATTTCGGTAGAAGGAATTATCCATCACCATTTTTCCACCACCTCTGCAGGACATAGGGCCCCCAGAAGGACTCCTGTTTCGAATGCAAAGAGCTATCATATTCCGGACCTGCCATATATTTCGAAAGTTCTTGGATACTAAATAAGGTGGATTTCTTTTCGATTCCTAAAACACCAAAACCTTTATTGAGAAGAAAATACAATAATAATAACACCTTTGTTATGAGGTGAGGCTTCAGTCATCTTACAGATGCTCATTCATCAAGGAAACCTTGCTTTTCTCACAACTATTGCCTCAGACAATAAAGATGTTTTTGATACAAACGTTGATAACTCGTATATCAGTCTTCGGTATCAGGAAAGATATCAACTCACAGAAATGAAAGGAGGCGAATGAGCTGAATTGACAGTTTAGTTTTTCTGAAGTTTTACAAATAGAAGTAGTCTTTGGGCATGCGAGAAAAAAGAATTGACTTCCCAACCAAATATTTACTACATATCAGAATAGGAACATCGAATACCACTCTCTTCACATTTTCCCTAATATAACAATTCCTTGCAATATTGTTTGAAGAAAGCTTGTCTGGAATAATGTGGCGTCATGAATACGTTTCAAAATTTGTTTGCGAATTCCGAAAAACCTTGCAGGAACAAATATCTCGCATTTTATTCTCTGTTTTCAATATCATGAGGGAAATCTCTTTTAGGGAAAATGTCGATAAAACACCGAATCATATACTTGTAAGTACCAAACCACATTTTATCATCGTGTAAATAAGAAAACTTTTCACTGGGTTGGAAATAAGAATCTCATTTAAAGTGGTATCAATTCGAAAACCACACATGGAAGAAATTAACTAATTAGAGTCGTACAATTTGTTAATAGAAATGATTGCATGATGAAACTCTCTGTCTGATAGCCACTGAACATATTTTCCCAGGCATTTATACGACAATCATATTGGCAAATCCCGGACTTTCGAGGAGTTTATGAGTTCCAAATTGGTTTCAGGATGAAATGTTCCATTCTCATTTTTACACAAGTTAATTTTTAAGAAATCGCTCCTGAGTAATTGAACTATATGTCAAATTTTTGCCGGAAAGTAATCGTGGAGGCACTTATGAAAACAAAAATTGCATAAAAGTTTAAGAATATTTTTGTTCCAACATGAATGCCAATGATATCTCCTTCAAAATTTGAGTGATATAATTTTTCGTAATTTAATGAGTTCAACACCCAAGATGAGATACAAGATTTATTTCCAAAAATATCTTAATCTTTTCACTACAAAAAATAAAAAGTAAACAATTAAATTTAAAATAATTGCTATACATTACGACATTGATGCTTNTTTAAAATAATTGCTATACATTACGACATTGATGCTTGTGTGTGTTTACAGAAACGTAGATTTAATTGATAGAAATTTAGAGTATCATGAAAAAATAGTCAGCTACCTATTCTGCAGATGAAATCAATTATATGATAACAAAAAAAATATTCGTAAACGATTACTTCTGTTGATTTTAATGCAATATCATTTGTTATGGAACTGATTATCAAGTTCGACTGGAAGAGTCTAAGATAAGAAAATAGAAATGTTACCCAATGTTCTTCTGAGGAGCGAGAACGAATCTTCAGTGCAAAGTGAGAAGATTTATTTCAAAGAAGTTTAGTATCCCGACTCACCATTATTCCCCAAGACGTTTTGTTTGTAGCAGATGGAATGAATCTGCAGAAGAATGAACAATTTTTTTTTGACAATAAATTTATAAATCAAGATGTCCGTACGCAGCGTTCCCGAAGGCATTATACGTCCACGATCCAAGCAAGAGAAGACGAGGCGCAGGAAACTTATTACGGATCTTCATAAAAATCAGTTTGGCAAGCCGCTTATAAAATATGAGTTAGAAAAAGGGATTTCGAAGCACGCACGATGGAAAAAGTTTCATCCCGTTTCTTTCTAACCATCATGTAGAATCTTGCTTACGAATTCTCTTGGCAAGCAGTACCGATCCAAAACGAAAGACTAGTCATGTGATTAAGTTCCATTCAATAAACGAAATATGGTGTTGTTCGATAAAATAGACTCTTATATCATGTCAAACATCACACGTTCATTTGAAAGTTTCTACAGGTTTCTAGAAGAGGGTAGTAAAAGAGAAGTTACGAAATTATATTTGCCTTTGTTCTCCACAACTGCATAACAAACATAGAAACACACTAGGAAATGAAAAGTAAACGAACAGAAGAAACATATTTGGACGCAGTTAATGACTGTGATTTTGATTAACGACTGTTCTTCCTTTTGAGAAATACTTATTAACTATGTTACATTTTCCTTCTTCCAAAAAGCAACTTTCATATTCGTAGAATTGTAAAATATTTTCCTCAAAAATGGATGAAAAAGGTAATTTTTTAAATTACATTTCACATTACCTTCGTTTGTCGATGCTAAATGAGAACAAAGCAACAATATTCTAAAATTTTCTTATGATGAACAATTTAAGCAAAATAAGGTTATATTAATTCATTTATCAACACCAAATTTTTTATAGGAATTCACTAGTTTTAATATATTTATGATTCATTAATGATATGGATACATGAGTTTCAGCAAAAGAATTTAAACAAGACTTTTGCAAACATACGTACCACAAAAAGGAAGTTCTCCTTGCCACTGGCCCTTCGGTGAACAAGAGCGGTTCCAATTGCCGAAAAGTTCGTAGCCTTCGTCGCATGAATATGTAGCAACGGTCCCAGACGGGATCGTTGTCTCGTTATTCCGAAGTTGCACCTTTGCATTCAGTGGTACAGCTGGATGACCACAACTAGTTGCTGAAATGAATAGAAGAAAACCTTAAGTTAAGTATTCGTTTTTACTATGGTACGTTTTATAATACCCCAATCCACTCCGCCTCTGCCTAACACATCTTGGACGGGTGAATATTGAGAAAGGAGAAAGGGTCAGTGGGAAGTGTAAGACACGGAATGAAAATTAGTCGAGAGTAGGTGAGGGAAAGCTCAGCAGGAAACTTCAACCAGTTCAGTCGACGGGGAATCGAACTACTCTCTCCAGCTCAACAATACGAAGGGAGTGAAGATGCCACTATTTCCCCACCGCTGAACGAAAGTAAGTTAATGTATCAATTAGGAAACAATATCCACATTTGATAGGTCTACAAAAAATCAACATTCTAAAAAAGTGCTTTTGATGCAAAATTTGTCTTGGTCAGGAATCCACTGTGTTCAGAATGACGGGAAATCAACTCGAGTCACTGATATGAAAATTGTGCAGCAATATGAAGCAGAAATAAATTATTTTCAAGTCAACTTCTCGGTAGATATTAAAGAATAACCACGGAAGATCTTGATAGTATTTCTTCATACTCAAAGTATTTTTTTAAGAACTCAAAGTATATACCGAGTTCACGCAGTGATACGATAGATAATGAATTATATGTTCGTATCACAGTGTCTCTCGGAAGAGAGGCATCCGTAGCTGTTCATCCCTGTGGCACTGATGATGTTTGATCTTACAGAGATAATTTTGACATGAAATATTTGTAAAGTGTTGTACTCGAGTTGAAACGAATTATTTTTTCAGTTTACATTATTTAATACGCTTCCCCATAATCACATCACTTGCTTAAGACTCGCGGGACGAACTGTAGCACTTGTACTCCGTAACACCATTGATTTCTCCTTCACAAGTGTTTGCTTTTCCAAAGCCAGTAATAATTCCTCGAATGAGAAGACTTCCCACAAATCAGTGTAATCAGGCTATCAGGAGGAAAAAATACCGATAATTTTCCGATAGGTGAAAATATTTGTGAGAGGCGAAAAACAATGATGAACAAAAACATTCTTTCAATGGGTCTTTCCGAAATGACTCGCTGACCAGGTGATAATTGAAAATAGTATTTATGACTATATGTGACAGTTCTTGGCAGTATGTGTTTGTGTAGCAACTTACAAAGTGTTTTCCGAAGAAATTATAAAAAAAGAAACGATTAGTTTTCAAATTGAGTAGCTTTTTTAGAACGTAAGTTCAATGAACTGCAATTAAGTAAATAACTTTTTATGATATATTCTAAATCTTAGTGCAATGCAGAATTGTCGTCAACGTGACTGAAACAGTGTCTTCTATTTACGTTGTAATAATTCAGTCGATGCTCATTAAACCAACAGTCCTAAATCATTGACATCAATCACTCACCACAGTGCTTTTCAAATTTTGTACCTTCAAGTCCCACTTGTAAAAAGGACCTTAGGTCAAAATCCCCTGCACCTAAAATTTGAAAAACGTTTTCGCTATATTCAATTTTATTATATAGACATTGTTTTGTATTTATTAAATAAAGTGGGTAAAGAAATAGTTTTAAGAATATTTTATTTTATATCTTTTTAATTTCACGAGCACCTCCTAAATTTCGTTGTTGTAAATTAGGTTGTCTAGTTTTTAATAGTAATTACATAAAAGTTTCTACACTAGTTCAAAATTTATATAGTATGTCACCCGTCTTATGAATGGAGTCACCAATGATGATGGCCGTACCGCGGCCAAAAAGGTCTTATGATTTAATGAATAGAAAATAAAAAATAAAAAGTCGATAGTGTAACTACATATTTTTTACACAAGAAAATTTATAGTTACATTAATATACTAGTTACAATGATAAAATTTTGCAACGTAATGTTAGAACGAAGGAATTTATTAGAATTGTTTACGACTTTCCTGGAAGAAAAAATGTTTATTATCGTTTTATGGCATTCTTCTTGTTTGTTTGTTCTTTTGTTATGTCCTACACGTGTCACTTATTCTCGGGGGTTTTAATATGCGGGAACTGGAGAAGACAGGTTGAAAACAAATACTACTACCAGTGGCGGATCAAGAGGGGGGGCTAAGGGGGCAATAGCCCCCCGCTCCATTGGACCTGATATCTTAACAGATACAATTGAAGTTGATAAATGGCATACTTTGTAAAAGTGTTGTCAGATTAAAAATTGTGATTTGTTATAATTGTTATTATCAATTATACATATTAATAAAATTAATAATACCGTATTAATAACATTAATAACATCATATTAATAACTTTAGTAACTAAGTGTTATTGTTATTAATAATACCATATTGTTAATTATTTATTTGATGTATTTTATTTAAAGGTAATATTTATAAAATTTGTGTTTTAA
Source organism: Laupala kohalensis (assembly GCA_002313205.1). NCBI lineage: Eukaryota > Metazoa > Arthropoda > Insecta > Orthoptera > Trigonidiidae > Laupala > Laupala kohalensis. The sequence goes on along the minus strand of NNCF01130292.1, from coordinate 151,881 downwards.
AACAATAGTTTTCAAATAAAAATGCTCCCCGGTTAGCCCCCCCTTGATTACAGACTAAAGCCGCCACTGTTTACTACCAACAAAAAAACAAATACCTTGTTAATTTTTACCTGTTTAATGAAAAGTGTTTTCAAAAAATTATTGGATTTTTTTTATTTCCCTTCTTATATTGTTGCACCAAAACGCTCCTTCAGTTGGTGAACTTCGCGAGTTACAAAAATTAAGATTGGTAAAGTCTTCTAACAGAAGACTTAACGTAAACAAGTCACAGAGGTAAGTCTGAAAATGGTTGCCCATTCCCTCGTCCCTTATACGCACCCACACCATATACCTATAATTCTAATTTCGTATTTCTCTTCTTAGAAGATTAGACTCTCAAGCGAAATAAAAATGCTTAACGTTGAACTTCTGCCTCCCTTTAGAGCCAATCAATTTTAATTTTATTTTACTAGATTTCACTACCAGAAGTCTTTTTATACAACCCTCATTTTTCAACTTTTCAACTCCTCACTGAATGGGGCAAAGGATAGGTAGCCATTATTGGTCAACTCATTTCAAGGGTATCGGTTTTAGGGCTCTAATGACCTCGGTGTCGACGAGCCGTAAGGCCCCACAAAAAAAAGTGTCGGTTTTAAGGTAGACACTTAGGTTGGCGTCACACGAACAGTAAAAGTGTCGCAGTGTCGGACGACGCATTACTGTGCGTCACTATGCTTCTAACGGACGCAGGCACACGAGTGACGCGCGACGATGTTCAAATACCAACACTTTTGATAATGCATGCACATGTGACAATGCGTACTGCCTTTAATCATTAGCGGCTAATATATTACCGATATGGCATGCTTGTATCTGCCAGACCATTGGAAAGCTAATCCAGTACATTTATACAGCTATGCCAGCCGAATATTTTTCACGCTCGCTACCAAAAGGTAAAGTTTCATTAAAGCTCTTACGTATACTTACGTATTTTCTATTAAATTTTATTAATTTTTTCACGTAATTACGTGATAAGTAAGGTAACTAAATGGGTCACGCAGTTAAGTAAATATTGGAGCATATATCTTCATATTTGGAGTAAGTCCACTACAATAAGAACTTGATTTTAATTTCTACCGATGTGTGTAAGAGACTGACGAAGACGATACGTTACAAAACACATTATCCAATCATAAAAAAATATTAAATGTAATTATTAAAAAAGTAGTTATAAAGCACATCAAATATATTGTAGGTTTATAGTGTTTGGATTCATTTCCGTTGTGATTTAACGAAGAAGTGAATATCACCCGCAATATTGGATAATATCTCCCATGGCAAGAAATATTATTTGTATTACTTGCGTACACACCACGGTTTGCTGTTGTTTATACTTCATTAATTGTTCGCTATTTGTATACTATTTCATTATTTTGTCGCGAACCCCTCTCATGGACCAACACCAAACGGAGCCACTGGAGTTCCAGGTTCAGGCTTCTTTTCTGGATTGTCTCGTGGTTTCTCATGTAGTTTTGATCCCTTCCGAGCATAGCGAGTCACGCGAGCATGAGTAGGGCGCATGGGTTTTCAAAAAGGTCCAGGTGCTGAGTCACCGTTGGCTCACCCTCAGAGTGAATTTCACTTTGTGTTAATAAAATAGAGTGAATAGTCGAGAGTAAAACTTACTTTTATCTCCATGAATAATCTTAGAGCGTTTCACCGAGATTGAAATGAAATACCCTCAGATATTTTACTCTCGATTGGTTGCTTTCAGATCCATCCTAAGAATTTGATAATCTCGTTGTTCCTCATCATGTGCATATAGAGAGACATATGTGAGTCTCATACAATGAAACGTCTCATCGCAAATGAACGATCATTATCTTCTTTGTTTTATTCCTTAAATTGGGACTTTAGGGCTCACCAACGTCTAGGTCATTAGAGCCCTTTCTCTTCTTTGAGAATAGTATTGCTTTCATTTATAATGTTTTATGGTTCTTGACAATATCTTTGACTCATTTCAAATGATTATTTTTTTATTTGTTTATTTTCATACAATTACTGCAGCTGAGTGGTATTTCATTTATTCGAAATATTTTTCTACTTGATTTTTCCAGAGACCAATACTTTAATTCTATTAAAAAATTTGAAGCAGTCGTTTTTCTTTCATAAATTAATTTTTAATGTGTCATTTGTTTGTTAAATCTATTAGCCGGAATATGAAGTAATTCCAAAATATTACCACTGCCAAACGGTATACTCGAGTCGTAATTGTATGTTACTATTATACAGTATATATTTCTACTCATTGTCTTTCATACACTATACCACATTCCTTTTATAATATTTTTGAAGCTTTAGTTTATAGTTTCCTCCATATCTTAGTCCCTTTTAACACAATAAATAACAATTGTTGTTTTGTAATATAATTTTGGTTATATTAAAGATTTTTTGCTGTTATATGACTGCTGCCATACAAATATTCATATTATCAAATCAAGTAGACTTTTTCCGGGTGTAAACGTTTTTTCATACATTTATGAAATTAAAATATGACAATGTCCCGCAAAGTTGTTTTTTATTCACTGACGCTCATGAACGTGCTAGCAATATACTTCGTATTTCACTAAATGTGTCAATCAAAGGTGTTTATTTTTTCAAACTCGGATACGCGGCGTAACTTCTATTTCCGTTCATTATATTCTCTATATAAATGCAAATGAAAAGCAGTTTTCATGTATTATATTGGGTTTTAAAGTCCTCTTTCTTCTACGTTCAAAGCTTTCTTCAAGTTAAGAGAAAAAGTGTTTATGTACTCGACGAATAGTATTACGTATCTCCACTGAATTTCGCCGAGGAAATTTATTCTCAAATATTCATTTATTTATTTACGGCACTTTGTTAACTCTCTGCACCCAACAAATTCAAATAAACAAATACTCCATCGTAAATATAGTTTTGTTTACTCCAGAGTAAAATTATTTAACCCAAGAAAAACACGGCCTCTTCACCGGAGAATCCGGTCCGAAGTGTGTGTGAGGTAGGAACAAACCGCCATTTAGTTTTGCTGAGGACGTAATACACAATTTCAGGTGCCGTGGTACCCGACATTTAAGGCGCAAGTTGCCGTTGCATACGGCACAAGTTTTGAAAAGTTAATACACACCACTCTCACCAAAATCGCAGACAAACAAATTCTAAAACGTCTTAATAACCGTGTTTTCAAACACAAAACAATTCCGTCGCATCAATTCGGATTTTCACCAAAGCATAAATCCGCACGCCAAATACTGCGCTTAACTGAATATGTACATAAATCTTTCCAAAATAGAAAATACTGCATTGCCGTATTCTTGGACTTTGCACAAGCCTTCGACAGGGTCAGGCACAACGGACTTCTCCACAAACTAAGACAGATAGGCACTCCGAAATACCTCTTTGATATCATTAATAGCTTCTAAACAACCGCTCCTCCTCTGTTAAAATACGGGACATCATATCTAATCCCCCGCCAAAACATAGCAGGCGTCCCTCAAGGATCTCCACTTTCTCCAACCGTCTTTAACATTTTCGTAGCCGATATCCCCATCCAGAATAACGCTAATATTGCGTCATTTGCGGATGATACATAAATATTCTCAGCACAAAGGGATATAAATGTTATCGCAACATATATACAAATCTCATCGAACTCTGTAGAAGATTGGACCAACAACTAAAAAATCGCTCTAAACCCTAACACAATTCCCAAGCAAAAACATTCACTCTAAACCCGGTTTCCCACCCACCTCCATTCTCACTTCAATCGAAATATTCAACGGACCCCTTCCAAATGCCAGTTAAATACCTTGGAGTATTATTAGACACAAAATTAAACTGGGGCCCTCACATCATAAGCAGACTTAATAAATCTCATCAATGACTTCAACTAAAACCCATCATCCACAAAAAATCACCCCTAAAATTCGAGTGCGCCCTCTTAATATACAAAAGTATATTTCTTCCATTACTATTTTATGCAAGTCTGATATGGGGTTACGCATCAAAAACACATATAAATAAAATCCAGATATTTCAGAACAAATTTCTACGAAGGATTCTCAACGCGCCATGGTAAAAATATAAACATCCATAAAGAACTATAATTTCCAACAATAGAACAGTCATAAATAAACTCCTCAAACAATTTCTTCCTCATGTCTCCGAAGTCCTTCACTTCAAACTTGGAATTTCTCCAAATTTATCTACCCGAATTATAAACAGATACCCATTTCATAACTTTATCACCCACATTAGCAACCCATAAAAAATTCATAATTCTTCTATAATTCTTTCAATTTAATTTCACTTGGAGGTGTCCATTGACTTCCCCATTGAATCATTTCGGCATGTTCTCTGCATTGCAAATTGGAACATCACCTGTAGAGCAGAAATGCTGAGCGGTGAATTTTGTACCACAAAAATTGAAAAAACAGTAGAAGGGTAATACACACACAGGTATCCGTGCTTAGATATACCAAAGATTTATAACGGCTGAAACGAACAACGAGCAAAAACGTCAAATATTTATTCACTGAAAAATGGGACATCTAGTTTTAAGACAAACACGTTGACCGCGCTTCATATCCCGTGTCGCGGAGAAATCGCATCCTCCCTAACTTTATATAAGGTTGGTATTTCCGGTCCACATGTTTGGATCAACCAAAAACGTACCAAGCATTTTAATGACGATGCAGTTCCTATTAAAAAATGTCGTGTTTGTCTTCTTCAAATCCCGGTAGTACAGTTGATACGACAAAGTTAAGGTGTCACGTAGCGATTGATAAGTCGTGCCATTCTTTTTCAATCACGCAATGACGAGCTGGGAGAATGGCGGCGCGACAAGGTGAAAGCGCACGGAATTTACGAGCGGGCGTTCCAAACTTAAATGAAGGATAATTTTTCTTTTGATGTTTTCAAAATAATTATAAAATTGTTCGATAGAATATTTATCTGTAAAAATATAAGCGAATTCCATGCGAGCGCGCAAATAAATGTGTTTATAAAGTACTGCGAAGGTTAAATTTAATCATAACTACCTGAATTTTGGAACTCGCGGTCAAATGCCTCCTGGTATTTTGCCTTATCGTGCTGTCATACTCGCTTACTCGTAATTGATAGGGGGAAATGAAGTTATTTAATAATTAAGCCCCCGCACCTCAAAACCAAAGCGCCATCACCATCACTCTGAACCATACTTCCTGTCTGCAATAGAGACTAAATACATTTAAATAAACGAGGTTGGTAATTAACGTTTGGTACTCACCTCAGTAGATTCTTGTGGTATTGCGTAATCCTCAAGAAAAGTTAATTCTCTATCACATCCGAGCGAGTCAAACTAAGTTCTCATTATTGGATCTTCAAACTTCACCCTTCAGATTGGCTTCAACACTGTGTTTTACCAGGCAATTCCCCACCAGTGTAACTACTGTCATTGATAACTATGCATTCACCAAGGAGAATTTATCGGAGTAGCTCTCATTCTTCAATTTACCTTACATTTCTCAAGATACCTCTCAAAAGGTAGTGTTATCGGAAGGTGCTACCACAAGGTCGCAGAGTTATTGAAAACAACGCAACGCGATAAAAATCTATCACTTCTGTTTACGCACTCACTGTATTGTTCGTCACGGAGGTTATAAGCATACGAGTCATTTGTAAGCACTCCAGGTTCTTGTGAAGAATTCAGTACCAGCACTTCATCTGATTTTTCATTTTAAAGTTAAATGATAGTAAGAGAAGTCAAATCACATATGAAAATAAACATACACGTAATAAGATAAAAAATAAGTTCACATATGCGATTTATTTTTCTCACGTAGATGGATATAAGAAATCTTGAATACTGCAAAACACCTTTAGTAGTTTGGATTCGTTTTTATCATTATATACTTTTCATTACCAATATAAAAAACTCTAAAGCAAATATGAAAGTAGGACTTGGCATACACACGAAAAAAGAAAAAAAATACGTCAATAAAAATAGAGATTCCCATACATTATTAGCTCATGGCAAATTTATTATTAGTCATGCCTACAGTATAAATAAATTGTTGAGAATAGAATATCTAGGGAGTACAATGCTTCGGTATAAAATAGACATTTCTATTTGTTTGTGTTTTCTCTCAAAATCATTTTGGTTGAATAGATGGTGGATGAACTGGGAACTCCAAAAATGAGAAAAGCTTATATGATGAGCTGACAGAATAAATATTTGAGAGGATATCAGTAAAAACATTGTTAGATCATTTCTACAACATTTCTGACTCAACAGTCACTGATATGAGAGCGATGCACTAACATATTCCTTTTTATTGTCCAAAAACATAAAATTATTCGTGTTATTCTAAAAAAATCAAGGCTTTATATAATGTTATGAAAAGAAATCAAGCAGTTGTAAGGGAAATTTTTCAATAATGTTTAAAATCAAATGTGTAGAGAATGTGAAATTTAATTTTTTTAATATACGCGGAAAATAACTTTGGAACAATGGTAACATTTAATTAATATTACTCTTCGGCCAAGGCAAATAAATATCATCGCTTCAACCACGGTTTCGTAAAGTGTGAAATGACCCAAAAGTAGGCTACACACGGTGAGATGTTGTGATTTATGAATCGACACAGAGGTTTCATGAAACATGTATCGGGTCATGATTCCACGATACATCAGTGCATACGATGCCACAGTATCGGTGATGGATTGTCATGAAAATACATGTCGTATTACACATGGGTATCCCTGAACGTCATTCCGCTGAGCTCCCCGTCTTTTAGTCCGTGAATCTAATACCTTTCTCAACTCTCTTCTGAAATTACATACCAGTGCGGGTACTTTTTAATGAAAAAATCATTGTGTTTCGGAATTTTTCTTTATAATATTCAAGTCAATATATGAAAGATTTCTCTTTTGTTTGTCAGAGTAGTCTTTTCTATTTGTGTTCCACAAACACAAATGTAACAGGTAAATGTTGATAAATTGTTTCAAAAAATATTTTTCGTCACTCATATTTTCCAGAACAACAATAGCGACACAGCACCACTCACGTAAAAAAACTTGAGATTTGTAACGGTGTCAGATGCGGGGATTAACTAAACTCCGCAGTCTGCGGTAACATGAGTTGAAACGACCTGATACTGACACTATATCACAGAAACCACGCCACTCACAGTGAGATTTGTTTCAAGGAATCTCCGCGTCGATACGTGTATCGCAACAAATCTCAACGTGAGTAGCGTGCTTAACACACGATACTTGACGCAAGCATTCACTTTCATTCTTCTTGAGCGGAAAGAGATTCTCCTCCAAGAACTGTCTCAAAAGTTTGGTATCATAACAATAATCCCTAGTAAGAATATAAATAAATATATCCATTATTAGTAGAGAATATCAGGTTGAAATTACTCTTTAGCGCATGAAGGAAGAAGTGAAAAAAGGTAGCTTTCATGTTGGCGCTCACTCCATATTCTTCAAAGTCAAACTCTCACAGAATAGGCCCCAAAGGTGCCCATGGGGGTTGCAGAGGGTATAGCTCCGCAATTACTTGAACTCGGCACTAGAAGGAGATGTGGTCAGCATCTCGCTCCGGCCGGTTTGACACCCAGAATAGGCCCTGGTACTCATTGTACAGCGGGCTGAGTAGACCTGCAAGTCAGTCTGGATGTTGAGGTGTGATGAAAAATCCCCACCTCACCGGGGATCGAACCTCCGGTCATCCAGTCAGCAACTCAGCGCTCTACCCACTTCCTCCTCAATCTTAGCTTTAGAAATACAACGGGAAAATAATGCACCGGTATCGTGGCTCCTACAGTTAGTTGGAGGAAGGAGAGGGACTAAAACCTCTAAACAGAAAAATCAAGAAACAAATTGCTTTTTGTTTCCAAGTACTATAATATTTTTTTCTGCTCGATATTTGTTCAAATAAGACATCACAAAATGATTTAATTTTTTGTCACAACTAAACTGCCTTTGATACAGTTTTGGAAATGCACGATAAATCAGATAAACGAAACATGACAGGGTTGTGTTATTTACAGTATGTAAAGATAAGAGTAAAACGTTGAATTATTACACTAAAAACAAATATTTTATTCCATTTTTAATAGATTTCCGGGATCGTTGGAAGTACAATAACGAGTATTACGATCATTTGACGTGGAATGTATACTTGTTTCTCCAATAAGATTCTTCCGGAGAATCGTCTTTTCAATATTTATGTAGAAAAAGTTTCAATTTGTATGTAGAAATGACAAGAAATAAAATATTCTTTTCTTTTCTACACGTGAGCTACGAATATTAAAAATTCTGTGTTTCAGTGGATCTTTACGAATGCGAAGCAGAACATGTGTTTTATAACTCATCGCAACGATGAACGCACTCGACTTTAACCCGTTTTCACCATTATTAATTCAAGATCGAAATGTTCTAGAAGCAGTTCATATCCAGTTTTGGAATAAAAGATTACCTTAGTATAGAAGGTCACCACTTTCAATTTTTCTCCGATTGTATAAATGTCTTTTCGATGTTCTAGCTGCATGTTAATTTGAATTTTGTTCAAATATTTTTGCACTCACTATCCACTGTATATAAAAATAACTGAGCGTAACAACGCATTCACATCTGCAATGAAAGCATGCACCGATATCGCAATCAATAATATGGAAAAATTTGGCATGCTCGGTCATGAATGAGTATTAAAAGAAAATGTATTGGAGTGTACGAACAATGAGGCTGTCCATAAATACGTGACGCCAAAATTACCATTTTTTAACGACTCTTGTCCTATCATAACCCACCTTTAACAATATTTTTTACCCCAATAATTACGTGAAGCTAGATCTACCTCCTCACGTTCATTAAAAATTTGATAGCGGTTTTCAGGAAAATGAGGCGACCAATTTCTACACTGATTTACTATTATTTCCTCATTGCTCTGTGCTCTTCCACTATCCACCATTTTTTATTTAAAAAAAACATTGGTGCGCGAGGATGCGCAAATTTCTATTGTTTTGAGTGGTGGATAATTTTTCACATGAAAGGTTTTTATTATCGGTGAATACGTAGGGTACATTAGGGCGAGTCCAATAGCTGTTTGTGATAGAATGGTTAACAGTTTGAATTCATGCGTGACATGAGTGTGTTTGAATTCATGAGTGTGGTGGTCGACATGTTTTGAAAATGCTGATGAGACTAGATGGGAAACTCGAGTTGGGGTAACGGTGACTCGAGGGGATGAACTATGTCGGCCAGTCCCACTACTCTGTCTACTCATCCCGCTCCTACTTTAACATTTCAATATAAATTACTTATTTGATTACAGTATATTTAGTTTCTTTGTTTGCAGTGCCATCTGCAATAAAACAAAAAGAGTTTTTCAGACAAAAGTTACTCCTTTTTTATACTTAATCAAAATCTGCCGTAAAAATTGTGTTACAATTTAAAATTTAAGGGGTTCCCATCCCCCTTTATTTTTGTAAGGTTACTCATCGTCAGTTGATAGAGATAGTAATAACGAATTACAGCAATATTGTTTCTTAGAGTTTTAAAAGACCTGGACGGTGATATGCGACAATGAATCGTAAATCTGAATGTGTAATATTTAATTATTAGTAATATTTAATAATTAATTAACCTTCTTTATCATTCTATTATTTCAATATTACCTAAAGCAATAAATAATATTTTAGGAAAACAGCATTATTGTCATTTTCACCCGGTTAAGGGTAAAACTAAAAAAAAAGTGTTTCTGAGCTAGGAGTCCAATACAACCTCTGAGACAAGCACGCCATTCGGACAGCGTATTCTACGAATCAAAATCTAACTTCTTTCTAAAATTGAGTCATTTCATTCTGGGGGAAAACGTTATGCATGTTTTAAAATTCGAAGCAATCGAAGCAAATGGAGCTCAGAAATGGTCTTTTCAAAATCGTAAAGAACATGATTTTTGTGAATTAAAAAAAATCATATCTGCGGTCCCTGAAGATGTAGGGACTGTAACCCGGGAAACGTAACAACTAGGAATGTATTTTGACCCTACAACGTGTACAGCCAGTATCCAGAGAAGATTGACAACATGAATGAATGTTGTGAAGCAACAGTGGTAATAGATCACCAATTTTGGAGACGGTCAGAAAACCGATTGAGCGATTGACCAATTATAGTCAATTACAAGCCATAACTTACTTCTGTATTTTTACTGTAATGCTTTTTCGAAATTTTTATAGAGTAGAATGGTGTATAAGGTGAGGTGTATGCAGAGGTTGTACAATTAGAAATAATGCAAAGATACACCTCATTTCCCTTTCAGAAGTATATTTAATCTTTCTGCTTATGTTATTTGCTTTCTAAATTTTTATTCTGAATTCTATATTTGTTTCCCAGCTCTCATGATGCACGCTATAAGCGAGAAAAAATGCTTTTTACTAAATAAATTATGAAGACAGACGACACCTTTGTATTATTTCTAATTTTATATGTTTCATACCTACTCACGGTGCTTTTCTCACAACTTTTCACATTATGTATACGTTTATGCATTGATATTTTTCGCAGAATGAAGCGCATTTTTTAAAACATAGTGCTCTGCCCACTTATTCCTATTCCTAGACCTAGGGTTAGTTGCTTAGTAAGAACTATTTCAAATACTATTGTATAAAGAATATGTAGTCATTCTATCCAGTTGAATTTTTAAGAATTATTTTAAAGGTACCATTATTTCATAGCCATGGTTTCTTAGCCAAAGAATTCTGCTCAATTGAAAGGTTTAACACCCAGAAATGTGAGTGTCAATGTTTGTCTGTACACTTACAATAAAATCTTTTCCTGAATTAATTTCTGGAATTATTACAGGTTTTCTGACATTGCGCTACATTCGCAGCGTACTATTGTGTACAGCTTTTCTTTTCATATCATTCGCATATGTTGAAGGATATTTGGTGATTTTCCGGACTAGCAATACTTGTAAATTTTGTAAAATTCAAAAACTTTTCCTATTCATTTTAAATGACAAAAAATATTATTATCACATGTATTGTTATCTAATTCTCGTATACTTTTAATTTTTCTCTGAAATCTTTTTTCATTTTTATATTTTTCTCTGAAATCTTTCTCCTTCAACATGTTAGAGGTATTTCTCCCGTTTTGCCGAAAATAAACATTAATGTAAACTAAATAACAAATAAACAAGAAGTCGGTGCCAAGTTTCGGAGAAAAGTAGGAGATTATTTAAAATAGAGAACATAACACATATACTAAAAAGGAAGAAAATATTTATCTTAATACCAAATACAACGACAAATTATATTCAATAGTCAAGATTTTGTTGTTGAATTCAATATCACTGACAATAAAAATGAAGGCGACTAAGAAACGACAGTGTACAACCGTACATAAATCAATCTTGTGCGCAATTCAAAACAATTAGGCCTACATTCTATAAAAATATCCATTAGTAAATTTGAAAAATAAACCATACTTGAAGATACTTTTCCATTACTTCAAGTCGTGATATTTTATTTTGGTTCAAAAAACTATTAACAGGAGGGTTAATAATATTTTTTCTACAACATATTTAATATACGTAACCTAAAAAACAGTTTTTCTGATTACTTTGTGATAACAATCTCGATATCAAGTAATTACATTGTTGAATTCATTTTCAAGATCATACTGTTTTAATGCCGGCGCCCATGCTTTCACTATTATAGATATTGAATGTTACAAAAAAATTGTTTCTGAAATATAATTTTTTAAACTGTATTTCATTCAAAATAAATCATTTTTTTCTTTTTAGTACGTTAATAATTTTAGCATTTTAAATGTATGCGTTTTGAACCTTTTTTTTACTTGTTTTCCTTTTATATGAAAAGAATACAATGCGTTGGAATAAATACCAATCGTTTCTCCTCCAGCTACCGTTGAATCGAGAGATTCGTAACTCAAGGTTAGACAATCCGAAGAAAATTTGGATTATAACAGCTTTAAAAGCATTATTTGTGAACGAAGGACTACAACGTATATAAGTGGTTCAAATAAATGCTTTCAAATCAACAACTCCGTTGTGGAGTGAACCACATAAATCATAAATTCAGACCCGGTGCATTGAAAGAACAGTTGGATACAATTGCAAATGAATATGTGAAATAATTTAGTTAAAATGATTAAATTAGTTAGACAAAAAAGAACAAATGTAGTTCCACAGAAATAGTGATACATACTTATCAAACGAAATCTCTTAGATTGCGGTGAACCTCACCGCCAGGTAATAGATTAAACATGTTACGTCGAATGAAAATGGGAGACGAGACCGGGGATCGAACCCGGGACCTTGAGCTTTGCGCGCTCATGCGCCTACCGACTGCGCCATCCCGCTCGCCACCCGTGCCCGTCTACCATTCTCATTCAACTTGTGAAACCCAAAGACCTCTGAGGTGGCCTCGNACCTCAGAGGTCTTTGGGTTTCACAAGTTGAATGAGAATGGTAGACGGGCACGGGTAGCGAGCGGGATGGCGCAGTCGGTAGGCGCATGAGCGCGCAAAGCTCAAGGTCCCGGGTTCGATCCCCGGTCTCGTCTCCCATTTTCATTCGACGTAACATGTTTAATTTATCAAACGAGTTGGTCGAAATAAGAATACCGATCGCCTTTAATACGAAAAAACAGTTATGGTAGTTTTATTTCCACAAAGCGATATGAAATTGTTAAAATATTGATGTTAAAAACTTTAAAACATGATGCAGTTCAGATAACTTCGCTCCCATCAATGCAAATATAATGATTAAATCTAATCGGGTAGATAGACGGACAGATGGACACGTGGAATACAAAAAGAAATTTCGGTATCATGGAACCTCAAAACGAATATTTCCATCTAAGTCTCCTGATCGAAAGTATTTCCTACTACGTATATGGGAAAGTAATATGATAGTATTTTTCACCACTATATTTAATTTTACCACAGCATCTTTCCATTGTTTCTTCATTTGATAGAAGCTGTATTATAAATTCGTAACTGTCATATTCCCTCATAGGTACGATGAGCAGAGGACAGAAAAACAAGGCTCGTCATGATGGTTTGAAGGAGTTCTTTTAGTTGTTTTTTTTAGTTTACTGCTATGACAACATTCGCAGTTGACGTTGCCTGTGTTGTACTTGACATCATCAACCATGTACCTCTCAAGAATAGTACATGTTGTACTGACAGAGAACTTGAGCTTGGTTATGTTGTTGGTACCGTGGCAGAATTCAAATTACGCACTAATTATCTGTCGGATATGCAACAAACCTCGACGTACGTGCGTAATGAACAATGTTTCTGTTTATTACGTTTTATTGAAAAAACAAACTATTGCTCTCAAAAGTTGTGGATAAGCAAAGTCGGGGAGGTCAAATCACATCGATAAAAAATATTAATTATTCCGTGATCAAAGTAACAAGATTTACGCTTAGCCGAAATGTCGAAGATTTAGAAAATATTTTCATTGTTTAACTGTTAAAAAACTAAGGGTGATCAAAGTATAAAATTGCCTGAGCAAAACTGAGAAAAGTCAGACCTTTCATTTGTACCCAAGATCGTTCGAATCGGTCGAGAATAGAAAATCCATTCCGGCTAACTTCACGGAGCCTTATAGAGGGGAGCATATTTGCACGTCGCCATTTTTAGGACAAACTGACAGATTGACTAGTAACGTGCGACAGTTAGCGTAGCGCTTAATAATATTTGTTTGTTGTTGAAAATTTATAGCACATAACATAAGAACCCTGAAAGTTTCAATGAAAGAATTTTCCTTCATTTTAATATCACGGTTTACGGTGCAGACGTTAGAAATTAAAAGATATAGTCCCTACGAAGGGTAGGAAAATAGACTGAGGTTATGTTCTTCAACTACACATAAACAAATGCAAATGTATATTGACTATGAATAAAACACTTGGTTTTAATTCTTTGATCATTTGTTTGTATATTTCTATTCAAATGACGAACACAAATTCATTTATTCTTTTTTTACAGTATAGAATTTGATGATGGCAATTGCTAGGAACTTTATTTCGATCTACTTCAAAATTAACTGACTTCATTTTTAATAATTCACTTCATCTTGCGGGTGTAAAGATAATGCTAATAGTTCGCAGCTTGCTTTGTCCAGACAGCAGTGGTAAATATTGCCTGATGTGTGGAGCGATAATAAAATCCTTATATCAGGAAACTAATTTGCATTAAATGAACTCTTTGCAGAATAACCCGCATGTTATTCGTCGGGTGTTACGTTTTGCTTTCTGTTTATTAATATACACGAGTGCTACGTATCATGATTGTACGATTAAGTTTGTGTTCTTATTACGTTTTGTAGTTAATGTTACGTTTTGTAACGAGAAATAAGACTTATTCCAGTAACCAGGTAAATATTGTAATTACGAATAAACAAGTTTTATGCCCCGAAACGTGTACAATGAACATAGTAAAGAGCATACAAAGTTTAGAGTAGTGCAAGTAAGTTCATGTGTTAATCGACCGGTCGATGTGTCAAGGTACAAATGGGGCATATGCAACATAATCCTGGACAGCACAGTATTGAGCGTCCAAAGAATGAAAATATGGGTGAGTTACATGCAGACGTAGTAAAAAGTGATATTTCCTCGACACGAAGAGTACTCGTGGGTTGCTATGGAACTTTTCTCGTTTCGTACCGTTCCCCTCTACTGACTTCGAACCACTCCCAAGGTGCACCACTTCCAAGGTCCTCCTCTTGAAAAAGGTTACTTGCTAATTGCAGCGGTGGGGAACAGCGAATGTTTACAATGGATATGATAAACCTTTAACTCAATTGAGAATTTTCAACAGATGTTAGAAATTTTCCTCTTACGCCTAAAAAGACAATTCTTCATAAGCGTGGGCAAAGAAAAATAAAAAAAACATTTTGCAAGACATAGATGTTACATTGTACATGAAATAGAGAAATTACTTTTTATGAGAGGAAAGAATAAACTGTTCCGAGAATAAAAACAATAAAGTAAAATCATATAGAAAGGGATAAAATCATTCCCTCATTTAGATAGACTTGGCTCCATTTCGACTTTTGTTTATACGATCATACGTAGATTTGGCTGACTTCTTAGAAGCAAATTATTTCTATACCTCACCAATTTACTTGAATAAACACGTTCTGTACCTCTAAAAATTAAGATTTCTACTAAAATTATTCGCGAAAATATTCATGTCGGCTAGTTGGTGTTTGGAAGAGGTTCAAATTAAATATTTTTGGACTGCCCTTGTAGCATTCCACTCTCACATATTGATACTGAGCTTTACCATTTCAAAAGTCTTGATATGTCTTGATATAACATCCTAATTCATTTTAACTCAAAGGTCAGGTCATTTCCATTTTCATTTCTTAGGCACACAGTAAATCAGCGAAAAATAAAAGAACTTAAACTAAACCTGTGTTTCAAGTTTTAACACTGCACATGAATTTTCATCACTTTTGTCTCATAAATGCATCTGCAATTATCAATGTTTTAGAGGAGCAAAATTTAGACATTTCATACGTCTTGCATTCGTGTTTGCATACTGACATGTCCAAGACAAGTAATTTATAACAAATCATATGATCATAATAAAATCACACAAAGACCCAGAAGTGTTTCTCCAAAGTTTCCAAAATGGGGTCCAACGATTTCATCATAAAAATAAAAGATTTGTGTAAAACAAGCATGATAGCCCAATACATGAGCGTGAGTGTACGTGGTGGTCCAAACACTTCTGGTACTGATACAAATGTAACATATGAATTAACAGTTCATGCACCGCTATTGCTGTTTTTTGTATGCGTTGCAGGCCTGTTTCTGTGGATAAGCGCTTATATAAAGAAAAATATATATTTCAAAATTTAAACCGGAGATTAAAGTATAAGAAAGTGTCACAATTTTATAGAACCCCCAGTATCCAGACACCGTACGTTAAGCAACTGGACGAGATAATGCCTTCGCTCGTAATCCAGGAATATGATTCTATTCCTCCAAAGAAAAAATTACCACCCTTAAGTTTCGCATTGAAAATTATATATTTGTTGAACCACTACGGAACAAAATCTTGACACACGTCACTTCATACTCTCGTTAAGCATCGAAATGAGTTCGCAATTCTTTAAAATTTCTTAGAAAACTAAGTATTCGCCATCTTCATATTTCCATTTCGTCTTTGTTATATTTAAAAACGGAATTAAATTTCTTTGTGATCACATATCGAAGACTAAAAGGGCTTAAGACTTCGTGATTTCTGCCTTATTAAGGGACAATTTTTAGGATCCACGCACACCATGCCTGGTTCCAGAAGATCAAATGGATACTATATGTGATTGAAAATACATCTTTTTTTCAATATTGAATTCCCGTTAGAAAATGTCAATTTTAACTAACAAGTCGTGCAACTCTGGGTTTTGCGAGTAACAAAGTGAAATTGTTCATTGGCAAGTCCAATTTCCTGACATCGGCAAGAATATTTTTGAGATAGAAAAATCATAATAATAACAAAAAATAGTTTATAAATAAAAAAATTCAGAAATCCCTGATTTTGAACACGTTAAATTGACAATAATATGATATAATACACAGTTTTTTAATTGTAAGAAAATTTAAAAAAAAATGATTCGTATAAAAGTTTGTCGAGAAAGATATTTCTGAGAACACCTAAAGTTTATAACACATTCGAGTGAAGAAACGCAAAGTTACATCGAATCGGAAAGTAACCAGTGAGGAATCCAATTGATGACGTGGAGTAGAAAGAAGAACGGAACCGTTCTCTCTCGAAGACTAACTAGATGCTTTCGCCTACAAAATACGTTTAATAAGTTTACAATATTGAAACATAATAACAGATTTCCTTTCCTTTTCCAAGTGTAAAGTATAAATCAATAATTTCTCAGATCATTTTCATCGGGATCGGGTCTCACACGGAAAGTGAAAAAAAAAAATTATAACGTATGTTGAAAAATCAAAGGTGCATAATTCAAGAGTAATCGATCATATCTGAAATCAGTTTCTCGATAACCATACATGTTTGATTCGAGTCCTTCATGTAAATAAATAAACAAATAGTAAAATAAAAGTTTGTGCCGTAACAAATATTTTTTGAAGGACGCGAATACCGTAGATGGAGATGAAGGCACCTTTAACAAAAGCAAAACTTATTCAAAGGATGCATTTTGGTTCACCTTTAAATTTCAAGAGATTCAAATTTTCACCGAGTCCAATTGAGTTAATTTTCAAGAGAATATCTCATATTTTGGACAAGGTGTAAATTTTTAGATTAAATTTAATTAGGTAGGGTCACTGAACGCTACTCTAAACAGAACAATATTTTAATTTCCTTCAAATTCTTTAGTAGAATTATTTTACTTAATATTGTTCTTTCCCAAATATATCAAAGCGTTTCTGCCACGTCTACGATGATAAGAAGAGGAGAAAATAAATGTTCGTGGGGAACAGTTTGTATTTCTAATCAACGACCTAAGAGATAAACACTGACTTTGCAAGATATTTTTAACTCTGTCCTCTAGTTTATCCAGAATCTTCTATAAGGATAATTAGTGTGTTTCAAGCGTTAGAGAAAATCTGTCTATATGCGTTGCTGGCACAATTTTCTCCTGCGCAAGCATCACGATGCGAAAGGAGGACTTCTGTGAACATGGTGCGCCTGTGAATGAGAATGTTTCACGCAGCAGGAGATCTTGATGTCTAGGTATTGCTCTCAGCAATATAGTGCGGAGGTCGTAAGAAGTGATCCATTTAGCCTCTGACATGCAGAACCTATCTTATCGATTCATATTTTGTCGGCTGTCAATCTAGAACACAGTGATTTTTCTCGTCTCAGATGTATATTACTTCAACAAAGAATAATGCTGAACATTTTAGAAGAAGTATAATTTAAAGAAAATTAAAAAAATATTTCCTTTTAGACAACTAAATAATTTTACTGATAATTTTATTCAAGACTATTTTATTCAAAATATTAAAACATCGAACAATAGTATTAATAAAAATAAGTAAAGAGGTTCAAACCATATGTGACAACGCAAATACTATTGTGTTTACAAATACATTTCAGATTTCTTTTGAAAAAGAAAATACCAAAGGTCACGGTTTTTATCCGTAAATCATTCTTGAAGGATTCATGAGATAATTTTTATGAAGAAAATAAAGTAAAAGGATGTCTCACGTTTCAAGACACTCGAGAAAGTATTCTATCGAATGAAAAGGTACAATCTATTTCGCCATCGTGAATGTCCCACGGTGTAAGACATTGTTCACCTCGGCTGCACAAGTCTCAAAAGTCGTAAGAGCCTCAGAGGCAGTCCGTTCTTCTTTTCAAAGACTTCAATGCGCTAACAGAAGATGAACTCTCTCCATACAGTGCTCCCTCATTAAGTACTAGCTGAGAAAAAAGTTTAAATTCCCTCGCAAAAAAATTGGAACTTTTGTACACATATTACTTCTTGAATACGCTGAGCCATTTAGGAGGAAATCGCGCTTCATAATATCGACATAAATACAAAATAAACATTTTTAAAAATTTTTGAAACTGAAGGCAACAAAGTTCGTAATTTTTACGTCCGTAAGTAGGTAAAATTAAAGAGCATCCGTGAGAACTACATGAATTACGATGCGCCGCGTTTAACAGGAAGCCGCGTTCAAAGGTTTTAGTTTTTCTCTCTCATCTAAGTAGTGATAAAAATATAAAAACATATATTGACTTCTGTATTGACAGATGGATTTCTGTATTTTACTTCATGTAACAAAACAAGCATAACAAAAGAATAAGTAGGTTAATTTGCACTTTTATTTGTTAAGTAATTTACCTTCAGTGTATGATACAAAATGTCATTTCTCGTTATTATTTTTTAAAGAAAGAAATGTCCTCTCCGCATATATGTTGCTAGATAAATTATTGTTATATCGAAAATCTAACGAGAGTCACTAACTGAGGAATACAATTTTATGGAATATTCGTTCTCGCGTCAATGACTGAGAAGAAAAAAGGTTTGTGGAATATGCACGAGTACGGTTGTATTTTCATGTTCTTTTTGTTCACTAAAACTATCATTAGATAAGACCAAACATGATATAAAATAATAATTTAATTAATTAATAAACATGCTTCCGCGATTATTTAACGAAACTGGTAGTTTACATCTCATAATTGGCAAAATTGAGGTAGAATCTTTTTAGAGAGTTTATTTTTCCGTGTTCTTCCTTATTTTTCCCGAATTGCGAGAGGAATGAGAACCGTCAGGCGTAACGGTACATGGGCCGATATACGGTATGACAGTTAATAATTGAACTTGAAAGAGGTTAAACCAGCATTCCTCCTTTTTTCGAGCGTCTCAGAACTCTTAAGCAGTTAATCAGCTTAATTATTGCTTTATAGGCACATTTCTAAATCCTTTTGGGAGAACATGCATTCCGCCCCAAAAACAATCCTCTCTCATTTCACCGAACACAAAATTTAAACACTTCTTTCATGTGGCGTACAAACATTTTTTATATTCCTTCCTCGTAATAATGATAAAATAGTGTACATATTAGTTGAATTATTCAATTGTAATTGGTGCAGTTTGAACGTTTCGAAGAATGTTTTCTCATATCTTCTCCACACAAATTGGTGTTCTTATTCAATCATAAGTAACTTAAAGTTTGAATTTAATTAAAGAAAAATAATTTCTGTTTCCAAGGAAACGAAACCGGGGTACAAATTAGAAGTTAAGTGACTTGATCAATGTTACTTAAATTTCTGTAAACAAACAGAAAACTTCTCTACCTGTCACTTCAATCTACATATGACCTCTCAGTTTCCCGTTTTCTCATCGTAATCTCGTGTTCCACAAAACATTGAAAATTTTCTTTCAATACGGAAAATCTGTTAATACAGTGTGTGCAATCAATAAGAACATATTTTCGCCGAGTTACGATAATGTAAAAAATAATATAACAGACAACAACAACAACAACAAAGATATTGAATTACTCATTTACTTGATGAAAAATCCATGAATTGTTATTTACTCTAAAATTATTTTATAGAATAATAAATAATTTACTTTTGAGATTTTTGTGAACCATTTGTCAGTACATCAGGTACAACACGGAACTAAAAATTTATACTAAACCAAACATCCTGTTTACTTTCTTAACCTTAAAGACCCTTTAATTTATCACAAATACTTTTATAGCGTTGTATATGTGTTGTATCACCTGTTTTTAATTCAGGAAAATGTATTTTAAACAAATTATAGTACAGCGATCAGAATCGAGTAAAAATATAAGCAATACTGCTGGCCGATAGGAGCTATCCAGCAGATATTGTTACACTTGTTAAGAATAATGTAGTGTTTGTATCAATTAGTTTCGCTGTGTTCGATAGAAAACAAACTGTTGATAACTTTTCTCTCATCATGCAATCAGCAACAATATCACTGCAATATATACTTCTGCGAAATTACTAAAAAGATCTCTCATAAGTACGGGTATTTAATTAAGAGCGTGTGGGCTCTAATGACCTCGATGTTGACGAGCCCTAAAGCCCCAACCAAAAAATAAAAAAATAAAAATAAAAATTAAGAGCGTAAAAGTGAGTAAAACAAGTAAAAAGGCGAAAGTTATTTCAATGATTTTCACTGTCATATTTATTTTGATACACAATACGCGTCGTCCTACAATTTTGAGTGTCCCAAGATTTTGGGATCTTTGACGTATCCCAAATTCAACCCATATGTCTTCAACTTTTTCGAACTTATAGTGTGTGATCGCTTCGGAGAATGCGACGAAAGTCTAAAGAGAAATGAAATGTAAAATTAATAGAATAACATACCTTGAGGAGATACTCCACGACACATCAATGTAAGGGCTGTTACGAGAAGTACAGTTAATCGTTTCACATAAACAAGTGAGTTCACGAGCATTGTTACGAAAGTATGAGCATATTTGTGCTACATACACCATATGTTACACTAAAGTAAAACAATTTTTACACTGATGAGAATGAAAGAAATGAGGACACCTCACAGCACACTAACCAGCCTCGGAGCACTACAAATATTCTTGCTAACCCGGCTGTTCTGGACTGCCCGGAGAATGACGAGAGAGCCGCAAGGTGAGGTGAAAACCGGTCACAGATCACGTGATCAAATGACGTCACAACGAGAGAGCTGGAATTACTCAGAGAATAACGGAACATAATATGTTGTTCTTTTCATGACATATCGTGATCTCGATAGCGTGGGTGAGACATCACTTAGGATACACACATGAAAGTAGAGTACAACTGATAAGAAAAATAATTCAAATTCTCAGTAGCCCTAATAAATGTCAGAGAGGTGCTCAAACGTCAATGCAATTCTTCAGTTTTCACATAGTTCACCTCGTGCTGTACCAATACAATATTTAAACAGCAATTCCTTGTGTTTGTATTTACCAATAAATTCGAGAATTACCAGAAGTAGGAAGTTTAATAATACGTTTCCAGAAACAAGCTTTTCAGCATCGACATGGCTACGTCGTTTTCGAATAAATATATCTTGATCTAGAAATTTATATTGTTTCAAATAACACTCAATTTGTTTGCTTCCACGAAATTTAGTATCTTAATTTCTTAAAAAGAACAGTTTATGGATCTAATGCTAAGATTTCTTTTCTTTTCGAAAAAATATGTATATAACAGCTGCTAAACTTAAAATAAAATCAGCAGCGGAAAGTTAAGTTAAAAATGTTTATAGAGACAACCACGTGCATATCAATGAATCCTGATGATTTTGGAGTCACAAGAGTTTGTTATCACAATATTTGAAAGCATAATTTGTGGTATAAGTGAACAAATGAAAACCATCTATCAAGGGACACAAACATTTTCAATCAACATTTGAGAATCACAAACACATGAAATGTAGCATCATTTGAGAATCGCAAATTCGCGTTCAACATAGCAACAATAACATTTGAAAATATTCATTTCGATCAACATAGCGTGGTAATAGCCATCTTACCTCGTTATAGTAAAAAAATGAACACATTTCATTTGAATGAAGTGATATCCCAAAAGTTTCGAGGTATATTGGAAGAAGATTTATTTTAAAATTTATGATCGTTCGGGGGTCGGTACATACTCTCTACGAATCATGTAGATTTTTTTAAACACTTGACTGTGATGCAAATATAATCGTTAAATGTTGATAATGAAGATGTAATATTAGCAATGAACAAATAAGAGGGTAAAGTATCGGAAGGACCTGATTAATCTCTTCTACGTTCTTAAAGAAATGTTGTCTATGCCTGTTTAAACCAATTCGCATATTACATGTATTTTTCGTGTACCTACACATGGAGAAGATATGTGATAACTTTCGGTCAGGTGAAATTGGCGACGAGCCGGGAATCGAAGCCGGGACTCCCGCTTTGATTTCAGGGATGTTAACCACTACACCACAGTTCGCATTTCACAACTGTACACCATTTCCACCCAGACCTAACCCCGGAAGACATGAGACATGTTTGACTCTATAGTTACTCAAAAATTCTGTATTAGATTTCTTTCTGCACACATATTCTGCAGATTTCCAAATCTCAGCATGGTTTTGTTAAGTCTAAATCAGTTATAACTAATCTATTCTTGTACAGTGACTTCATTTTCAACGCGTTATCATACTGCAAGCTAGTTGATGCTATTTATTTAGATTTCACAAAGGCTTTCGACAGAGTTCCATTTTTCCATTGTATTACTCGTAAATGGGAAATGTAGCGTGCTATTGAAGCTTATGTACATGGAGCGATAGCAGGTATGAGTTAACTGGTAGACTACTGTTAGTAGGTGGGTCGGCTAGCTGGGTTTACCAACAACTTGGTCCACGTGGAGGGGTTAATAGAAGTGGTTAGTAATAGAGTTATTGATAGGAGCAGGAGGAGGATAGAGGAAAGAGGGTTCGTTTTTCATTAGTCACAGCTATATGAACTGGAACATTCATGTGAAAAGCTACATCGGGAATCGAATGTATTAATTCATACACTAAGATTGACTTGGATTCATGGTAAATTACAGCATTTATTAAAGAGAGTACACATGGACAGTTGTCAAACCTTTTGTGGTCACCTCTGGTGTACCGCAGAGGTCTCATCTAGGGCCTCTTTTATTGCTTTTATTCTTTTTTGACATCTTCTGTAACTTTTAAGTATTCACAAATTCTAGTCTATGCACACAATGTAATTTTTTTATATAGTTAACTTTATTTTGAATGCAACTAAGGTTCAGAAAGATCTAATGTTATTTTGTTATGATCTGTTCAGAACCGTCTCGACTTAAATGTAGAAAAATGAAAAATACTAAGCTTTTATACGACTAATAATTCTATAACTTTTTATTACTCTATTACGGGAGTGAGTCTGGAGAGAGTCAATTCGATTAGTGATCTAGGTGTCATATTCGAGAGTTCTTTTGAATTTAAATTACATGTAGACATAACTCTTTCGAAAGACTTAATTCTTTCTAAAATGCTAAACCAAAGGTTTTATTAGCATTAACTCCATAACTTATTTCTATAAAACACTTGTCTTATCTGTTCTAAAATATGGCTCGCCTATATGGACTCTACACTACCACGATGACATTTATAATCTTAAGACTGTGCAGCATAAGTTCTTTAGCTATGCATCATATAAACTTGGCCACCCTATGAGATTTGACAATCATGATTGTACCGATGCCCGCAAACTTAATCGCACTAGTGTAAAATCGCCACATAATTATAATGATGCACTACTTATGTGACACATATTATATAGAGACAAAGAATGTGATGAACTCACTTGTTTTCTCAACAAACTCTAAATTATAACTCCCGGAATCCTTCATCTCTCTTAGAGCTCTGTACTAATAAAAACTAATGTTTCAATGCGTGTAACAATAGATTAAGAAGGGCTTGGAATTCACTATCTCTGCATTTGAGACTATGAGCGGGAGTGGCTGAATTTAAGCGAGTGTTGAGGTCCAATGCCGCATTATATGAATAATGATTCTACTCATTTATTCATATAATGTTTTTGTAAAATATTGCAAATGGCTTGTATTAATGTCTGAACCTCTGTGATTTTATTATGTATGTTATATTATTTTCTGTACCTCATATGTAAAAAACGAGGTAATCTGTCAAAAATGTTTGTTTTTGCTAAATGTCTGTTTTTTTCATTGGAGCTTTAGAGCCCTAAATTTCATTCGTATTTGTCTAAACGATTCAAAAACGTGCTATCTTCTCGAATGAAAATTTACGAACAAACTCCAAAAAAAAGTAATAACCAAATAAGTATACGTTTGATAGGAACAAACAGGTAACTCCAACAAATTTTCTCTAAAAATTGAAAATTTGCTTACATATACACGTTTACAAGTTTAAGAATTTTGATACATAGGGTAAAACAAAACTTGATGAATGAAAGGCAACTATTTTTTCTTCATTTTTCATGATAAAAACATTTTTTCCAGTTTTTTATGTAAAACATAGTTTTTTAAATCTTCGCAATGAAGTATTATTGTAGTATATCACGTCAAAGTTAAATGCCAAGGTTTTAACAGCAAAATGCTTTGGAAACTTCAAACGGCCGTAACTCGAGAATACAAAAAAAGCGATATAATCGGCAATAACCAGGTAAAAGCATACTTTGTTTTATCGAGTTACGGCCGTTTGAAGTTTCCAAAACCTGTATATGCCCATCTAATTATATATACGATTTAATTATATAAGTTCCGGTAATCTGGAAAATAAACCAACTCTACTGTCTTCTATAAATCAAAAAGTTTTAAAGTTAATGAGAAAAAGAAGGAAAGCACGTAAAAATCACTCACAAATTTGACGGAACCATTTCGGCATTCAGCCTCCCTCAGACACGTAGAGAATGATCCGACTCTTATCTCTTCGGATTACGATGGCCAACCCTTAGATGAAGGAAAGAAAAGTAGGAGGGAAATTTAAAATTTGAACTTAAATTTTAAAGAATTCTCTATTGCCTTTTAAACCGGGATGGGTAGAGGCTCCTAGGGACCAGATAAAACCTAATTCACGTGTTTTTACCTCTATGGATTGGAATGTTTGGGGAGAGTTTCCAAAATCGTAACTTTAAAACACTCGTTTATTTTTTTGTGTAATTTAGCGTGGGAGGCTCCAGGAAAAAAGAAACAGTTTTATCGCAAGAAGTTCTGTGATTGTTCATTCTGATGTTGAGGGGAGTGGTTGTTTCTCCTACATAGATAATTCTACAAATAGTGCAACACGTAGATACCTTCTACAGATAGATAGGACAACAGATTTACCTTCTACAGATAGACAGAAGGTAAATGCAATTTCTAGAGGTGCATTCACTAAATTGTCGAATTTTGTGTGTGAATTGGGTGACCGGGCTAGTAAAAAACGTAGAAGGATCAATGATATTGCATGTCTTACACCTAGGTTTATCACGGAGTTTTGTGTCGGGATAGAGAGTCAGAGGGGCTTGGTTGAATTCTTTGTTATTTAATAATTTGTGGAGATTAGAGGGTTGTTTATAGACAAGTTGAGGGGGTTTGTTGGAGAGAGATCCATAATACATTCAATAAGAAAGTAATGCCATTAACTCACAATAAACATTACTTACATACAATATTACAGTTATTTACTTACATTAAATTTGAAAAAAAGCTTTTTTAGTATTTTCTGCTGCATCTACATATTGTTCCCCTATTACCCCGTACTATTTTTCTACTCTATTTACATTAATGGAAGAAGTTCGTCACCCTAGTTTGCTTCCTTTTCCCCTTCTTAAGCAATTGTTTGGTTTGCCATAATAGCAATGTATTTATTCTTTATAGTAATGTATTTATTAATATATTATGTATCAATATACCTCTCTTTGTATAACGATGGTAATTCTGGCTTTAAAGCTGTTTCAGTTCAAGCTGAAGTCACTTCAGTTCTTTGCGGCTTCGGGACAAATACAGGTCAGACCTTGGTTTATTTCATCGATATGGAGAGATTATCGTTATAGGGAGAAACGTTATAAAGAAAATCGTACTAATAATCGCGAGGTTAAAAAGTTCAAGCATGTACGATGTTTAGACAAACATTTTAAAGACGAGATACTCCCAACGGGGAGACGAGATAATTCATCCTCTCTTAATTTCAAAGCTTGCATTTTCCAGTGTCTGGTATTGGGGAATGGGGTTTTATCGAGCAATTAAGTTTTTAAACCAAAAGTTGAAAGTTAGGCAAAACAGAATTTGAAGCAAAACACTTTTCGAAGCAACAAACAATCTGGGTTGGAAAAACAAGGATCGCACGCATAGGCGTGTGCAGGGATTTACTCATTAATCTAGAATGTAAGTGGTATTATTAAATTGGAGGAACAAGTCGAAAAATAATAATTTAAGAGCAAATTTTCTTTCAGGAACCATTTCCGCAAATTTATCTTCCTTTCTTCCTTCCTCCCCTTCCCTTCTTTCTTCCCTTCCTCCCTCCCCTTCCCTTCTTTCTTCCCTTCCTTCCCTTCTTTCTTTCCTTCCTTCCCATCTTTCTTTCCTTCCTTTCCTCCTTCCCGTCTTTTTTTCCTTCCTTCCTTCCCTCCCTTCTTTCTTTCCTTCTTTCCCTTCTTTCTTTCTTCCCTTCTTTCTTTCTTTCAAGATACTTTCGAGGATACTTTTAGCCGACTCGGCTGAGGCAGTGCCCATGGGTCCACATGCGGGTAGCTGTATCACTGGTACGGGCCCAGCCGGCCCTTTGGAGATATATACACAACGACTTGTCAATTTTTTGTAGTTTTTATTAATTTTTCCAGATATTAATTAATTTCGAGATTAATAATAACAATCTCAATAATATTATAAATGACACTGCCACCCCAAAGCCCGTGTCTAATGCGCCTATGTATGAATCCACCTCCACTCGAAGGAAACCCGGAGAAAAACCCGGGTTAGGTTGGGGATTGTGTTTTTATTTACACATTTAATAAATACGAGAACATGACCAACTTTAAAGAGGAAGGCGGTCGAGAAGTGATGTTTCATGTTTAGACCAAATCGAAATTATATTTTTATTTTCTTTAGGTGTATACTATGAAATTTATTATGTATAAAATGTGTCAATAAAATCTGTACAGTAAGGAGAGTAATTTGTACTAATTCTCTTGTAAAAGTACGCAGCAGTGCGTATTTTTATATAAGAAAAGTTAACCCCTCCCACGCCAACATATTTTCAAGTTGAGTCCCGGAAAAATGGGTGGCAAGGGGGTCCCTCAAAAAAGTGGAGCCCAAGGAAAAATAATAATCATGCAATATATTCGTACTATTTATTCAATTTGAAAATAAAATGATTATTAATTAATTAATTAATTAATTTAACCAGTAAAATTACCTAGGTAATCCTACACAGGCATGAGATTCCTATTCGTAGGTCTTGTTCATAAAAGACTTATAAACTAAATTTTATTGTCATATATTAGGTAGTATTCCAATTATACCTATTATCACAAATTATATATGTACTTAAATCTAATAATTCAGTCACAGAGCTAAGCAGTATTTAAACACTGTTAGACTTTTATTATATATACATTATATATTTATTGATACATTATATATTTATTGAGATCCACATTTTAAGCTTCTTCTTCATTGCATACTTACTATTTAATAACTTGAGATATTTTGGTAATAAATTAAAGTTCTTAATTACTACAGATTACGGACGTAACAAGAAATAAAAATACGCCGCTCGTTTTGAAGACAAATATGTGACTTCGTGAGCTGACTTATAGAAATTAAAAAGACTGGAATCCGGAATTACAACATTTTCAATTATCTGTTTCTTCCTTCACTATGTTTTATCACTAAGTCATTTGGGATTACCACAGTCGTGACAAGAAAACGTTAGAAATTAAAAAAAAATATTTAGAAGACTTTCAAGGGCTCTAATAACCTTGACGCTGGCGAACCCTAAAGCCCCAATTTAAAAAAAGACGACGACTTTCGGTTGGAAAAATATTTTGAAAAAATATATTTGAAGGAGTTTAATTTAACTTACAAGGTTTTTAATAATTTACATTTGTGAAACAACCAACTTTAAACGTTTAAGACCTTATCAATCGAAAAAGTATCAAGGTCGGAAATAAGGTGACAAATTACAATATTTCGTGGGTCTTGCTTTTCGCACTCTCAGATATGAATATTTCGAGAATTACAAGAAAAAACAAAACTCAGGTAACTCTGAATATATTATTAACATGTTTCAGATAAATTAATTGATGGTTTAAGAGTCTTTAAACGAGCAAGAAGGATAAATGATTAGCATTTCTTCATTAAGTATAATTATGAGCCAGATAATCACATTGATGAATCCAATTTTATTTCGTCGATAACTAAAAGGGTATATTGATGTATGGGAAAACAACTTGCGAAATAAAACTGGTATGGTCAAGCATGTAGTCCTACTTTTGGACTGTTGTCGCGACGTTGTTAACCTCCCATTCAACTATTAAGGTATAATGAGCGACATGGCACCTGTTTTTGAATGTCATATGCAGGGCTAATATTTGAATAAAACTATCTTTAAGTTGTACGGGATCTTTTAGATAGAACCTCTGGAAGGACAGTTTTAAAAGAAATTTCTGAGTAATTTCTAGTGAAATCGATATTTTAAAAAACCTGTCACACGTAAGCAAATTTATATAGAATATAGCAGTACAAAAATGTCCCAGTTTTACGGGGCAATTGAAAAAAATATTCAATAAAAACTGTAACCTAACGCAGAGAAATTTGAATCCGGCAGACATTGTTATTCCGTAAACAAATTACCGCTATAATGGCTAATTTTTTAAATAAACAGAATAGATAACGTAAACTAGTTAGATAAGAATAGATAAAGTTTCATAAATGGTTATGTGCTTGACTAGTGCCTGGCATGCTCATGCTACTGCAAGTCACTGAAACAAGGGAAACTTCCGGAGAAAATGGATGACTCTTGTTTTAAGAAAAATCAAACCATGCCACGCTGTCATTGCACCTGATGTAGATCATATAATCATATGATTATGTAAATCATGCGATCGAAACTTCTACCCGTCACATGTGTTTATAAAAATGTTTTTGTAATGAGAAATTGTTCATTAAAACTAGTCTGAATATTGACCAACGTTTAAATGATTTTATAATTTAACTCAGACGATACATTCTCGATTATTTCTGGATAAAATTTGATATCAACACATATTACATCAATTATAGAAGATGCGCGAGACCGTAACGTCTCAAATAATTTCCGGACGTTCAATTTTGTTCGCAAAGAAAGATGACCTCCATTTCACGCTAAATGCATTTTGCATACACTTTTTCAATATATCTGTTTTCAAAACGCGAACACGAATGAGTCATATTGTACCCTTTCAATATGAAATACGTTAAAATATCGAACATTTTTATAAGTCTTCGTATCAAAATTCAGTGCAGCCGTGACGGGGTGGAGGGGGCAGAGGGGGCGGTTTACCCCGGGTCCCAAGTAATGGGACCTTTCGGGGGACCTCCAGTAGTAGATTAATGAAGGGCACCCCAGGTATAAATTATTGTTGATAGTTACTTCCAATAGATGATTGGTAAATTAATGTCAGTAGTTGGGGCCCAAGGGTTGATGACGCGCAATACAAAACCTCTCTCACTCAAATGCCATCCTCACCTTCACGTGGTGGGCCCTGTTATCACGAACGAGGCAATGACAACCGAGAATTGGCGTGATAACCATATCGAATTTACGCAGGGAGGAAATGCTTAGGCGAGCGTGCATAACAGCAAATCACGCGAGCCTATGCCCAGGCCTTGAGGACGCAGTCCCTTCACGGCACTAGGAGAGACTACGCCAATCACCTCCTCTATCTGAAAATTTACACTGATTAAAGAAACTAATGTGAGAAATAGCTGGACAGATACGAGGACAACATTTGTCATGAAAACGGTAACGAAGATTGGATATTGGAACACAAGAACTATGTATGAAGCTGGTAAACTCTATCAGGTACTGAAAGAAATGGAACGTAATAAACTTGACATACTGGTACTTAGTGAAATTAAATGGGAAGGTTTCGGATCTCTGACTACTAAGGGCGGAGCTTTTACTCTTCTTTATTCTGTAGTATCAGAAGGTGAGAATAGAAGAAATGGCGTTGGGATATTGTTAACAAAAGTCTCCCGTAGAAGTCTCATGGAGTGGCATCCTGTTTCTGACCGAATCATACCAGCCAAGTTCAGATCAAAATTAAGGAACGTTCTTTTAATATAGTGTTATGCCCCCACTGAAACAAGTGACCTAGAGAGAAAAACTGATTTCTATATGAAATTGAAAGACTATCAACAAGGCCAAGAAACGAGATATTGTTATTGTAATGGGAGACTTCAATGCCAAGGAGAGTTGTGACAATCGTGGGATTCAACAGGTGATAGGTCCCCATGGAGTAGGTGACAAGAATGAAAATGGAGAACTACTAATTAACTTGTGCGCTGATCAAGATCTAATCATAGGAGGAACATTATTTCCGCTCAAATTATGCCACAAAATTACCTGGTTCTCTCCTGATCAAAATACCGAAAATCAGATAGATCACTTAGCTATTAAGAGAGCATGAAGAAAATCTCTCCTAGATGTACGCAATAAACGAGGCTCAGATATTGGCAGTGACCATCACTTGGTAGTCGCTAGCGTCAGGATGAAAATACTGGCCCACAAACGAAAATTTGAATCAAAAGACAAGAGATTCGATACCGCTAAAATTAGAGAGGTTAGAAACCAAATCAAACTAGAGTTGCGAAATAGGTACCAGGTGTTAAGTGAAATGAACACAGAGGATGAAGATATGGAAACAAATTGGGAGACTCTCAAAAGCAATTTACTGGAAGTCGGTAAGAAAACCATGGAATACAAAGCCAACCTCAATAAGGATTGGATGAGCAATGAAACATGGAATCTCATCGAGCAAAGACAACTTCTCAAACAAAAACATAACTCTTGCAAAACAAGAAGTCAGAAGGAAAAAGTCACTTCAGAGTATATCTCAATTAATAAATCTATTAAAATAAGTGCAAGAAGAGATAAGCGGAAATGGGTGAATGATGTTACAGAACAGGCTGACATGGCTGCAGGTAAAGGCGACTTAAAGGAGCTTTATCGAATAATGCGGTTACTGTCTGGCGGAAGAAAACAGTACACCTCTCCACTAAAAAGCAAAGAGGGTTAACTGCTCACAGGAGAAGAGACCAGATGAATAGATGGACAGAATTTTATCAAGGCTTGCTGAACGGATCGGTTGCACTAGTTGACGGAAATGATAGCTCTGAGCCAAATTCTCAGCTAATAGAATTAGATATTAGTACAGCATTTCCTAGTCAAAACGAAGTTAAATCAACCCTGAAATCTATAAAGAATGGGAGATCTCCGGGGAATGACAATATTTGCCCCGAAATACTCACAGCTGACATTGACGNGAATGGGAGATCTCCGGGGAATGACAATATTTGCCCCGAAATACTCACAGCTGACATTGACACAACACGTATGTTGCATCCCCTTATTAAGAAAGTGTAGATGCAGGAAAAAGTGCCAGCTGATTGGAAGATTGGATTGGTAACTAAAATGCCAAAAAAAGGTGACAAAACGCAATGTAAAAATGCATTTCGCTGTTGTCAGTACCCGGGAAAGTAATGTCGAGAATTATTTTAAACCGAATTGAAGGCTCATTGGAGATGAAGCTACGGAAGGAACAAGGAGGTTTTAGGAAGAACCGTAGTTGCGTGGATCACATAAACACCCTACGTATAATTGTAGAACAGAGTATAGAATGGGACTCCACGCTAAACCTTATGTTCATTGATTTTGAACAGACATTTTATCCCCTCGTTCATCAAAATATCTGCGGGGTATTAAACAGTTATGGAATACCACCAAAAATAGTAAATATCGTACAAGACATGTACAATTGATACTCCTGCCAGGTAATCCACAATGGAAAATTGTCCAAACCAATTCATATAACATCTGGTGTTCGTCAAGGATGCATCTTATCATAATTTCTGTTCCTTTTGGTACTTGATGATGTAATGGAGAGGGTAACAACGCCAAAACGTGGAATTCGATGGACCCTTATGGAGATGCTGGGTGATCTTCACTATGCTGACGACATGTGTCTACTTACCCAGCGTTTTAGTGATATCCAGGAAAAAGTGGACTCTCTGTGCAAGGAAACCTCTGGTACGTCTCTAAAACGGAAGAACTTAGAATCAATGCAAGAACTAACCGACAGATGAAAGTGGCAGATGAACAAATAGAGTGTTGATAAACTTGTGTACCTTGGTCGTGTTATATCAAAAACTGGAGGTTCTGATGAAGATGTTCTCAATAGAATACACAAAGCCAATGCAGCATTTATGAATCTGTATCCCATTTGGAGAAACCAGAGCATCTCAAAGAAAACAAAAATGAAGATCTTCAGAAGTGCAGTTAAAGCCATCTTATTATATAGAGCAGAGACATGGAAATGGAATACCTTCATACAATCTAGGTTGCAAACATTTATTAATAGATTTTGCGGAAAATCCATAAGATAAACTGGCCCGAAAAAATAAGAAATGATGCACTGTGGAAATTGTCTGAGGATGAACCTATCGGGAAACAAATTTTAAAACGAAAATGGAGATGGATAGGTCATATTCTTAGAAAACCTGCCGATTCAATTGAGAGACAAGCGCTGGATGGGAACCCACATGGTCAGTGAGGAAGAGGGCGACCGAGGGGTACTTGGAGAAGATCCGTCCAAGGGGAGATGGAGAAATGAGGTATAACATGGAAAGAAGTTGAGGCTCCGACCGGTAACCGGACTAGATGGAAAGTTCTCACAGACGCCCTATGCTCCACCGCGGAGTAACAAGATTTAAGAAGAATGTCAGTAGTTGTTAATTAACAGTAACTGGAGTACATTGGTTTGTGTGATATAAAGAAAATAAATATTCTCTCTTATATTTATTCATAAAGTATAGAAGCGTAATTTACGAGCTACGAAATGTTATAGGCCTACTAAATATGTATGTTAAAAAGTATTGAGATATGTACTTTCGCACACTTTTAGACCTACTAATTTGGGGAGGGGTGGAAGAGATGTGACAAGGGGGGAGGGGGTCCCAAATTCAAAATCTGCCACAGGCCCCCTCTCGACGGCCCTTTCAAAAATTAGTAATAAGAAATTCGAATACTCCAAATATTATATACTGACATCACATTGATACTTCAAGAGGTTAACAACTCAACTTAACAATCGACACCAGGTTTAATATTCTTGGACTTCAATCACGAAATAAAGTCGTTATATTCAATCATTTTCAAAATTATGTGAAGAAGTATTTCCCCATTTTGTAGGAAAAGTGTCCCAGAAAGACGAAGCTCACAATAAAACTGGTCAAATGGATTGATGGAAGAGTCAGGTATCTCCCGATATGTGACACTAGGAAAGCAAACTTAACACATGGCAACCCAATAAAGAATCGTAGAAGACAAGGTATGAATCAGAGGTCTTCACGAGAGAAGACTATTTCTATAACTGGTTTGAATTTTTAAGCGGAAGAATGACATATCAACAACTTATTCATGGGGGATTAATGCCCGAGTGACGCAATATGCCGAAGAGTAATGAATATAATTTTAATGACAAGAGCTAATACGTCACAAATCTGGCATGAGTTTGACCCCTCTCAAAATTCCAAAGGAGAAGTTTATGATAATGAATTCCTTTGGAATACGGCCACGTGTTACTCACTTAATGCCTTCAACGAGTATAAATCACTCGGTAGATCGATCAATTTATCTAACAAGGAAAATGATTTATCACAAAAGTGACAAAATAAAAATCTGTTCTCGATGTAACTTCTCATTATTCGTCGAAAAATCGCAACTACGGGATCCGCAGTTGCTTACTGAAAGTGATAATGTCATAATGCTATGATGTTTTCATCGAGCATTTTCATAAGGTAGATTACATCAAATATCCTTAAAATACCACAGTTAAAGAAGAATTTATGTCAAAGG
This sequence comes from Laupala kohalensis, assembly GCA_002313205.1. Lineage (NCBI taxonomy): Eukaryota > Metazoa > Arthropoda > Insecta > Orthoptera > Trigonidiidae > Laupala > Laupala kohalensis. The sequence goes on along the minus strand of NNCF01130292.1, from coordinate 117,749 downwards.
ATTTATCGACCGCTTCTCCGTTTGTACCGGAACTCGCCGATCTCAAATTGTCACCAAAGAAACATGACGAAAAGTGTGCAGATAAGTAAAAAAGCAATACTTCTCCCTACGATAAACATCACTCAGTTGCGGCAACGCCCGTGGTCTGGTAAATAATGTGAGCACCGCAACCAGTGACGCGAGGTCACGAGCAAGGTCAAGACGGTCGAACGCTCTCGAGCAGAAGGACAACGAGGGCGTGGTTGTGGGTAACGACAACAAGAACCTGTACAAGCCACATTCGCATCCATACAAGGGTTTCCAGTAATTCTATGAGGACAAATTTGTAGATAAGCCATTAATAGCAAGCTACTATCCTACCCTTTCTATTCCTGTCATGAGGACAAATTTAGCGAAAATTCCGACAGAAAAATAAATTTGTTTCAAATGAAAACTCTCTGTATTATTAAGGAAGCAAAATTAGTTTCTTTTCTAGATGAAGACCTTAAAGAAGAAAGAGAATTTTATAATTAACATGCGTTACACTTGTAAATATTTAAGGAAGAAACACATTCCAAGCACGGTAGGCATGGAACAGTTTCATTCAATGCAGTTTTACATCACCGCGGCAACAATATATTTACTGACATAAGAAATAATTAACATTGTAGCTAAGTACATTTAATCCAACATGTAACTAAAACTTTTGGTCAGATGAAAATGGCGACGAGCCGGGAATCGAATCCGGTACTCCTGCTTTGATCGCAAGGGTGTTTATCACTACACCACCCGTTCGCCTTCTACAACTGTACACCATTTCCACCCAGACCTAAACCCCGGATGACCTAAGATACATCCCCAGACAGGAGATCAGTGAATCAGGCGGCACACAATGCTGTGTGCACTTAATTACCGGTTTCACACATACCTGTGTGTTAAGGTTCGTCATGCATATATTTCTTCCGTGCACCCTACACGTGGAGAAGATATGTGATAACTTTCGGGCGGGAGAAAATGGCGACAAGCCGGGTATCGAACCCGGGACTCCTGCTTCGATCGCAGTGGTAGGGACAGATTTGCGTTCAACTTTAAACACATTGTGCATTGTCATGTTTAAAACTTTTTGTCGTGGATAACGTGTAGTCATGTAAATTTAAAATTAGTGATATTCATGAAATGAATTCTCGTCGTAAGTGGACACGCGGGAATATAAATTTCACAAATATCATTTACAAACAGGTGTTAGTTTCTAACGAAACAGGAAATTGTTTCACTGTAATTATATGTAACATAAATTAACAAGTTTAAAATTAATATTTGTTTCAAAGTAATCAATAACCGGTTTTGGATATGTTTTCCTCGACAGTGAAACAGCAGCTTTTTATCCTCCAGCCCCGCTCCTCGCAAGTACAGGTGAGACTAAATTTACCGATTTTCTTATCTCCCTAAGGATAATTTTTACCTGTTGGTACTCAATTTACCGAATTCCTTGGATTTTTCCTACGTGACCTTATGGTAGTTAGTGTCCAAGATGGTAACCCCCATGAAAGGCAGCAGAAATGCAGTACTCTCTTACTCTCTTCTAATAATAGCCACTATGAGTAAATAAATACACACGAAAATTAAATTAATATTTTATTACACACAAAAATGGATCTTAATTGGAACTAAATTTTACATAAATTGTAAAGTAAGAAAAAAATAATCACAAATTATCAACATGAGTTCTTAATTTACAATGTTCAATATGTACATGAATAAGAATAAAGTACTATAAACAATTAAAATTTCTAAGAAGAAACTGCTCTTGATGAAAATAATACGAAATAATTCTCTACCTATACCTAGGTACTTCGAGTAAGGTTAATCAATCATACATTTTACTCTAAAATCATACTCTGCTGCTGCAGCTGAATCACATTAACGTTGAAATAATATGGACTTGAGCAATTGAACTAGAGATAGCTACTGTATTAGAGAAAGAGTGCGCCTGTCGCCGCGGCGAATGTAATAGTTCGGCGTGGTTTGTTACAGAGCTGTCCCGACCTGGAACTGACCGTCGGAGACACAGTCGAGCGCGGGAAGCGCTCATTGCGGATGTACGATGCTTGGGACAATTCTCCCAAGTCGTGTAGACACTCAGCTTCTTACTTTCCACCTTTTCATGGGTGTCCAGCGAAAGAAAAGTTTTAGGATAATCTAGGCTGTAACAGCTGCTTACGCTTCTTTTTCAATATTTCACAGTTAAGGAGTGGTCCTGAGGATAAATTGGAACAATTTACAAAAATTATAGAACAATCTAATGACCTTCAACATCAATAGTTTCAACAAACAAAAAACACTTCAGTCAATCTCAATACTGTACAACATAAATTATATTTGTTTATTAATCTACATAGTCACATGGTTGAAAGGAACTTGGACATAATTCCTTCTTCAAAATCCTTTAATTTCTTACAAATGTCTCTCAATTTAGGAGGTTTACATTGTATAAGTATGTTAAGTAAACTGTGGATCCACATTAACTTTGTAGTTTTTTTCCTTCAGAAAAACTGAAGATTTTAGACTAAAATTAATCAATAAAATGTCATCTTTGACCACCCAACCAACCAATCAATCCACATTTGCTATAAAAAGAGAATGCATTGGATGTACATGGGCTTTCCTCATTTCACAAGATTCAAAAAAAACTTTCTGCAGTAAGATCGTTATTTCAATATACCTAGAATAAAATTATCATAAATTATTGGCACCCCCAAATTTGAAGTTAATACTTAACCTGAAAAAATCTGAGCAAACTCACAAGCTTCAAATATTAATCACATTACTAATTGTAATAGTAAATTCGACATAAGTATATAACAAACAATTTATTCTTATTGCTTCCATCAGGAACTCTTGAATCTTGTAAAATCTTTCTTCCTCCTATTGAATACACTTCAACTCCCCTGCCTGATAGCCAAGTTTTTATTTTAACACATTTCATTGGAGGATTATATCATAAAAAAATCAAATGTAGCATGATTTTCCCTAAAGCAGTAATTGTCGGAAAAACAAGAGTTAAGCAAAACACAATCATACTTGTTTCATTGAAGATTCTAATGATGTTAGGACATGAAATGACAATGTGAAGTCTGTTTCAATTGTGAGTAGAGTAGCATAATATGGAAACTCTGCATTTGCTTCCAATTCCATATTCTTTGGGAAAATTTTTTCCACTATTCATTTGAAGACACAAGGAGTGACAAACTCCACATTTTTGAAATGCATCCCCTCTGACTTGTACATGCTAAGTTCTTACATTTTCCAGCATTCGTACATGTTAGACTGTGACCCACACTACTGCTGATAAACCTTACATTAGTGATGTGCCAGATTCTGTGCAAGACAACACTCACATGCAAGTAGGAAGAAAAGAAAGTTTTTTTTAAACATAAACCAGTAATTTCAATTTAGAAGTAGATCACTTAATAATTTCCTTTCTAAAATGTATAAATTCACATAATTACATTTCAAATTAAGTAATGTAAAGTAAACTCTATCAAAACTTGTTTTATTTTCTAAATATCACACTAAAATATTAGAAAATTATGCATTTACACCATAAGCTGCAAGATATGAACAAGACTACATAGACCAGTTCGATTTCCACTTCTAATGAGCATCAAATTCTGCCATCATTGATCGCCAATTGATGTTCTTTGTGTTACATTGCATATAGCGCTTGTGTATGCTTAACTAGTTTTCACCCACAAAACTGTGAATGAGTAGCTTTCCCATCCTTAACTATAAATATAGTCCCTCGCATTTTTGGGAGATATTTTTGAAAAGAAAGAAAAGGGGGGAAAATATTTGGACTATCACAGTAATAAAGTGAAAATAGAACCTGGGGTAGGGATCTCAGTTTACACGTTCTAAGTACGAAATCAGCATAACAGTACATTTTAAATATTTTTTGAATGCTGAAAATTAAGCACTGTTGGCGAGGTACAAATGGGGTGTTCACCTTTTCACAGAATTTCTCATTATTTAGGATTAATCAAATGTTTCGCATATATTTTCTTTCAGATTTTAGGAAGTCAATTTTTCAATCAGTGTTGATTTTTGCTATTATGAATTATCTACTTCCACCCTCTCTGAAACAACTGCTCTTGTTCTTCTCTTTTATTATTATTTTTTTCCTAATCAGTCATAACAACACAAGTTATGATTGTAGTCAGATTAATTAGAGGACAAATAGTATAGTACAATTAGCCCCAAAAATGATCAAACCCAAGCATTCAAAGAGAAAGTTCTAACCTACACCAAATTGTTCTATACCTTCCTCTTAATTAGTGCAAAAATGTTACACCAAATACAGCGTTGCGTTTAGTGGGGAGGGGGTGTAAACAGGGTGAAATTACCCTTTTTAACAGTTTTTTGCAAATATCTCTAAAACTATGAAGCCTAGCTAAAATTTTGTGGTATATTAATGTACATTCAATTTTCGATAACAATAGTTCTATACATATTTTTACTGTGATCAATGGTTACGGAGACCAATATTAAAACCTGGAAAGGATGAAGCCAAAGTGGAATCTTACAGGCCCATTGCTTTAACGTCTTGTTTGGGGAAGGTTATGGAACGCCTTGTGAACAACAGACTTACATGGAGATTAGAAAAAGAAAACTCGCTAGGTACAACGCAGTTTGGTTTTCGACGTCAATGAAGCACATCCGATGCCTTGCTGTACTTCACAGACAAAATATATGAAGGATTTGCATGGAAGAAATCGACTGTAGCAGTTATGATTGATTACGAAGCAGTTTTTGACAGAATTCCACATACCACAGTCATCCTCCAATGTATGAAAGCAGGAATAAAAGGAAAATTTGTTTCAATATATTTTCCAATTCCTTAAAAATCGAGTTATCGAAACAATNTAAAAATCGAGGTATCGAAACAACGGTTAACGGTACAGTGTCTACAAGTTTTAGAGTAGAAAATGGAATCCCTCAAGGTGGCATCATTTGCCCCACACTCTTTAACATTGCACTCCGAGATATCTCCGAAGATCTAACATCAGAGGTCGATAGCATTACTTATGCGGATGACAATACCATATGGGCCACAGATTCACTGGGTGTGGTACTGGACCCAAAACTGAGATGGGCGCCCCACGTTAATTATGTAGTAGAGAGATGCACTACCCGCTTGAATGCTCTAAGAGCTGTCGCTAGCCGTCAGTGGGGCGCTGACACTTCTACAATGAAAACATTTTACATTACCTTTTTGCGATCAATGGCAACCTACGGCTGTGAAATATGGGGGATGACCGCAAAAACCCACTTAGCAAAGATTCAACGTATCCAGTCTGCGGCTCTCCGCCTATGTTTAGGCTGTACAAAAACCACACCAATATCAGCGATGGAGATTGAACTAGGTGTTGAACCAATTGATATATACATTTCAAAACAAATATGGAAGAAATGTTTAAAAATCAACTCGCTACCCTTTGACCATCCGATGCGCGCCGTTCTCACAAAGCCTAGTTCCATGAAAAACTCTTTTCGTCATAACATCCATGCTATGTCGCCAATGCTACCTGACAGCAAACCTGAAGTTATACCAATTGTGTACAAAGAATCACCCAGTAGATGGCCTGGAGTCCAGGTCATCTTAGACCTACCTAGTAAAGCAAATAAGCAAAGTCACCCAGAGTTTCTCAAACTAGAAGCACAAGAGATGCTGCATGAGTGGTACAGAGATCATGAAAAAATCTTTACAGACGGATCAGTGGACTTAAAAAAAAGATCTGGAGCAGGGTACTTTAATCAGACAACTGGGGAAAGTTTCTATGTCCCGGCTAACGCACAGTCAAGCACCGACGCTGAATTACTGGCCATAAATGCTGCATTAGCAAGTTGCTTCTCAACAGATCACGACAACATCTGCATTTTAACTGATTCAAAGTCTGCCCTTCAGATTCTTGCTAAACCTGAGACCACAGCATACTCCTTCCGGATTAATGAAATTAGAGAAGCTATAAGTGACCTGTATGATTGCGGCAAAAATTTAACGCTGCAGTGGGTTCCATCCCATTGCGGGATAATAGGAAATGAGAGAGCGGATGAAATCGCCAAGCACGCCTCCTCCATGCAACCAACAGAACAAGAAATTTTTTCCCTGCAGCATTGTCAAAAAGCAGGTGAGCGTTATTTCCGCAACAAATGGGCTGAAAGGTGGACTCAAGGTGCTGTCGGCCGTTTTCTTTTCGATATTCAAGGCGAACCACCTAAAGAAGATACCTACAAGGGCATACCCCGAGAGCTGGCCACCTTTGCTGCCAGGGCTAGAACAGGTCACATAGTTACCCAAAAATATCTTAACCGCTACAATATGGCAGACTCGCCTCAATGTGAATTATGCCAGGGAGATGAAGAGGACCTGGAACACATCCTCCTTAAATGCCCTTACCCGATTTTGTCACGAGACCTGCTGAGGGCAGAAGTTCCAGACCTAAAAACTGTCCTTAGCCAGAAGAAATACTGAACTATTGCCTCTTTGACGTACAAAGGACATCGGGCTATCGGCTACACCTGAAGCTGGACGCCTGCTAGAAGAAGGAGAAGGAGGAGAATGGTTACGGAGATATGGAGGGGATAAAAATATGATTATTCTACCATTTCCTTGAAATTTCTCGAAATGACTTGATAATCACAAAGTTTCAATGAATGTAAATAAATTTATTATTCATTTTAATATATAGTCTTGGTAGCTTGAAGTGCTGGCTTGCTATACAGAAACCCATGGTTCAATTCCTGGTGGGGCCAGAAAATTTATTGTTTCACTTCAATGACCGATTTCATATAGCTAAGATGATGGTAAAATGACCCTCTGAGACTTACTACCACAGTTATAAGACTTGGAACCGGCAATCTGTATTTGTACATTCAATAAAAATATTTCACAGAGTGACTTAGTATAGAAATGATGATGTGAGAAACTAGGTAAAGAATGGCATTCAGAAGTTAATATATTTCATCTTTGTTTGAATTGACTTTTTTCTGTATTACAAAGCTTTACTTTATTTTCACATGTCATTTATTCAGTAAAATCTTCTAGTTATTTAATTAATTTTCAAAGATCGATGAGTTAAGACACTGATAAAATTGTTTATTTATTTCGTTGAGACGTTTAACCAGTTCACCACAGTCATTCCGTGAAATTTTTCGTAATATTGTAAAGAACATCTTATAAGCTTCAATTATATTTTTAAAAATATTTTGGTAAGCTTTACCTATTTGGGTTTATTAAGCTTTGCGAGTATAATTATGGTTGGCATTTTAGCATTTGTAGGTAAAGTTTTCGAAATACAATGCATAAAGAAAGAAAAACAATAGTCAGTTGCACAAAAATATGCACAAATTGTCAGTGTCGGGGGTGACAAAAAGAACCACTCAATGGAATTTAATTTTTACCATTTTAGAGAGAATCCATAAAAATTTCCTCTAAAATGTATACTTTGTATGGTAAAAGTGTTGCATCAAATTGATTATTGTAGCCTATTATTTACGTTCATTTCTATATCTTCTGTCTGTTTACGTTGTGTGCTGAAGAACTATCGCAATAAATGTAGTGAACAGTCCAATAAGGTCATATAAATAGTTAATAATATCCAATCGATAGTTACAATTTCAATGATTTTATCATTTTTAACAATGGGTTTATTACATTTAACATAACATGTTACAATTAATGAACACCTTGCAAGTGTGCACAGAAACTGTTGTAATATTTGGCTAATGTCAGATAGATAGGAGCAATTAATTATATTTTTAATTTTGTTATAATTTTCTTTCTTTTTTTTTATCTTTCATTTTTTAAAAACTTTATCTTTCAGTTAAATAAAACTAAACTAGATATGTGCCAGAAGTTTAAAAAGCTTGTTTTATTTCAAAATATGTAGGTCAAGATTGCTGTACTCAGGGTTGGTTTATTGCAGTTTTTATCAGTTCTATTATCAAATACTTATTGTAAATACATGTAAATATATTAATGAATTCTATCTACATTATTTTTTTAAGATAGTATAGAATTAATCTAAATTAAACCATGTACTCATAGACGATTAATATCTATCATAATATTGTGCATAGGGCTTGAACACCCAAATATATGGATTTTGATAAATTGGTGTAACTTTAATAGTCCTTTGTCCTACTAAAATAACTCTACTGTAGAAAAACATAAAACTATTATGTATAAGTGAAAATACTTCAATGAAAACGGTGCCGCCAGCATTGGGTTATATGGGCATCCAGCCAACCGAGCCCTCGACTGTGGTGGAGGAACAGTGCCAGGCAGGCAGCTCGCAGGTCCAACACAGAGTCAACATTCCAGTAGGCACTATATTTATATGGTTTTGTTGGAGGCAAATAAGTTCCAGCAATGCCCTGAACGTCCCTCCAAGCCATGTCCAGTGCAGGGTCTCGATACATATAAATAGTGTTTTTAGAAGCGACGGACTGCCATAAACACATGTATAACAGTGATCATTGCCAGGAATTATACTTCATCTTTTTTTCATAAATCATAGATGTTCTACCAATCTAAATGTTTCTGAGTATCGTGCTATTTTCTCGAGGTTCTATTATTTACTAAATTAATAACGTTCTTTGAAAATTTAACAGTAAAACCAAATGTAATAATTTGTGCTGAAACATGGATCCTAGACCACTACAAATATCTCAATTTAAAAGGCTACTTTATATATTACAGTGGAAGTACAATTAATAGAGCTGATGGAGTAATTGTTCATATTAAGGATGAAATTTCTAATGAAAAAGAAACCATTATGTATGGAAATTGAAATATTATTAATTCTTGTATTAAATTAGACAATGATAGTAAACTTGAAGTTTTGTCTTTATATAGATGTCATGATCTCCCTAAGACTGAATTTTTGTTTAACTTAAAGTTTTTACAAGATAAAAAGAATGTTAAAAACCACTTAATTGTTGGTGACTAATATTGATCTGCTAGATACTGACATTATTAGCAAAGAACACCTTAATAATTTTATGGAAAGAGGTTTTATTCCTGGGTTACATGGTATTACTAGACCATCAATAAATGCTAATGGAGGAACAAGCATCGATAACATTTTTATAAAATCTTATTACATTTCAGTAAAAACTTATAAGTTAACAATACCTTTTACTGATCATTGCCTGTAATTTATATCTTTAAACAAAAACAAACAAACTAACAATACTGAATATTTTACTAAAATAAACTATCCCAAACTAAAGAAAGTGGCTAGGGACCAAGACTGGACTTCAATTTTATCGATGAATGATCCTAATTTAGCTATTAATAAGCTAATTGAAATTATTACTAGCTACAGTTAATTGTAAAACTAATGGTAAGAAAGCTAAAATGTCTCCAAGAAAGAAATGGATAACTCCTGGTATCCTCGTTTCTTGTAAAACTAAAGAATCACTTTATAATGTGTGGAAAGCTGATCCAAATAATGAACAAGCCAAAAATGAGTACAGAAACTATATTAAATGCTTGGATAAAATTATAAATGCAGCAAAATTGAAGTTTGAATTTGATGAGATACAAAGAAATACTAATGATTCCAAAAAACTTTGGAAAATAATAAATACAAAACTTGGCCAAAACATAAAAAAAACGGAATGTCATTGAATACATTAAAGATGAAAGTGGAAATAAAATCTGTAGCCCTCATGAAATTGCTAAAAATAGGAATAAGGGCTTTTGTACTACTAGTGAGAAATTAAGTGATAAAATTATTCAGCCACCTAATACAAGAATTAAACTTCCAGCATATAACAGCAAAACAATTTTCTTATATTGTACAGATATGTTCAAAATAAATACTGAAATAAAAAATTGTGGTATAGATGAAATTCACACAAATGTACTTATAACCACTCTTTCTGTATTGTTGAATCTTAAAAACATAGTAATAATTTAAGTATTACAAAGTCTATATGGCCAGATGCCTTAAAAAATGCCAAAATAAAACTATATATATTTTAGCAATATTAGAAATCTGAGATATTGGTCGATAATTAGTGACTAAGTGTTTATCACCACTCTTATATATAAATCTTTGAAAAAATTATTTATAATAGAATAATAAACTTTTGAAAAAATGTAATATATTATCAAGAAAACAGTTTGGTTTCTTTAAAGACAAAGGAACTATTGATGCACTAGATATGATCACCAATTTGATTGAAAAAATGGATAATACTCAACCTATAGCCATAACTTTCGTTGATCTAGCAAAAGCTTTTGATACAGTAAATCATAAAATACTTCGATAAGTTAAGCAACTTTGGAGTTAGAGGTATTGCTCATAAACTTTTAGAGAACTATCTTAGTAAAAGGTTACAAAGAGTTAAAGTTATTGAAAATGTGAGTGAATTTATGAAAGTAGAGACAGGGGTCCCTCAAGGAATGATACTTGGACCTCCATTGTTTATTTTATATGTTAATGATCTCCTTGAAGATATGGCAGATGACTATTTTCTTACACTGATGATACTGTCATAATATCTTATGATAAGACTTGGTCTAGAGTAGAAATCAAAATGAATCTATACCTAAAACATGTAGCTGAATGGTTTGCCTTAAATAAATTATCACTCAATATGGATAAAACAGTTTATGACTTTTGGTAATAGATGTGATAGTTTGCTGGATTCACTTAACATTCAAATAAATGAGAACTGTATACAAAGAGTGAATGAATGTAAATATCTAGGTATTATTTTTTATTCCTACCTAAGATGGGATAAACATATTAAATACATTGTCAATAAAACAAAATATGTGATCTTCATATTTTATAAAATGGCTAGATACATGTAAATGGAAACATTGAGAATGATGTATTAAGCCTTCTTTCATAGTATAATCAATTATACTATTATAGGGGGGGGGGGGGAACATATGATGATAATATGAATATTTTGCCAAGATTACAAAACTGAATTTTAAAAATTGTAAATAAAAATAATTTTAATCACAATAAAAATCCAATGAATTTGGATCAACTATTCTCGCTACATTCACTCATGTATCACTATAAGGATTTAAGTCATAGATACATCTCATCTAGTTCAATAACTAGGTATAAAAGTCTGCAAATACCAAATATGAAAAAGAGAAGCAGTAACAAGAGAAGTCTTATTATTGCTATTAGATTATTACCAAATGAACTGAAAACACCAAGCATGAAATCGAGAAAATGTAAATTGAAACAATGAATTCTGTCCAATGTATAATGATTTCCTCAAAAAATTAAGTAGATTATTAAGAATAATAATTAAGATAATGTTTAAAAAGATGGCATTATATCATTATAAAATGTTTTTTTTTATTTTTTCAAATTTTATTAGTTTTAAGTTTTAGTTTATAAGCATTTATCCAGTCCTATACACAGGTAACTTGGCTTACCTCTGTAGGATTACACTTTGTATTATTTACGTTGTATTTGTGACTTGTTTCTGGATTTCAGTAAATAAATAAATATTAAAGTAATATATTGTAATGAAAAGTATGACAAACCGTAAAATACTGTGTAGCAATTGGAACTTAGCAATGTTGAACCAAGTCAGCCTAGCACAATGTCGACCTGAGTGATCTCATGGAAGGAAATATCCATCAATGCACTCATAGACAACAGAATATTCAAAACCTTAGAAGTATGATTTTATTATTATATTATGTTCACCGCACATCTACACTTTCTCATAAAATGGACAAATCAATCTTAGTTTTTAATGGAATTGAACAGAAGTAAAAGTTTTCCACCAATACTGAGGTGGTCTATTTTCGGACGATTTTGAAAAGAATGATCCATACGTATTTCTCATTATGGCTGACTAACAAGCTCTAGTGAGGTTAGAGTCTACATGGGTTTACTTCCCAGAAACATTTGAAGAAAATGATTTATTGACAATCAGCACGCTAAATCAGTCATTTAACTTACTGCACAATAAACTTAATTCTGTAACTTTACAATGATGTTTTCGGCAACGACCCTAATGCCGTCAAGTTGATAGCTTAAAATGTTGTGCCTATTACCGTGTAACTACAATAAAATAATGCAAAAATTAAGTAAGGGAAAATGAAGCAAAAATTACTATTTATCAATTAAAATTATTTTTTGTCAATCTGGAAATAATACCTTTAACCCTATCATACCTTTAACCTCTGTAATTGTTACTGCAGCATAAAAAACAAAGGACCATTTTTGCAAAGAATTTAATGTAGATTAATAAAATATACCAGAAACATTTTGCAAGACTTCATAGTTTTCTAAATATTTGCAAACAAACTGCTGAAAAAGACAATTTCACCCATTTTCTACCCCTTCTCGCCGAAACCCGACGCGCTATGTTGTGTAACTTTTTATCACATGCTATGAGGAGGGTGTAGAACAATTTGACATAGAGTACAACTTTTCTTCTTAAATGTTTGGATTTGGTGATTTTTTGAGGTAATTGTACTATACTAATTTTGGGATGAAGTGTGTTCAGATATAATCTATATTGCCGGTTCCAAGTGAGAACTGATAGTACTCATAAGTCACAGAGGGTCATTTTACCATCATCTTAGCCATATGACATCAGTCATTGAAGTGAAACAATAAATTTTCTGTCCCAGCCGGGAATCGAACCAGGGGTTTCTGCATAGCAAGCCAGCACCTTGAACTATAGAGACTATATATTATAATGAATAATAAATTAATGGTCAAAATAGCTGTTACATTTATTGAAACTTTGTGATTATCAAGAGATTTCGAGAAATTTCAAGGAAATGGTAGAATAATCAATTTTTATCCCCTCCCTATCTCCGTAACCATGATCACAGTAAAAAAATGTATAGAACTATTGTTATTTAAAATTTAATTAACATTAATTTAATATATCTCAAAATTTTAGCTAGGTCTCATAGTTTTCGAGATATTTCCGAAAAACTGTTGAAAAGGGTAACTTCACCCCTTTTACACCCCCTCCCCCTGAAACCCAACACTCTATTTGGTGTAACTTTTTTGCACTAACTAAGAGGAAGGTATAGAACAATTTGGCACAGGTTAGAACTTATCTCTTTGAATGTTTGGGTTTGAGGTTAATTGTACTATACTAAAAGGGAAAATCTGAAACGTTAACTTTTGAAAGCACTGTTGGTAAAATGGTTCAAATCTTCCAAGTACATTAGATTTTCTTGTAAGTGACAACAGACATTCTAAGTACCAAGTAAACCACTATTTGTTGAAAGTTTTCATTAATATAATTGAAGTAATCCACAAGAATTGATGAGCAAATCTTTCTGTCCTTTATAGTTTAATCAGTTTAAGCATTGGGTCTGGCAAGTCTAGAGATGCAGGTTCAAGCCCTATTTGGGGTCCTAAAATTCTCTCCAAATTTCAGTAGACCACAATCTATTAGCAAAACACACATTTCTCACAAAAGACCTGAAGAACATGAAAATTTTAATGGTCAAATAGAGTTTACTTCTAAAAATTTCTTAAGGGTATTGACTTTATCTCGCACAGTCAACCACAAATGATACACATTAAAAATATTACCACAAATGAAGAACTTATAACACACTTTATGTTTCATATATAAGACGGAAAAAACTGACATAGTACTCTTAAGAAAATATGAAAATTATGACTTGAAGAGGAGGAAATATTAAGGTAACAAGGGACCGCATCATCGAGGAGAAAACAAACAAAAGCACTTGGTGAAATGAATTTTAATATTTTAATTACTTTATATTTTGTCATAGAATAAACTATTGGCTCTGAAGAGTGTTTAAAAATTCAAACGAGATCCTCAGAACTTCATAACATTTTTATATATCCATAAGTGAGTAACAGATTTGTTCAAGTTACCATAATAATGGTGTTGATGATTATGATGAAGATGCCAATAACACATACCATAAAATGCATGGCTTATTTCACCTAAACTGAACATCTGTAGGAAGTTCACTATACTTCAAAAATATTGTTAGGAAGAGTTAACTACAGAGTTAAGTCTGTAAATGTAGCTTCCCCAACTGTTACTTCATACTCATCGTGCGACTGTCCTGAATAATTTATTATCTCTCACCATTCACACAGTTCAACACACTGAGTTCTCCTCAATAAATATGCAAATATTTATCTAATCACACTTGTAATCCTTTATAGTGTATTTACACACTTACACTTCTCTTATACTCATTTAAGGTCTATTTCTGAACTTTCAATACGGAATGGTCGGATGAAACGCCCATGTTCTACGACTGGTGTTTCTTCATCTTGATTATCTATTCGTATTCGAATTCTGTTTTGATCGTGGAGAGGTCTTGGAAGGGAACGTGGAACATCGCCATTTTGGGGTGATGCAGAAGGAGTAGGAGTTATAGTGGAGTATGGAACATATATCCTCACAATATCTGGACTAGGAGCACGAGGGGTGGCACGTGGCGTAGAATGACACGAGGAACCTCGCTGGACGATGCTTGTATGACCCACACCTGAACCCACAGAACTGGTCCCATCGGCACTGCCATCTGATACGTTGCTGTGGGTGTCCAAACTATTATCAAGCACATGAGAGCGGGTTGTTGTGGAGAACACAGATAAATCCGCTGTAGAGGTCACACTAGTGTCAGCTAGAGAGCGTCTTGAACTACTGTGATGACAGTCTAACAGAGAGCTGGCATCGTCGATGCTAGGGTCAAATGAGAATTTGGAACCTAAAAAATAGAAACACACATCACACAATTTGTAATAAATTTTCTTTACATTTGATATGCTAAAAAAACTTAAAATCAACATTTTGTAATCCTGATGAGAAAGAGGTAGTAGAAAAACAACATGCATTACTACATACACAAAAGTTCTTCTCCATAAATGTCTCATAAGAACTTTAATTCGTAGAACACTGATACAATAAAATTCCATAAGAAAGAAACTAACAAAAACTAGCAATTTGAAATTTTAAGCACACTTAATACCTTTAACCACAAGTTAGAGAAAAAGGTTATTTTTCTTTGAACTGAACAATTTTGGAAATTCCTAACTAATTCCATAGCGTAGCAATTTTTCCCATCAACTAGTTTTGTGAATCATTTCTGCAAGACACAATCTGAACTGAAAATAATGAATTCACAACAAATTGTCAAATCCCAGGAGCAAATCTCAGCATGCAACCATAATCAAACAAATGCCCAGAACCAAAATACAACAGAGAAAAAGACTGGGAGAAGAAAACAAATTTGCAGCTTACAAATAACACAGGTAAAAATCTGGTCATAACCATTGAATCAAACTATAGCCAATATAACACTACGCATGTTCAGTGAAAACATGGGGATAAACAATTCATTAAAAACATGAGGAACAATTCTGTGAACTTCCACATTCATCAGAAAGTAGTTATATTACCAGGTTTGTTGTCCAACCACCATACAATTTGATTAGCCCATATCTAGATTTCAAGATGAAGAGGAAGATTTTTTAAAACATGTTCATGGTATTTCGAAAAGTAATGGTAGTATTATACCAATTGATTTCTAAACTTTTTTTTCACTTAAATACATCTAGCTGTAAATAATGCCAGATATGTCCGGCTCCTCCTGTATGTAGGTACCAAAATTTAAAAATTCAACCGTGCTCTCAATTGAAAACAGTATTCATAATTATTGTATTTACTTGTGTATTTTAACGCTATTATGGATGATAAAATGGTCTTAAAATAAGGGTGCCTAACTTATGTGAAGAAAATAATTATAAAATCTTATTATCATTTCTACGAAAAAATATGTACACATGAAAAATTCGAATGGAAGATCTGTATAAAAAATCTAGAAAATTGTTTGTAAAAGATTTCAGGTGTGTAAATTATGGGTGTGCATACAATAAAAAAGCTTTCTTCAAATATTTTGAATATATTCCTCTCTTTCTCTTTGCCTGATACACATTTTTGGAAGACAATATTCCAATTGTCAGCCAGCATGAATGAACCTCTGCTCTTCTGACAACCTGGTGACAGATGGATTTCCATCCCAATTAAATTTTTTCCACAGACACTTGAAAAATACAACAATTGGGATTTACATTAATGAAAGTAAATCCTTTTCCAAATGTTATGTTTCATTAGATGGTGAACAGATGTGAATAATTTTGACTCATCCTGAGGTTTGTATTTATCTTGCCAAAACAGTGCTGCTACTGCTGAATTATCTGTTTGTTTCAGTTAATATTTCTAAAATGATTTTGCCCAATATGTTCTAAATTTGTTCAAGTGAAATTCAACTCAATATAAGTGAATTTTAACTAGTGCTAATAGAAATATCAGGGCTCTAATGACCTTACCGTTGACAAGTCCTAAAGTCCCACAAAAAAAATTATCAACTCCATACTTGTGAGTGAACATGCACCTACCTTACAGCAAAATCATTAGCTCCAGTCTTAAGAGCAAAATTTTCTGACAAAATAAGGTTCAGGATGGTTAAAACAGAGCATTTTGTCTTGCCATCTTCATCACTGAGTGCTGTTATCTGCCTTAGCCACTTGCACTACCATGGCCAATTATTAAGGAAAGACTGCTTGGCCCTAAATGCTAGATTAGTCACGTGGTTAAAATTGTAAGTTTGGAATTAAACTTTTATCACTTTTAGTGTGTAGTATTTAAATACGCAACAAAGTTTGTCAATATCCCAATGAACTTCAGTTACATTACTTGAAAATCGCAGAACTCAACTAAAGATGCATAACACAAGTTCTTGTGTACTAATATAAGAAGCAGGATCTTAGTAAATCTTCTTAGCAGTGAAGTTTCAATCAATTTTAACAAATTTAAAAGAAAATAAAGAAAAATTATTTCCTTGAGTTACAAAATTTGGTCAAAATGCATCATTTTCTTTTATATTTGCCCAAGCAACCTAGTGATCTGTGAGCGATTAACTCTGTAGTTGCTCAGGTACTCTAAAATAAGAGTGATTATTTCAACTTTTACATGTTCGAGTCTAACAGCCCAATTCATTAGAATGAAGCAATGCCTTTGCCATACCGAAGAAATTTAGAGTGCACTGACATTTCTTTTACTTTATTCATTATATATAATTTACCAATATCTCTTCATTCACTTTTATAAAAACCTGATTCTTTGTTAGCAAATTATCCTAAAAAATATATCCTTGTAATTTGTCTTGATCAGAAACAAAAGGGTATTTCAGTATTAGACAAAAAGAACATTTTAGAACAAAAGAACTTAATTGGGTGTCAGAATATCACTCACTTAATATGCCACTGTAAGTTCAAGTATTTTACCTCCCTTTCAAAATCCCAGCAACAATATAGCTGTCTGCACAGCAAATTTGTACCTTATTTTAACTCCACAAAAAATTGGAGATTTTTGTTAGCACGTAATATAAAGAATGTTCTCCTGAATACCGAGAAAATGCTATTTTTCACTTTTATATGCTATTAGGATATTAAAAAAGGAAAAGAGTAGTTACCAACCATTTTTTCCTTCTTTTCACCTTAAAATTGGTATTGGCTCTCATTTGAGGCAATATCATCATCAACCTTTGTCCATCAGTCACTACATCACATTTTGATGTGACCCATGGCTGCTGTAATGTTAGTCTCCAGATTGATTTGCTAAGCATGGCAGGTAATTTTAAGTACAACATCAAGAGTTTCGTTTCAGTGAAAGTTCCTTGTGTTTCAACAATGAAACCTGCTCCAAAACATATGCAAGTTTCATTATTAATGAATTTCATGACAGTATTTCACTTCTCCTTTGTTAAGTACAATGTTTATGAGCACTGTAGTAATTTCAGAAGAATACCACCTTCTTACATATGAAAAATAAAAGTTCCCATAGTTTCATGCTTTGAAATCAACTTTAGTACAAACAATTAACTTTGGTCAATAGGTCTCGATTAATATCAAATGCTACTAAATGCACAACTTTAACAAAAACAACAGTGTTGAGAACAATAAAAATACGCTTTTAATTTTTTTTTTTTTGGGGGGGGGGCTGAAAAGGGAACAGGTCTGCATCAGTAGAACTCTAGTGGGTTAATTAAGTGAATCAAAAATGCAGACAGCCTTGATTCCTTAAATCATTTTCTACCATTTTACAAGGTATAAAGATATGTCTAGTGATGTTGAAAGTGCCATTAGAATTTATTTGATTGTCATAAGTTTTTTCTATGGTCTAAAATATGCATTAAAATTTTGTGTATACGTTCAAAGTCAGACAATAACACAAAATAAAAACTTTTATAAATTACTTTTTTTAAACTTATAGAAAACATACTTGTGTTTTATTTTTCTCTAAACTTATTTTTTAAACAAATTAAATCTTAAAATAGAATTTGATATTGTCTCATGTTTTACGTGCAACATAAGATAGAGAAATAGGTTTATGCCAGCTTTATTCTATTTTTCACCTGTATGCGATGCAAACACCTTTGAATACCACTACACAGCACAATTTCTGAACAGTGTGAAGACTGCTATCTATTGCTCCAACAGTTTAGAAGAGAACTCATCACATGGTTCCTTCACCCTAGAGATTAGGTCCAAATTGCAGAGCACTTCCGCAGCCATTTCTGTATTTCCATTCAATCATGCGGAACCCATCTTCAGTCAATTTCTCCCTTTCTCAGGTAGTCCTTCCAAATGTGAAGCCAGTCTAAGGTGACAGTTGAGTATTGTGGGCTAACTCATCAACAGAGTAGTTCTGATCCATCATCACTAACACAGACACATACTGCATGACTTTTATCACATACTAGTAGATGACCATACCAAAGAATCTCTGATACATTTTTCCATCCTTCTCTGAAGGCTCTTACCCACCTTACTACTGTTCAGTAATGTAATGCAGATGGATCGCAAGCCTCGTGCAGTTCTTGGTGACAGTTTATTGCAACCTCAAGAACATTCAATTCAATCAGTTTCTCTACTCTTGCTTTGAAAACAAAGTGGCTATATTCTGTGATAGTTCATTCACAACTGCTCTGCACATACGAGGGGGAATGGAGATTTCATTTGCTCTGAAAGAGGGGAGGCAATTTAATTACCTCAAGTTCATGACATTAACTGGCTACATTTCACAGAATTTCTACAACATCCTTGTCACTGTTAATAAATCAGTCTTCATAATAGTCAATCCTAAAAAATATTGACCTCTCTAATATGAAGTACTCTTCAAAAAGTGAATATAGTATTACAGATGGTTAAAATAAAACACAATACTTGTTATTGATTCACAAAATCCATGCATCATTGCCTTTTAAATAAAGAATGAGCAGGAAAGAAAGTGTTACTCTACCTTCTTAGATACAGAATCTTTTGGAAAACAATAATTTTATTTCTCTCAACAGATAAATCAGTCACTTTCCCTGTAGCCTACAATTTTTGCCTATCACAGCCCGTAAATGTAAAGACTTATGAAGCAGCTTAGAACTATCTTACAATTCAGACAAAGGCACTCAAAGAGTTATTGTTGCTGAGATTTGTTTCATATTAACCACCAATTATTATTGAAAATTTGTTCAATTCTTGAACTTTCCAGCACGTGCAGTCACATGTCAAGACTTAAAGAGCAAATTCTCTTGCAAGTCAAGTGTCTGTATGAAGGCAAAATTTTTTATGAAACTAATAAATTTCAGAAAACATAACAAGAGGTGTGACGATAGTTAAATATATATAATGTTTCAATTTTGCATTTAGTGAAACAATGAGCTATCAGAATTAACAGGATATTTCACATTGCTTCAGAAACTGGCATGCATATTAAGAAATAAGAAACTCTGTAACGTAGCATACTCCACAAACCAGAATTTAACTGAACTAACTAACATCATGGTGTAATAAGAAGGTTGTGCCACCCGGCTTGATTTGCTGTCCACATAAGTTGAACTCCACAAAATGGCCAGAAGGTGGATGGTAGAATCTAGGACTAGGCACAGTAGTGCTTGGTAGCAAGGACTATGGACTTGGCCAAAAAAGAATCAAATAATTAATTAATAATTTAAAATGAATAATTTCCTGTTTAAGCCTAATACTTTCATGGTTAAAACATGAAATATAATAGGTACTCACTGGTCATAAATATAAGTGATACTCATTTCAAATTTTTCCAAAAAGCTAATTAGTCCACAAAGAGTATTCTACCTCACTTTTAATACCACCTATACAATCCTAAACTCTTAACAATAATGTTTTTAAACTGTGCTCTAACATTTTATTAGCATTGGATTGTCTTGGAACAAAATGGTAAATTTGTTTCTAATCTGATTGTTAAAATTGTAGCTTAAAAATTCAACCAACATAGCCTACTTGATATTAAACTAAACTTTAAAGAGTTTCTTTTTCATATCATTTACATCCTCCAAAATTTCATTAGTTGAGTTTTGGAAATGTTTGGTGGCTTTAATTGAAAGCACACGTTCTAAAACTCGCTCAATTTCCAGACCGATTGCTTGTGTGCAAAGCTTGTATAAAAGGGTTCATTATCACCAGGTGCGCTCCATGTTGGTCAGTGAAGTTGTTACATATGTGGAGACATCTCTCCATGTTAAGGTTATGGAAGATGCACTATCTTCTAATGACACCATGATTAAAATGCACAAATGAGAGTCAAAATTTCAATACTGTAACAGGTATTCAATCAACGTTAAATAATAAAGGGGTGACGAAATACATTTGAATTTGGGTTAGAGTTTGAAAACTACATTGCAGCAATACCTACAGATTTTGGGAAGATATTTACTGTGCTGCAGCAGCATAGGTCACTTCAAAAAATACTCATCTTCAATTTTTAAAATTTAACCTGCTACAGAATTTACAAATATAAGTTAGATATTTAATTTTTCATCAAAAAATAAATTGAAAATATGCAAAAAGACAAAAGATGCTTCTCATGTTATCTCTCTTAAGACATCAGAGTGAAATCTCCATAAAAAATATCAAGAAATAAGGTAGAAATATTAAAACAGCTACTTTCAGCAAGAATTCGCTATTTTTTCAAATATTTTGAGTAAATAATCATGTACGCCCAAAAAACCTACCACTCAAACCATCACCAATGGATATTCTGGACTCCTTGCTCACAGGAGCATTGGAGTGTTCGGCAACTGCAGCATCTCTTCTCAGAACAACACTTTCCTTTGCAGCTCGTTCCACAGCACTGAACTCATTACTTCGTCTTCCCACCTTACGTTCAAATGTGGGTTCTTTAAAGAGGCCAAAAGGTTGCTTCGGAAGCTCACTTTGAGGTGGAGGACCAGCATAATCTAATTTAGCCCGCTTTAATACAGACATGTTTTGCTCCAAATTTACCATCACAACATCATCTTCAAAACCAAAATCATGTTCTAGTCTCACCTGGAAAATTACAATCACATCCATTACAATAATGAAAATTAATTCCCAAGAAGAGATGTACACTGATTTTTCAATTATTTAAATATTTAACATATGTATTATTCTGAATTTTTCAATAACTGTATAATTATTCTTGAGTAACAATATAAATTTTATCAATGCTTTGTAGTAGTAATAATTTTAATTTTAATAACTTAAATATAAAAGATGCAGCACCAATAAGTTAATCCTTTAAATTCCGAAGTACGCTTATGGAGTTCTGAAATTAATATAAAACAAGAAAAATCATCATAATAAAAAATAAGTGTTTCACTATTCAATATTTCTTGTTCATAAGGAAATTCACAATATGACAGTCATTTCTCCACTTCCTATTTCTGAGGAAGATATAAAGAACCCGTATATTTCTGCTCATGATTGACAAATAAATGTTTAACATAAGCATACTGGCATGCCTGGACTGATGCAGACAATATCCTCAATTTGGTTGAGTGTAATATCTAAAAACAAAACTTTTTTTCTTCTAGATGTTACAAAGAAACATTCATTTTAGCCTTCCCATGTTTTACGTTTTGTTTTCATAAGTTAACAGAAATACCACAATCAAGAATACATTTTGCGTGAAGTCAGCCAAGCTAAGTGGAGAGAAGAAAAATTTAAGTGGAGAGTGCAGCCGACGTCAGACAATACATATTTTGATTATGTAACTCTACTCAGGGTGACTAGTGATTTTCTCCATCTCAAAATTCCTTCACTATTATCACCCAACATTAACATGCACATAAAAATTACTTATAAAATTGAGAAACAAACATCCTAGCAGGTAAAAATCTGATAAGAATAAAAAAGTAATTTCATCAAAGGAAATTATCAATAATTCATATATAATTTTTCAATAGTAAAGCGTTGTCATTAAAAACTAAGCACACTTATCAGAAATATAAATAAAACAAAGCTTGGTATTAGACTGACTAAAGACTGATGAAAGTAGCCTTTAGCTCTGCCATCATTGAAATGACACTGAGGAAGTTTGAGAATGAATTGGTGGTTGTAGGAGGAATGGGTGGAGGGAGCTAAGCCAGCTTACCCCGCGCAGCAGACATATGACAACACCTTTTGCCCCATTTCATTTCTTTCATTATTATTCTTTCACTACACTGAGTATAATAATAAACTTATAATATTCTTTCAGGACATCAAGGTCATCTAAGTTATCATGCAATCATGACAATTGCAGTCAGAGAAACATAATATCTGCTTAACAGACAAAATAAGGGGTATGAGTGGAGTCGCCATCCCGTTCCAAGCTCCGATAGCCCTCACAAGCAGTTGCTATGACTACGATGCAGACAATAACGACTAGAGGTTGGTCATTGCAACTCCTGCCTGTGGTGTGGTTTAGGATGAGGTTGGAGCAGTAACGGTTTCGTTGCAACTGTGGAGCGTTAACAGTTCCACTTGTAACAGTCTCGCTGTCACGTCATTGCAACAGCACTAATACTTCCATAAACTGTTGAAACAACCATTAACAGTTCTGTGAAGTTGTTCTCATAAACCGCTGAAACAATTATGAAACGCAAGTCTCCAGAAATACAGTGAATCAGTTTTGGTTTGATACAAAAATAAAATCAAAGTTAGGTCAAACTGACATTTTAAGTGATAATCAAAATAAATCACTGCATCAAACTTTGGTTTAAAAAGATATGTGGGCAAAAAACTCTTACTCGTTGCAATTCCTTATATTGTTAAAATACAAATAATGACTTGCTTGTTACAACGAAAGATTTCAGCTGCACTGAGTGTAAACTGTTTTATAGCTGTCACACACACCTCATCAAGACCACTGAAAGAAAAAAATTATGGTTACATTTGCTATCAGTTATGCAGCTCTTCTGTCTTCCAATAAAAGACCTTACAAGAGGGTTGTTGGGTTGATCAAGCCACCTTAAATCATATCAAGAAAGAAAACCCAGCCTTTTTATACAATTTGTGGTGTATTTTCCAATTTGAAAACCTTAGTTATCGCTTTCAAATTTTTTCCCCAACTGGGATGGTCAGCACCACCGTCCCAGATTTCCCAAAAGTTCTTTCCAATGCTTTGCATTGGTATGAACCCACTGAGACGGCATGCACTGGCCGCCGTTTGCTAAAAGTCCCCAGAGGAAGATCTTTTGGAGGGCTGTAAAACTTTCCGGGAGGCTCATTAGTAGTTTAAAACTGCAGGCACTCGCAACGACCAGGCATTCGCCACTTCGGTTGTGTTGTATTGTGTTGAGTTATCAGAATAGAATAGGGAGCAGGTAACAGGCCTTATCCTCTATGCCTTGGAGAATGAATGGTACCTTCACCCAACAGAGTTCTGGAATTTCCGAACCAGGGCATGCAGTCTTCTGCACTTGCNTCCGTCCGTCCGTCCGTCCGTCCGTCCGTTGACGTCTAAGTGTGCGTAGCTTAATATATTGCTGTCAGTGTTGAAGGGAGAAACACCACCACACGATTCTTCATTTCTAGATGAGGATGAGTACTTTATTACTCTCAAATCTGCAAATCTTTCACCAAAAAAACTGATAATAGAATTACAGGGGGGGAAAATGTTAAGAGACCTGTTAGGTAACATGAAAAATAGAAATGTGATGTATTCAGAAGTAGTCATCAGAGAAAATAAGTCTTAAGTTGTTGTACCTAGTATATGTATATATCCAAAAGATGAAAAAATTGAAATAAAAAATTCTTGTATTAAAACAACAGCAACGATGACGACAACAACAACATCCATTGTCCCTGGCTAGGAACATAGGTTGTCTACAAGTCTTTTCCACTTTTTTTTCTTTTCCCTAGCAATGGAACAGAAACCACTCCAGCTGTGTCCCTCACTTTCTTGTAACACAGTTCTACTCCATGTAGCATGGGGCCTCCCTATTCTACATTGACCTTCAGGATTCCATTGCAATGCTCTTACATGGCTCTTCATCTTCTTCGCATAATGTGTGACCTACCCATCCAAATTTCCGCCTCTTTAATTCCTCTGTTGACATTTATTTGACTTGTCATATCCCACAGTTGCCCTCCCTGGGAACCTTAAAGTAGCACTGTCCATGCGGGTGGAGAGCGTTTGTGTGAGTCAATGAAGTTGAGGGCTATGCCAGCGGTAGCGTAGCTACTGGCAGGGTCTCCCAAGCCGGACAGGTCTCAACAGAGGTTCCAGACGAAGTGTATTCAACAATGACCTTCCTTTCTTAATCCTCCTTCGATCCCTAATCTATCCTAACCCAACCCTAAGGTATAAGGCAATCTGTGCCAATGGGGCACATGGAACATGGGAGATGTCGCAAACGGAGCCCTGCGATACCTGGTGTCCTCCCTTGTATAATAGCCTTACCTAGGCATGCGGAGCTCTGCCTAGGTGGACATTAGACTCCCCTAGCTTCTCATGGGAATCTTATGGATTCTGCCAACCAAACCAAAAATTAAAATAAACTGGAGAGCTCCTCTGGGGTCTCCGAGGGTAATGATGGAGAGACGTCTGAGGGGGGTCTCCTCTCGGGTCCATTCGGACTCAACCTCTTCAACGGTGAGGGGGCTTATGGCTGATGTAGGTAACCTCTTAAGAGGAAATGACTTAAGAGGAACCGCTCTGGCATGGAGAAAAAGAGGCGGAGGATGGCATCGGCAGCTCAGGGTGAGGTTCCCCAGGGGACTAACTCTGGGACTCCGGGACCCTCGAGAGGACACTTTGGGCCCAGGAGTAAGGTTCCCATTGTGGGGTCGGATTCCAGGAGCTCGGAGGTCCGAGGAGGAGGAAAAGGGCGGCAAGTGGCTCCTCTCAGGG
Organism: Laupala kohalensis; assembly: GCA_002313205.1. Lineage (NCBI taxonomy): Eukaryota > Metazoa > Arthropoda > Insecta > Orthoptera > Trigonidiidae > Laupala > Laupala kohalensis. The sequence continues at coordinate 92,513 of NNCF01130292.1, read as the reverse complement.
ACGACGTCTGAGGAGGTGAAACAGGCCACCAAGAGGCAGAAGGTGGACTATGCAAGAATGGCCAAGAAGGGGATCAGGGTGGCTATCGTGCCTGTTGACCGCCCTGAGACCCAACTTGGCGAGAAGCAGGTCAAGTTGGTGGAGAGGGAGGTGGGGAAACTCATCGATGGGTTCCCTGTACAGGGGACCATGAAGTTCCACTTCCAAGACTGCTACCTGTCGAAGAGAGCGGCACTCCTGGTGTGTGCGGACAAGGAGACCAAAACTTCGTTCTCCAGTTCTGTGCCAACTAAGAAGCCTTGGGAGGGAGCCAGGCTCACAATTGTGGGTCTGGATAAACTCCTCACCTATAAAAGGGCCAGTTTGGGTGCCAAGAGCCCCAGAGGACAGCAATGTTCTTCTGGGGAGAATGATATGTCAGAACGATGGCCTGAATACCTCCAGCTGGAGGGTATATGAGAAAAAAGTGAAGAATGGAGACCGGCTTGTGGTGAACATGCGACTCCCGAGACGTAGCTAAGGTGGTGGGTACGAGCATCTATTATGGTGCTCATACTCCCTCCTTCACCTTGCTGGAAAGCAAGCAGGAGGCAAAGCCCACCATCCCAAAAGAGCAGGAACCTCCACAGGAGAAAGCGGTGGAGGTACCCCTGCATTGGGTCCACGTCACAGACCAAGCGTAAGCTTGGGGATGTGTCTGGGCACAAGTCCGGAAAGGAGGCTGGAGGTAAGCCTGGCAAGGAGGCTGTGCCGAAACCCAGCCCGGAATCCGGGGCAGAATTAGAAGCACAACCTGGGGTGGAGACGGGGCCGGCAACGGATCCATCCAGCCTGCTGGTGGACCCAGGTGCACCTGGAGGAGGAGGAGGAGGAACGCAACCGCAGGCGTAACCAGGTGGTTTGCATGGACAGGGCTGGGGTGAAAGGTAAGAGATGCTCCCTTTTATCCAAATAAACTTGCAGCACTGTATTGCAGCCTCCAGAGTACTGGTAAGAAGTATAGACATAGGTGGGTTTTCAGTCACCCTGATACTGGAATCATGGCTCAGGCAGGGGTTTATCATGGGACTGAGATGTAAGGGACACACATTGTTCTGTACTGGAGCAAGTGTTAAACCCAGAGCATGTATTCTAATCAAAGGTATGAACACTTGGGCAATACCAGGATCTATTACTAGGGACTTGGTAGCTGTACGAGTGAGGTACAAAGGAGCAAAGATCTTGTTTGCTCAGCTTACTTTCTTGATGACCCTGATTCCCCACCTCCAAAGGAGTTCAGAAAACTGGTGGTATTTTGTAAGAAACAGGGACTCAACCTGGTGGTGGGCTGTGACACCAATGCCCACCACGGCATTTCGAGATGTACAGACACCAATCGACGGGGCGAGGATTTGACCGCATACTTGTGTACAACTGACTCAGAGATCATGAATACAGGAGACATCCCGACCTCCAACAATCAACAAGAGTGAGGGAGTCATAGACCTAACCCTGGGTTTCATGGATATCATGGACTGGAGAGTTTCTAGGGAACCCTCCCTGTCAGACACAGAGACAAAGGGCTCATTCAAGAGTGAATCCTATAGAAACCCCAGACGGACTGACTGAGTCTCATGCTGGAAGGACTTGAGGAGGGGACTGGAGAATGGTACAGAGTATAGGTATAGAAACAAAGGAGAGCTAGAGCTGGGGGTTACTTATGTGACTCAGACTCTAGTTACTTGTTACGGTACCTAGGTTCATATTTCCCGAACCTAGAGGATATCAGGAAGGCTAAAATCCAATCTTTGGTGTCCTTTAGCGAGGCCCTGGGGTTGGAATAAACTTAACTGTATTAAGGGGTACAAAGGGTCTTTTAGACATTTGTGCGGGGCTCCTCTAGCTGGGCCCATCCATACTATAATCTAATATAATCCCACAGTTGATCATTCGATATGATTCTAGGCCACCATATTTTCATTATATATCGAAGGCACCAGTTCACAAAGGATTGTAATTTCCTTTGAATTTCTTGGGTTACCAGCCAGGTTTCACATCCATAAAGAAGTACTGACTTTACATAAACGTTAAATAGCCCGATCTTGGTAATTTTATTCTAAGTCTGTATCCTCCTCATTATACTAAAAGTTCCTCTGGTCTTTTTTATTCTATCATCTACATCTTTGCAAGTTTCTCCATTATCAGACACACTGCTACCAAGATATGTAAAATCATGTATCCTGTTTATAGCTTTATTTTCCAGCATCAATGCTTGCTGAGATTGTGTGTCAATTCTAATTTCTATGGTTTTTCCAAAATTAGGTTTTAAGCCAACCTTTCTAGATTCATCTCGCAAGATGTTCAGCTTATCTTAGATATGTTCAAATTTATACACCGACAGGCAGACATCTGCGTATTCCAGGTCTTCCAGCATTTCAGTCAGTGTCCACTGAATGCCTCCCTTATTATTGCGCATAGTCGTCCTTAGAATTTTATCCAGCACCATAAGGAATTAAAATAACAAACATACTACTTAGGAACACTACGTTGAATATTAATTTTGACTTTAAATTGACTTCATTAATTGATATCAGGAAGAAAGGAGATATAGAGGAAAAAAGGGCAAATAGAATTGAAGAAATATTAAGAGAAAAACAATTGACAACTATAATATCACCACTGAAAAGAAGAAAAATCCAAGAATAAAAATAATAGGAATTGAAAATAACATGAATGTGGAAGAATTAGAAGAGGATATTAACACTAGAAATTTCTATTATAGTGAAAAGAAGTGTTCAGTGATACATGCATTTAAAAATAGAAGTAAACAATTACTATAATAGAATTACCTAGTGAACTCTGTACTCATGTTTTAAATAGAAAATTTAAGTTATATGTTGGCCACCAAAACTGGAAGTGTTCCATAGATTAGAATCTAAATCGATGCATAAAACGTGGAGGTTTTGGACACAGCTGTAAAAAATGTACAAACCCTAATACATGCATTAAGTGTGGTGAAAATCACTCTTTAAGAGAGAGCTTAAACAATGAAGTGATAAAATGTGCAAATTGCAATTATTGTAATAAAAAATAATGCACAAATTATAATGTGAATCATAATATCACAGATATAGATAAATGATAAGTTAAAAAAAATCAAATCAATTCAATAAATATAAGCATAGACTTCTCCATTAGATCAAAACTACCAAAGTTTTTAAATGAAGTAAAAAAAAGTTATGAGGTAATACCTCCAGAAAATACATCAACACATATAAGCCCTCTCTTGGAGAGGGTCTTAAATAATTAAGAATTCAATTTATCATTTGTTTGCTTTCAATAAAAACAGTGAATTAAAAATTGACAACGTAAAATATTTAAATAAAGAACTAAGTGATAAAGACATTCTTATTTATCATAAAAACAAAAATTTTAAAGTTAGTGGTAAACTTAAAAATGTTATTAAACATGNCAAGTTGAATGAGAATGGTAGACGGGCACGGGTAGCGAGCGGGATGGCGCAGTCGGTAGGCGCATGAGCGCGCAAAGCTCAAGGTCCCGGGTTCGATCCCCGGTCTCGTCTCCCATTTTCATTCGACGTAACATGTTTAATCTGTTACCTAGCGGTGAGGTTCACCGCAATCTAAGAGATTTCTATCTTAAAAATGTTAGCAATTAAACCATGATTGCTTGTACAGAAATTTGGTCTAATTAAAGTACATCTTTAAATCAAATAGCGCGTAACAATTTAACTTACACTAAAAATAATGTCAATAAAGCTAATGGTGTAGCAGTGTATGTTCTACAAAATTTAGATATAAACTTTAAACAAAAGGAATGAGAATTATTTAATAGATGATTTTAATATTGAAACTAGTTTTCTTCCCCCCACAGCACTATGTGACGCATTTGTTACCAATCAGTGAAGTACTGTAAGGCTTCTATACTATTTAATTTTAAGCAATTAGGTACTCATTTCTTAATTAATTCACACATTTACTTATTAAATACTTGTGATAAAAAGTGGTTGCATTAATCCAAGATCGCAATAACTGGTTAACGATGACCTTCGCAAAAAAATTTGTGAAATTTTTGTGAAACTTCCAAGACACTAGTAGGGTCAACTCATATTTACTCCTCACGGTTTTAGGAATAAAAATATACCATATATCTTTTTCTAAACGATTCCACAAGATAATTCATGGATTCGGGTGGATTTTCCTTGAAACATGCCCATCTACTTACAAACATTTATGTCTTATATAGTATAACATTTAACAGTAATTTACCTAGATTAAAAATGCTGTATTCTTAATAGGGTAATTTTACTACCAACATTGCTTGTAGGTAAGTGCAGTCATCTTCCAAAAAAAACAAATATAACCTACTGTCGAATTTGGAATACACTGTAAAATCTCACAAAAATTAAAATAATTCAGGAAGTCTTACATTAATTAACAGGACACAATAATATTTATTAACACAAAAAAAATGTTAATGTTGAGAAAGAAAGAAATGTAGTTTCACTGCATGTAGTTTGGCAAAAGTATTTTTTTTCTTCTTCTGAGAATTTCATCTCTCTAAATGTTCAAAATGTAAAAGTAGCATTCAATAAAAATGATTTAAGAACAACATATTATTCACATAACTCTATGGCACCTTGCTTGGTTTTTCATCAGCTACAAATATCCATGGTACTGAAGTTAACTCAAGCAACAATGGCTTTTTAGAAAGATTGAAAGATAAAACCTGACTCTTAATTTGCAAATATCCCCCACACATCTCTTTTTAGAAGAAAGTAAGGGACATCATTATCCTAAGTAACTTTTTACAAATAAAATAATACCTCACATGCCATAGAAAATACAATTATAAGATTCTTCAATTTTTTTTGCTCGCACCAAAAAAATCAATTTTCAATTCAAAATTATATTTCTCCAAAAAGGTCCACATACTGTAAAAATGTTTCAAGAAAAGGCGATAATTTTTTTAAAGAGTAATCTTACTTCAATTGAAGTGCTGCAGGATTGATACTTATGGTGATATAAGGAAAAGATAAAGATACTGTAAAATATACTTTTTACTGTACTTTTCAATAACTAAATATTTTTGAAATAACAAAGTAGGGTAAGATGATGTAGAACCAACTAAAAGAACAAATAAATGTGGTATCAAAATTGATTTTTGTGTACATTTAATCAGAAATACAATTTTTGAAAATCTCCCTTTTCTGCCATTTTTTGTGTAAATATAGTTTTAATGGCATATAAAATTTCAAAGTAGGTGGTGTCGTAATAAAGCATTTTTTAAATAGAAATGATATAAATACTTTTTTGATTTTTGAAAATGAAGGAGTCAAAATTCTGGGAAGCAAAGAAAATTTGTTCCCCAATTGTTTTCAAGACAATTTTAAAGAGCCCTCAACCAACTTTCTACAATGCCGGCAAGTGCCTCATAATTTATGTCAGCAACACGCTCAACTTTATGTATATTAATTAATATCTCACTGGGATTACTCAAATGACTACTTAAATATTTTGTATAATCATAAATTTATTTGAAAAATTGGATTACTAAGGGATTAATCATTTCTTCTTTGAATAAAAATGAACTTTATAAACCATGCTTTTAATAAAATAGATGAAAATGCAAAAGTTAAATACTAAAAATACAATAAAATTTTACAAGAACTATTAAAAGTTGCTAAATGTGATTCAGATTCTAATGTATTCATAGCATCTCCAATAATACTAAAAAAACATGGCAATTTATAAGTACAAAGATGGATAATGAAAGAAGTAAAAGTAAAATTGGAGGTAAATAATGCTGAAATCTATACACAGAAAACAAATATCATTGACAGACTGATGGATCACGGAATCTCAGAAACTACAAAGCCTACAAAACTTGAAATTTGGCAGGTAGGTTCCTTCTAGAGAATAGACTCTGCTAAGAAAGGATTTTACGAAAATTCACCCCTAAGGGAGTGAAATGGGGGTTGAAATTCTTTTTGTATGTATCTATCCCACCATAATTCTAGAGTCTCTGGAGCAATTTCAACCAAACTTAATACACAGATGACTGACTACCTGATAACAAGCACTGTCAGGGTAAGATATCCCTGGCACCCCTAGGGAAGAGAGTAACATGTAAAAATAATAAAAACAATCTAATATTAGATTCGATGTCATACATTTCAACGATGTTGAAGTGGATAAGGACGCCCCCAATGCTTTCTAAGTTCACAATAAGTTCACACTGGAGATAATATACCGCATTTAACCGAATAAAGTCCCCGTCTCTTTTATCCGAAAAAAAACAAAAAACAATCGCCCATAAATCCATAAGGGGACTATATTTGGAGTTTAGGACAGGGAAACTGCTAATTCCAAGCTTCATGGGTGAAAACAAGTTAATTGAACACAAGCCGTATACGTAACATACACAAAGAACATCTGAGTGTTGATGGCGGGATTTGACGCTCATTCAAAGTGGAAACCGAACTAGTCCATGTCATAGAGTTAGGACACGACAGCCTAGAGCGAGCCAGCAAGCTGCGCAGTAGAATGAAATGTGTTCCAACATTAAATCACGTGACTTCGGGCAAAAAGTAGCGCAGTGAATTTGAACTGGTATGCTAACGTGGGCAGTGGCAAATGCTATAGGCGATTCTACACACATGTGCATTTTCTGCTAGTTTGAAGGGAAAGCAATGGTTCAAGGAAACTTTCCATGATAGTTTGAAAACCACAAAAAAATACCTAACCACATTATAAGGAGTCTAACACAAATGCTGAAAGCAAAATGAAAAAAAAAAAAATTTGTTGATAAACCTCTATTAATGTTCGTCTGACCCACATACAGTAAAAAACCAATCTTTATTATTTCAAAAAACAATTATTGAGATCAGTAAATAAACCAGAGGTTACTACAATTATGTCAGCAATAGGAAGTATTGAAAAAAGGCCAGTCGGTAATGCAGTATTTTCATTAAAACAAGGTAATTAATTGAAAGCCTACTCAAAACTGCATATTAATTCACAGCGGTAAGAATCATGTATTAAGAATATATAATTCAAAACTATCTTATGTAATCAAACTATTCCCCTAATGGAGTATATTTTCAATAGTGACATATGTTCTTTAGAAATGTACACAATAACTTCAAAAAATGTAAATAAACACAACAAGATCTTTATCACCATAAGACAAAGTAAACCAAATAATAGATACTTTAGAAGGTACTGTGAGGAATTGGAATAATAATATTACCTTATTATTGTATAAATTACTCTCCCAGACTCACCTATCTCTTAACAAAAAAGATGAGTGTGGAATAACAGAATCAATTACAATAGAATTAATTTCTCAAGAAACTTATTAACTTAAACAATTAAAATATTCTTATTTGAAAATATTAGTTGACTTGTCAAGTACTGACAAAGTAACTATGTAACAAATTAACACTCTCACCAGTTAAATTAATAGAAACTGGGTTAAAAACTGTGTATAGTAACACAGAAGGCAAATTCATTTAATGGAAATTTAGTATAGAAGTGTCAATGTAAAATTAGGATAAACTGAATAAATAGTTCAACAGAAAGCATTTAAGGCTCTCCATTCCCGATAAAATTAATTAGCAGATAATGCATAACTATCCTCAGAAGTAGGAACAATGGAATTAATATCAGTTCAGATTTCATTGGTAAGTACAAAGATTTAGAGTCAGACTGTACTAATCAATTATTTTCTTTAGATGTGGTGTCATTATTGACTTGTTTACCAAATGAAATCAGTAATAACTCATTGGCCAATATTAATAGGCCACTGTGAAATGGAAATAGCAATCGAGTTCATTTTAACTCTTTGATGCACCGAAGATTAAAAGATTAATATTACACATACACATTTAAGGGGCCTCAAAGGTCTCCTTCTTATAAATCACATAAATAGCATGCAAAACATTTTCAACAACTTTGTAAATATTTAAGATAAAGCAATGTAATCTATTCTAATATTCACTTTCACAAAAAACAGTAAAAATTAATTTTTCACTCCCAATTATTACAAACAATTAAATTTTCAGAATGTTCTTTACAAACATTACTGATCCATTTCTTGTAAACGGTCCTACTCTTTCTCTCGTTGCAATTATATATATTTTTGAAAACAAAACATGCATTGGGTGCTAGTGCATCTATTATTTTGTAAAAGTCTCATTGATTGTTATTGTTGTGGGCGAAAACACTAGAATATGATTCCCTGTAGTTTATAATTTTCAGTTCAGTGGGTATCTCTTTTTTGATTGATCACAAAGGTCCCAGAATTGTATTTTCTTTTCCAGCAAGTATTTTGCAAGAGGAATGAACATAAAAAATTGTCCATTGTCACATTATAAAATTGTTGCATATCTAAAATAAAATACACACTAGAAAAAATTGTTTAAAATCTAATAAATCTTTTTCTTTTTGTGATGTGCATTTTATTTTAGGTGTATTAAAATTTGTCATTATAGGGATTACATTGTATCAACTTAGTTAGAAACATTGTGTCGACTTAGTTGAATAGGTTAATGTAAAAACATACCATCCACATAACATTCACATAATTCAGGTTAAAACAATTAACTGAAATGGAAACCAACTTGGAAACAGACTAGTAATAAATTGGCATGGAAAAGAAATGAATTCAGGAAGGATATTGAATTATTTATCTGTTTACTCATTAGCATAAAAGAAAGTCACGTGTATAATTTAACAGACACAGCAATAGAACTTTCAAATGATATTTTCAGAAACAATAATATTAAATTAGTAAAAATATACATTTACCCCATCATATTTACTAATAGGAACATATAAAAGAGAAATTATTATTTAGAACATAAATTAGAAGTACAACAAGATAGAGATGGAAAAAAATTATACACTATTTCCTCTCAATATATACATCATTCCTAAACTACCTATTATATTAAAATCAGAAAATTAACTTTTAGTATGCACACATGCATATAGTCTAGTTAACTAACACTTTAAGTGAAGGATATGAAGTATACATTGTGTCTTCTTTTTCTTCTTCCCTGTATTGTAAGAAATGATTAATTCCTCACTTTTAATTAGATTTAGTTAATTATTTGAAAAGTATAAATGTTTAGTGAGCGAGCAGAATTTTACCACAACCCTTAGCGAAGGACAGTGGTGGAGTGGAGAGGCGCGGAGCACTGCCGAAGGTCTTCCTTGTTCGGAGGAATGGTTATAAATCTGCCAAGTGGAGTAGATTAGTGTCCTATGCATTTACTTCTGCGAGAAGCAGAAGGAAAGAAAAAAATGTGAAGGAAATGTTAAACAAATAACAAGTGGCATCATTGAAATTTAAACAAAAATGGGACAGAAAGGTTCTTAATATTTTTGGAAGGAAGAAAGGTCAGCATCGGTGACTGATGTGGATACGCATGCGTAGTTAGTGAGAAGACACGGAAAGTTACTGGAAAGGAAGACAGAGGTCTTTTGTGAGCTGATGAACGACGAGCAAAGAGAACAATTAAGTTGGGGTGCGCGAGGCCACCAGCTCCTAGAAATGTCAGTGCGAATGGGTGACAAAAAGCAATAGGTAGGTGACTGCGTAGAAAGTGTCGCAGAGCTGGAAATAAAAGAAGTGTCTAAGAGATGGGTTTGACACCCCCAATATTCAAAAGTTGTCAAAATTAAATGTCACGTTGTTAATAAATAGATAAATGGTATCTGGCTAAAATCACCGGAGAGATGTTTGGGAAAAGATGAAGTTAGGAAAGTTAGGAAAATTACCAAAAGCTAGTCTGAGGATTGGCTCAGAAGTAACATACGTCGCGCCGAAAACTACCAATTATAGCGACTCCATGTGGAGTAGAAATTAAGATCTATTGGGCAAGAAAAAGTCCCATGATTTTGAAGGAGGAGCACATTTGCAAGTTTTGGGGTGATAAGAGTGGGGACGTGACTACAAATTGACGAGTGGAGACGCTCCAAAGATCACTCTTTCGAAAATTTCATCACTTCTAGCATTTTTCAAACAGATTCTAAAACATTTTATTCAATCAGAATTCTATCAGTAGAATTCTATCATTATTTTGATCATCTTTCGACTTAGAAATTTTTCTACAAGTGGAGTCTTGACCACAGACTTTAACTTCACTGACATATCATTAAGTTTGTTAAGCTTCAATTTCGGAATTTTAATTCCGAGTACGAGTTGGAATCAGCCATTAACAGTTGGTCAACTAATTAGTTCCGGTACTTAAACTTTGCGTGCAGAGTTCGTCAATTAGTATGGAATTTATTATGAACTGTTCAATCGTGAAGACTCGGTACTTTCGGTGAAGTAAGGTGCTTATGAACTTTTACTACCCTGAACAATTACGGCGCCAGTGGCCTGCTGATTTCTTAGGTGGTTCAAGGAAATGGAGTTCGGACAACTGCAAAACAGGGTCAACGGTCTCTGGAGGTGAAGGAGTTGACAGATTGGGGGAGGAAGGTCTTCATGAATGACTTGGTACTATGAGAGGCATACCGACCTACTACCACAACCTTTTGAGTGATGGCACATCATCACCAAGGTAATGACAAACTGGCTGCATCCAGTGTTTACACGTTGTGTGGTCGCGAGAAGAATTGTGCAACAAACATGAACTTTACTGCCCTTGCCCAGAACTTTAATAATCACTTGTTTTTCACTTAGTTCAGAAAGGCGAAGGAGATGAACATTAACTGCTGATCTCCTCTAATTAAAGTAATGTAAATGTTAATGGACATATAGCCCTATAATTCTCACATATCACAGTACTTCCTATTTCACATATAGGAACTATTGTGTTGTCTTCCCAATCTCGAGGTATTCTTCCCTCTTTCCACACTTTTTGACATAAATCTGTTATCCATTCCTTTCCTGTCTTACCAAAATACTTGATCATTTCTGGGGTTATTCCATCTGGGTCAGAGGCTTTCCCAATTTGACCTCCACATACTTTGTCCAATCTTCTTGTGATTTAGTTTTCACATACTTCAGATAGGCTTTCTTTTTCTTTTTAACCGACTCCTTCACATTCTTATTCCACCATTTGGTTCTTTTAAATTTTGTATTAATGGTTTTCTTCCCGCATACTTCTGTTGTGGCCTCCACTATTACTTCTTTTAGGTGTCTCCGTTTTCCTTCTATGTCATTCTTTTTGTCTCCCCTTCTTTCTTCCAGTTTGGTAGACTTGTTCATATCTTTTCCTTATATCTTCCTGTTCTTACTCCTCACTTTTTTTTTGTATTTCTTGAAAAGTTCCTGGGGTGGAGTTTTAACTTAAATTTTCATCACCACTAGCTTGTGTTCAGTGCTTAGTTCTGCACTTGCTGTGTCAAATATTCATGTTCATATGTTGTGTCAAATAAACATAGTTTACAAAAAAGTTGTAAAATGTGTAAGGCCTGCTACATAGGTCTGCATAAGAGAGACTCAGAGAACACAAAAGAAATTTAATCAATCCAGAAATATGGGTCATTACAACGCACTACTTGGAAAGTGATCATCTAAAGGATTGGGAAATTGTTAGGGAAATTTCAGACAAAGAATGTTTTTATTTTAAACGATACATTTCACACTTTTTACCCATTTCCATTTTACTACTTGTAAATGGGAGATGTAGCGTGCCATTGAATCTTGTCTACATGGAGCAATAGTTCAGAGATAGGTGGTGGGTCATTATTAGTAGGTGGGTCGGTTAGCTGGGTTTACCAACAACTTGGCCCAAATGGAGGGGTTAGTAGAAGTAGTTAGTAATAGAGTTATAGAGGAGTACTAGCAGGAGGTGGATAGAGGAAGGAAGGTTTGCTTTTCAGGAGTCACAGCTATATGAACTGAGACATTAATGTGAAAAGCTACAAATTTTTCTGGCCCCACCGGGAATTGAACCCGGGATGAATTGGTGAAGAGCAAGAACGCTACCACCTGAGCCACCAGAGGGGCTACATTTCACACCAGGCATTTTCAATTAAGGATCAGGCACAGAAAACTTATCAAATGTATACAACGGCATATTATCATCATGTTTATTTATTTCTCATTTACTGTGTAAATTACACATTATGTTCCATCAATACAAGAGGTATTTGGGGATCTGAAGTCACTCCAATCATAAATAATATACCTCTGAAGAAGTACAGTATCTAAATTAGTAAAAATATTAGGTTTATCGATAAATTTTAAATACTTTTTGTCGTAGCTATTATATCATAGCTTTATGATTAAAATAGTATGCTAATATTAGATACTGCTAAGCTCCAGCCCCGAAGCCCAAAATTATATCCAGATTAAAGTCCCCTCGAAGATTTTTTCTGTGTACGCCACTTATTATGAACATGTACTTTTTCATGAAGATGAGGTAAAACCAAGTTGTTCACCACTGTTAAAGCCATGATAACTCGAAACATCCTACTAATACATTAACACAAATGTATAATTGTATTATATGACACAAACAATTGATTTGCAAATGATCGATGTGATCCTTCCTCCTTTCCTAGAACATTCCAAGCAATTATAAGCACAGCAACTTATAACCATGATGATAACCCAACGACTACTGCTTCCAAGTTTTTAATAAAAAAAGTCAACTGTACTAGTATCTCACTGTTATTTGGAGTGTAAAACTACAACATACTCTCCCCAATCACTTCTCCTAATTTATTTTAAAGTTAAGCTAATTGAAAGAAATTCACAGTACGAGTGTTACAATCACAAGAATTTGCATGTATTCTTATAGAAGGAAAATTGCTTCTTGCCCTAAATCACGAGATCGTGAGATTCAATCTTGGAATACATGCGCTGAGATCAAAACTCATTCTACCCTATCCTCCCTCTATGGTCCATGTTGTCTAGAAATTACCGATTACCATCTCCGTGCCGATCAAGACATACAAATTTGTCGAGAGACAGGGATCTTCTTCGAACAACAAAAGTTGGGCGACGGGAGATGCTTTGACAATATTTTAAACTGTGAGTTCTAAATAATGCTCAGACACATGGAAATAAAGCAGTGGCAAAGAATTCGAAGTAGAGCCTTAGTTCATATGGACCTGGCAATGTCAAGAGGAGCAGTTGAACTGCACCAGCTAGCTTTTCATTTTTAAGTCCTTATGATTATATTTACCAGAACCAACCATTTCACATAGAATTTTGAATAAGAATTCCCCTTCAGAAAAACTATAGAAAGTTGATATTTTTTTAGAGTGGGGACTAAATTCGGGTAAATATGGTACTCCTAGCATCCCTGGGGTAGGGGTGGGAATGGGGGACAGATGATCATGATCGGCACAACAACGACCATAATAATAATAATAATAATTAATAATTATTATTAACAACCAATACTTGTGTCAATATTGTGCAAGTTTAAATTCAGCCTAAATGAAACAAAGACACCACTGGCACCCCTTAGGGTAGGATTTTACGCTAATAAAGGGCTTTACGAAAATTAATCCCTAAAAGAATGAAATGAGAAACTCCAATGGAAGTACAAAGTAAAATTTTAAATTTAAATAAAAATTCTACTGGTGGTATTGATGAGTTTTCCACAAGAGTTTCACAAATGTTGAGTTAAGATATTTGTACTTCGCTATCAGATATATGTACACCTACAATTTAGTAATGGTCAATGTCTGGATTACTTTAAAATAGCTGGAATAATCCCTGTTCACAAAATACAACAAAACTGAAAGTTCAAACTATAGACCTATTTCATAACTTCTAATTTAACAAAATATTTTGAAAAAATATTGCATTAGAGGTTTAGTAGTTTTCTAGTAAATATAATATTCTTAGCACAAAACAATTTAGATTTAGAAAAAATGTCTCAACTAGTGATGCATTAGATAGTTTTTCAGAATTAATATACAAAAAGCTAGGTGGAAATGAACCAGTATTGGCATTCTTCTTAGATATAGTGAAAGCTTTTGACAGAGTAGATCCTTCAATATTAATTTAGAAATTATATAGCATAAGAGTTCTTTTTTATTATAGTATTTGTAAATGGGAAATGTAGCATGCTATTGAAGCTCATCTACATGGCACAAAAGGTAGTAGTTGGGTGGTATAGGCTATTGTTAGTAAGTGGACCGGTTAGCTGGGTTTGCCAACAACTTGGCCCATGTGGAGGGGTAAGTAAGAGGTATTAGTAGTAGTTATATGATCAGCACAGCTATATGCACTGGGACATTAATGTGAAAATCTACAAATTATTTCTGACCCGGAAATTACTTGATGATGAGTAAGAACGCTAACACCCGAGCCACCAATGGATATAGGAGTTGAGGTTTACCTCTAGATCTATTAATTAATTACTTACTTATCAAACCATAAAGAAACAGTACAAATTAATTCAGAATGCAGTGATGATTTTAAAAAGTCAGAATTGGAGTATCTCAAGGGTCCACTTCTATTTATAATTTATAGAAATGATTTATTCAAAGATGATTTCAATTCAGAAATGATTTCTTTTGCAGATAATATGACTATTATTGTTCATGGGAAGACTTGGAAAAAAATGCAAAATCAGTAATAAATCAAATAAAAATGTGGTTTAAATTTAATCATCTTTTACTTAACATGGACATAACTAAATACATAGTTTTTGGTAATTATAGTGATAGTATGCCAAAGGCATTAATAATAATAATACATAATGTTAATAGTCCAAACTGTAACTGTACACCACTGGCATCTGAACCAAGTATTACTTATTTAGGTACAATAATAGACTCAAATTTAAATCTGAAAATACATACTACTAATACTGTAAAAAAAAAAGCTGAATTACCTAACCCATATATTCGTGAATTTAAAACACATCATTTAAGCACTTGTAATACTAAAAATTTTGCAATATATACAAATTAAGTTATTGAAAATCATATTTCTTACAGATTCATATGATTTGCCTGAAATCTGCAACAAAAACTATGTAATAAATGTTAGGTAAAATTACTATTACACACCATTAACATAGCATTACAGAAAATTAAAAACATAATTTTTAGAGTCCAATTCAATTACTAGAAATAAAAATGAGTCAAGAGAACGTAAAGCGTGAAAAGGGTAAAAAAAAAAACTTCTGAAAGGAGTGCACCAAGTTTTTGTTTTTTTACAATTTGTCACATTGCCTAAAAAAATTAACAAAAGGTATTAAAATGAACTAAAAAAGTGGTTACAGGAAATTAACAAAAAAAAGTGACTTAATTTAATTTAATAGTACTATTGAGGAGGTTATTCAATACTGGAAGGAAAAAAAACTAAAGTAACCTGCAGGGGTTACTTGTTGTATTGTATATTTTATATTTTTATTTTATTTTAATTGTATATTCATTGTTACTTATATTAAGCCGATGCATTTATGTATATTATTTAAATTGATTTGCTTTATGTAATTCTAAACAATGAACTGCAATGAACTGCAACTGTGTTCATAGTAAACTAGGCCTGCACACAGACCTGTCTCAGCAGGAAATTTTAAGACAATTTTGTAAACCAAGTATCAATGGACTCACACTCAGACTCAAGGCGGCTCCAAACATATGTTATTTGGCAAATCCCGAGCAACAGTGACTTGCTCAAGGTATTTCCTGAATATTTACCTATTGGCGAGCACACTGATCCAGATATAAGCAATATGCGAAGCACGAGCTCGCTCTGGGAACGATGAATATTTGTGTTGGTGATTAGAGGTTATGGAGTAATCACACATTCTGCTGTGTATGTAGTTGTGTCTCGTGAAATGTTGTTAAGTAAAGTAAATGGATCTTATCTAATCTTAATTCAATCAATGAAATTAATTTTTATTCCATATGGATTTCGGTATGGTAATCAGTAATCTCGAATTTAAGATCCTTACAATAATTATAGTTTTTATCCCCTCAAAAAGAATCAATATTATACAACTATCTTAGTTTGTGTCTCCACAACATCCCACTCTATTTATTTATTCAAACACCTTTCATTACATTTAAGTGTTATATTTTTATTATTTATTATCATAGTATTTTTTATTTTCACAATTTTCATTTCCTGAACATTTTGTGTACCAGAAATACATGCTAATACTACTACAAAAATAGATAATGCTAATGATGTCAATGCACATTCAATACTGTGAAACTTTAGGACGCTTAATAAAAATGTAAAATAAAGTGAATAAAAATGTTTGTGGTTTAAATCTCTCATCAAATAAACCTTATAGTCAAAACACAGTTGCAAACTGCGTATGACCACGTTGGAGATAATGAATGAAGTTACTCCATCACTACTTTACTACTTCAAATTTCTCTATTTTATCACTTCTAAAAGAAACTTATTACTTTGTACGATAAGGAGAAAAATTACGAATAATTAGTTTTTTCAACGATTACTTACTTGAAATAACTTGAAAGCGTATTATTCATATACTTTCTATCCTTGATATTCGTAAAAGCACGAATATGTGGACAGAACCACAAACAGGTCACTAGTGAATATTCGCCAATGCTCGGCTTCCTTTGATGCGTCTCAAAAGACCAACACGCTGTGGGAAAGGGCGAGCACTGGTATTCGTGATGCGACTAATAATGAGCAACCCCTCCACACTAGTCGCTATACGGCAAGCAGTTGCTCGGGATTTGCCGAATAGCAAATGTGTGGAGTCGCCTTCAGACAGACTCGCCCTCACTCAGACTCACCCTCACTCGCACAACCCTGTCTATAAACAAATTCAAAGCTGGGTTCTATTTGTCCATTCACTTGTCCTTCGCTAACAACCATATAATGTCTTAGTAGTATTTTCTATGGAGTGTTGAGTGTCATTGATATCAGAGCTATCAATATGATATCAATATGCACTGGTACTAACACATGTCTGCTCAAAAATTAACACTTGTGAGGAGATGGGAACAAAATGTAGTACAATTACAGTGACAGTGGACAGTGACTTGCAATACAATCTAAGGAATCAAAGGGTTTATTTTCTATTTCATCATGGGAAATGCAAGGGTTGACTTCTCTCTCGTGAAAATTGACAAGAATGTAAACAGCAAAGAAAAAATAAATGCTTTTATCAAAATATAAATACTAAGTCCTTAGAAATAGTTTTGAAAAATAAACACTTTTTAAGGTTTTTAAGAACTGTCCCAACTCTCTACACTAATCCAATTTGTTCCATGTAACTTCCACATTACATCTTAAAGGGGAGTAAGGTCTCCCAAAAAACATGACTCAGACCATGGAACAAATTGAGCAAAGTTGCGAGGGAAAAACACGATTAATATAATATATTACTCTGATTAAATCAATTTTAATTTGGTGATAATGTATTTTATTGGACAACATACTTGGAAACTTCTTGCATTGCAGCAAGGTACAAAACAGGAGGCAAGGACACAAAATGAATTACCCTTCATTGAACAACAATTTTAAATGATTTAGACTTTATACCTATGTTACAATAATACTTACTTGCAAAAACTGAAGAATGTCATCCATTCCAAGGTTGTATAAAGTATGCCTATGCATCTTCAATAAATTAAAAGCCATTCCAGTGATAACACGTTCACCAAGGTAAAGATATACATCCCAAATCCTTAATGTGAGTGTAAATGGAACCTGCAGGGGAAACAAAAGTAAATGATCTAACTAAACTCAATAGAACTCGAGGAAGCAAACTAGAATGCAGAAAAAAAAATCATTAAAATTTCTGTAAAATTTGAATTTTTTTTAAAAAAAGGTAAAATATTCTACAACTTTATCACTGACAAAGGAGGGCAATGAGAAACCAAAGGAAATTAGATACAAGAAAAAATATGTATCATAAAAAATTAAAATATTTTTATATAATAGTAGGCTTCAGCAGCCAGAGTCAATGTTTTCTTGGTTGTCTACAGCAAACCACACCTCAGTAGACCTAACAGGTAGATCTGCCAACTGAGATGCAGTTTACCTCACACAACCTCACATCTAGTTTCTACTTCACTAATTAAATTAGTTCATACCTTTCAGACCACATTTTAATTTTCAGCCAACCCCCATCAGCTGTGCACAACCATCTTTTTTTTCTTGTGTTTGTATCATTTAAAGAAAGTAAGTAACTTTGTCATTACATCATCATCATCATCATCGAGTATTAATAGTTTAGGTAGGGTTTACATTCTCTGTTAAAGTAATGTAAAGGACAAACACATGGCAACTTACATTAAAGTGGGGTACCAGGCAGGGGCAGATACCGACTAACATTTTAGGGGGAGTCATAATAAAATGTAGTCTTGGGCATGGGACACTCCTTGGAAAAATTTTGAAAATTGTACACAAAATTGTAAGTATATGTGATCTTTGTTAATTAAGAGGGGGTCCTCCACAGTAATGCCCTACTGTTGAGGTTATTTTAAATTTTTTTGTGGGATAGGAAAGTGATAGATGCAAAACTTCTATAATAATTAAAGACGTAAAACTTTATTCACTTTTTAAGATATAGAAACATTTAATTTTTCAAGGACAGGAACAGAAATGCTGCTAAAAGACGGCACTGTAGCCATGGTTTTTAAAAAATTGAGTAAGTACGTGCTGTATAAGACAGACTATTCCTTTCCATTGAACTCAAAATTTGAATGTGACCTTAATTCTTGAGACATTGGTTTTAGCTGAATGGGCCAAAATTCATTTAGATAAAATATGTTCAAAATTGTCCAACCATGCAAAACGCACATTGAAAAATGTACCTTCCAAGCAATTTAAATCAAATCGTGCTACAAAAATTTTCTAGAAAAGATTATAAGATCAAAAAGCTCTAACTTCTTTTATAACAATATTCCTAAACCCTGTACAGTCACAAAGTTTTGTGACGCTATCGAAGAAGGTTGAAATAAATTTATTATAGAAGTGATATTTTGGTGTGGTCTGCCTTGTTAAGAAATGGGTATTTCATAAGATTGTCCAGATGAGGTGATATTGTTGGCGAGACATTGTTGTGATTGACAATGGAAAAAAGAAGATAGTTATAGTGAGTGTTTTCTTATTGGACAATTACGAATGCAATTTTGAACAACAATGACGAGTGCCATCAAGTAGGTGGACAATTGAATGTGTGGGTGGAGAGAGAGAATCAGGAGTTGCTGAGCGTGGGTGGTCAGAACTTGATGCTCAGGGTTGAGTGACAACTTGGGGACATGAGAATGCAAGAGTGTACATATTGTTATTCAGTAATGTTTGGGAGTTTGCTATAAACATTCCAATTTGTATTCATGCTATAACTAATGCGAGTTTATTAGTTATATTAAATTTATAAAATTCACAGTTCTTGTAGTTTTTCTGGCTTCCAGATGCAAAGCAAGTGGTGGCAGTGGAGGACTACCCGATACCTAAGAAGGGTTTTCAATTAGGTATTGTAAAGTATTTATCTGAAAGTCATTGTATGAAAAGTGTAGAGTTTCGTGGAAAGAAATTCGGCAGTGTGGAATCTGCTCGATTCTTAGGAATGCTACGGATGACGTTATAGGACATTACAAACCTTAACACAAAGTGCCAGAAAACTTATCAATGAATATTGAAGTATGAATGTGAAGTGAATGTAACACATGATTGTTAAAGCTAATAAAAGAAGTAATAAACATATTTCTAACTCCAGTAATAAGACTAAAGCTCTCTGGAATATGATAAAGAAAAATTTACACAAAATAATAGTATGAATTATAAAACAAGCCCAAATTCATTAAACCAATATTTTGTTAATGTAGGAAATGTAGCAGGGAAATCTCAAGATCATGTTCCTAAAATACTAAAAGCTTTGATGATTTTTTGGAGGACAGGTTTAGCCAATCAACCAAAAATAAGTTTTGTTTTCGAAGTGTATATGAAGAACAAATAATGAATATTGTAAAATGCTTGGATGTGGATGCTTGGATAGTAAAGACCATTTTAATACATCAAACTTCATAGTAAAGGAAATAATCACTGCTGTTTATACCCTTTGATTTGGCACAGTAATATTTGTGTTGATAATAGTTACGAAAACTACTCAAGATACACTAAAATACTTCTTATATACTAAAAATCACCAAGATTCATCCAATATTTAAAAAGGGCAATGAAGAGGTGGCTAATAATTACCAGCCTACTGTGATTGTTCCTGCGACACAAAACATCTTACAACCAGTTGTGGGTCAAGAACTAATGCATTATTTGGAGGAACAAAATTTTCTACATGAATGATAATTTAGCTATAGGGAAGGCTTGTAAACAACTTCAGCCCTCGTAGTACTAATCGAAAGGATTATAGGAGATTTTGTAAGTGGGGATCTAGCTGCGCTAACATTTTGTGACATCTGTAAAGAATTTAATAAGGTCTCCCATGATATTCTTATTTCAAAATTTGAATAATATAATGCAGTTGTAAAGGAACTTGGCTTATTTGAATCCTATCTGAAGAATGGGTTCCAATATGTTTGATTAAATGACTGTGTGTCAAGTTGGCTTCTGGGAACAGAGACATTCCCAAGGCCTCTGTCCTTGAGGCCCTCTAGTTCCCGGCAATGGTCAATGAACTTAATTTTAAGGTTCCAATTAGTATCATACAGTATGCAGATGACACTACAATACTGGGTCAAGGTAAAGATACTAGAAATGTTTAGCAATAGCGAAGAACTATCAAAATTTAGTTGAGATTTAGTTTAGTAACGAATAATTTAACACTTAATCAAGATAAGAATGCCACAGTCCTATTTGGCTTAAAGGAGATCAGACAAAATGTACAAGAAAATCCAAAATTTTTAGGGGCGGTATTGGATCATGAACTAAATTGGCGAAATCATATCACACTACTACAACAGAAACGCTGTAGTAGTATCTACACACTTAGATGATATTTGCAAGTTCAGCCTGTGAGGCAGACCTTTTATTTTCTTCTAGTCCCACCTGTCCTGTGGGTTTATTATTTGGGAAAGCTCTCCTCTTGTTCTTATTCAAAAGACGGCGGTTCGAAAAATAGCATGAGCAAAAAAGAACATTGTTGACCTTTGAATATAGACTAGTTGAGACCTTGTGGCTTTGCTCATGTGAGTTTTGTAATATGTCTGCAAATTAATTCTTTCTTACATTCCCATTGATATCCAGTGAGAATGTTGTCCAATAATGTCAGAGGTTTGATAGTATTTGTGTGTATCCTCAGTCACTTATTTTCATTGATGTAATTGAGAAAAAGTTTTTATCAAATACCAATTTCCCATTTCACTGCCTTGGGGGTGAATTACTGTACATTCCTTTCTTAGCGGACATTTTCAATAAATTTGCATGCCCCACTCTTCCCAACTTCCGCCTCTAGGAGTGTCATGCACCTCATGTGGCCTGAAGAGTACATAATGTCATTGGAAATACAATTACTCATCTCGGAATACACACAGAAAAGAATGTCATTCGTATTGATACTTATAAGTCAATACCAAGTAATTTCAGTAGTGGTCATTAGTTCATCAAATATCTCTATTTCATTCGTTTTGATACTTTTGAATCAATTGCAAATTATTTTATGTACATTTTTTGTGCATCTAAATATGGCTATGACCATTGTGATGCAAAGAATTCATATACAAAATGCTATTTAGGATACATTTACAGAAGTACTCAATACAGAGTAGTATGGATACTTTTAGGTAGATACTTTAGGGGTATCAATACTGTTGTGCTGATACAAAGTGAATACTCAGAATCAATACCTAGGATCGATACTTCAAAACCTATTTAAGGGTGTAGACATCTGCTAAGAAAGGATTTTATGAAAATCCATTCCTAAAGGAGTGCAATAGGGCTTGAAATGTATTATGTATGTATCTCACCATAACTCTGAAGAGCATTGACCTATTTCAACCCAACTTGATACACAGATTACAGACTATCTGACAACAAGCACTGTGGGAGTACGACATCCCTGGCACTATTAGGGGGAAGGTGGGAAGAGGGTGTAATGTAACAATAATGGAAAAAATCTTATATTAGATTCAAAACCATACTTTTCAGTGCCATTGAGGTGGATAAGGATGTCACCAATGCTTCAGCCCATATAAATCCCAGTACCCCTAGGGAAGAGGACACCATGAAATAAATGATTGAATATGACCGATACCAGTGACGAGTCCACATTTTTGGAGTCGCTAAGTTTATAGTGAAATCCCGATATTGTGCAAGTCTATATTTATTCATACATAAACGGACCTATAGTCCTCTAAAATACACAATTCAGAAAATAACAATAGTAATCAATTTAAGTAATACAAGATTACTCATAAATCAAAATAAAACCATTAATGATGTTTACAATATCGCTAAAGAGTAGAATTATATAAATGTATATCAAAATCATCGACTAGTTTACACATTCTTGACAGTGGGTTATTCACAGTGTAGTTGGTTTTGTATTGTTTCAAAGTGAACATTTGTTTTAACCTTGATGTTCTCGGTGGAACTCTAAAACTTAATTGATTCAATAAAAGATGGCTGTCTATAATGTTATTACATAACTTAAAAGTAAATTTCAAATCAAGCGATAAACAGTGTGATTGAAGGGATGGAATATTCAAAATTTTCAAAATTTCAGCATAGTTGTGATTGACATAAGGATCCTGGTAGTGCAATCTTGATGCGACAGGTCTACAAAA
The DNA here is from genome assembly GCA_002313205.1 of Laupala kohalensis. Taxonomy (NCBI): domain Eukaryota; kingdom Metazoa; phylum Arthropoda; class Insecta; order Orthoptera; family Trigonidiidae; genus Laupala; species Laupala kohalensis. Next base: position 69,852 of record NNCF01130292.1, on the reverse strand, counting down.
CTTGTGCTGTACACTTTCAATTCTCCTATAACGTTCTTTTGTGTATGGCAACCATACAACACAACCAAACATCAAATTTGTCTTGACAAAAGTAAGATACAAGTCTAAATGTGAATGGAGATTTAAAATACTTACATTGTCTTTTGATGAAGCCAATTATTAATGAAGATTTGTTAATGCATTTATTTATATGAATATCAAAACTCATCTTTTGATCAAAGATTATACCAAGATCCTTAATATGTTCCTTTTTCTCAATTTCAACATTATTTATAAAATAAATATTAGTTACATTTTTAGCTCGAGAGGAGCTAATAAATTTACATTTTTGTATATTTAACTTCTTTATCGATGCACCATTTATGTAAGACATTCAATAGCACTTGCAAGTTGGCACTACCTGACTGAGTCTTCAAGCTTCTAAAAACTAAAAATTAAGATAAGATGCCACTAGTACCACTTTAAGGATGGTGGAAGAGGGTTTATAAATAAAAATAACTGAAAACTAATTTTGAAACACAAGGAAATGAAAATTGGATCCATAGTTTAAGGGTTCACGAGATGTTTTAACTACCAATGCCATAAAGTTAAAGTTTAGATCACATAGAGGCACAGTAGACTTAGCTGGAGGTGGGAAGGGTGACGTGTAAAAATAACATAAGAAGACTGGTATTATAATAGGATTTTTTATTATAGAACCCTCACTTTGAACTACTGTGGATGCCACAAAAAAATTAATTAACACCATTAGAAAAATTAATTAACACCATTAATTAACACCATTAGAAAAAACTAATTAACACCATTAAATTTGTCTTGTTCTTCTTCTTACACTCGGGTAAAAAAATCGTTCTAAGAATGAATAATACTGTTTTAATAACAGAAATGATTCAAAGAACACAAAATTTTTAGTTTCTTCCGATACACCAACTTTATAATTTTTTATAAAATAAACTTAAAATGTCAAAAATAATTCTTATTCAGCAAATGTCAACTATTATGTTTGTGACAATATTCCAAAATTTCAAGCTTGTACATGCAAAATGTAATGTCAATAATTTTTCCAAAAACATTGTTAAAAATGACCTGGCACACTTTTAAGGAATAAAATTTATACTGTTGCCTTCAGCAAAATGCTGTGATCACATGAACAATGAAATTAAATATTTAAAGCTTAGTATGTAATCACAAATAAGTGATAATCAGAACTATGTTTTCATTTGGCGACCAGTGGCACTGAAGTGTAGAAGTACACTCTGGTACTGCTACACTGACTGGAGTCCAAAGTTGAGGTGATTTTCATACCAATTACGCAAACGATTTAAAGAACACTTCATGCCATAGATATCATTTTCATCAATATTTCATAGTTTTGTTATACTCTCATTTTGGCAGTGACGACGTACTAATCAGATTCACTGGTGGGTCCTTTCCATAGGGGTTAACATAACAAAAGGTCTTTTGTACACGATCCCTTCTTTCTTTCTTCACTCCCCTCGCTTCCCATCAGTAGTTGTGGATAGTTTTATGACTTCTTGAGTTGTTGCCAGCAGCTTGCTTATACTTGGAACCTTTCTACTGAATGATTCTAGAAGTCTCCGCTTCCTTCATTCTCTGTGCTAAACAACAGCAGGACCCAACTGCACTTGACCAATTCAGCTCCACTAGTCGCCAAATGAAAACACAGTTCTGTTTATCACTTATTTGTGATTGCATACTAAGTTTTAAACATTTAATTTCATTGATCATGTGATCGCATTTTGCTGAAGGCGACAGTATAAATTTTATTCCCTAAAAATGTGCCTGGTCATTTTTAGCTATGTTTTTTGGAAAAGGTTAATAACTCATTATATTTTCCATGTAGAAGCTCGAAATTTTGAAATGTTGTCACAAACATAATAGTTAACATTTGCTGAATAAGAATTATTTTTGACACTTTTAGTTTAGTTTATAAAAAATAGTAAATTCTACGTATCGGGAAAAATTGTAAAAATTTCGCGTTTTTTGAAATATTTCTCTTATTAAAGCAGTATTATTCATTCTGAAAACCTTTAATTTTATTTGAGTATTAGCAAAAGCACAAGAAAAATTTAATGATGTTAATTAGTTTTTCTACGTGTTTTGTGGCATCTACAGTGTTACAAAGTGAGCGGTCTATAATAAGAAATCCGATAATAGGTTATGTATATCTATTTTATTATCATTATTACTACTTGGGGAGTGTACCAATGCACATAATGAAATATTTTATCCCTGTAGAGTAGGGTAGTGCGAATCACGAGATATAAGTATGCATTGAAGTCTACAAGAACAATGTAAGAGCTATGGAATAGTCCGAACTGTAAAATAATAAGTACTTTTGTGGAACTGAAATAGATGTAAACAGCCTTCCACGTATTCCTTCCCCGTATGCAGCTGCGGNATTTTTTGAAACATTTCTGTTATTAAAACAGTATTATTCATTCTTAGAACCATATTTTACCTAAGTATAAGTAGAAGAACAAGACAAATTTAATGGTGTTAATTAGTTTTTTCTACACTTTTTTTGTGGCATCTACAACAGTTCAAAGTGAGGAGTCTATAATAAAAACTCCGATAGTAGGGTCGAGTCCATGATTTAAGTGTATTCAGAGATGAATAATGTATTTCCAATGACATTATGTATGTACCCTTCAGACCACATGAAGGGCACAATACTCCTAGAGGTGGGTATTGGGAAGAACAATGTGAAAAACTATCAAAAATATCCACTAAGAAAGTATTTACTAACATTTACCCCAAGGGGAAAAAATTAGGTGAAATGGGAAATGGGTGTTTTCTAAGAACTTTTCTCAATTACATCAGAGAAATTACAGGATTGAGGATACCCACAAATACTATCAAACCTCCAACATTAACGAATAAAATTATCACTGGATATGAATGGGAATGTGAGAAAGAATAAAGTTGCAGATGTATTAAAAATTCACATGAGCAAAACCACGAGGACTCAGCTAGTAAATTCGTGTATCAGATATCAATATTATTTAAATCAATTTTATTATTTCCCTGACTTCATACCAATTTCCCTGACTTTTCNTTATTTAAATCAATTTTATTATTTCCCTGACTTCATACCAATTTCCCTGACTTTTCCAGACTCTGGCCTAAAGAATACAAGAAATTAGAAGCGTACAAAATACATCCAAAACTAAAAAATTAGTATATGTTTAATATATATATTTTCGTATTTCTTTCATTCTTTTATCCTCATACATGAAGTATTTTCACAGATGTGAGTGCATGCCAATAACTGTAGTCAACAGGCAATCGTGACAATAGATAAAAATGACACACAACACAAAATTGAAATGAATGACTGGATCATTGTCATAAGTGCAGAAAATACTCCAACTCAATTGAAGAGCACTTAACACAACTATTAACAGCTACTTAAAAGGTGGAATAGTATCTATCAAAACCTTTTATAAGAAAACTGAACCTTTTATAAGCTTCTTTCACTAAAAACAAAAAAGACTTACTCTATCAAGAAAGCACTGGAAAAACCATTTTAAAGTATAAATTCCAGTATCAACACCATTTCTGTCAAGGTGTTTCTTGAGCTTAGGCAAAAATTTATTCATTATCTTGTCATGATGTTCTTGGTATCGAAGTAATTTAGGAAATCCAGGAATATAGAAACCTGCAAAAATTTGTGAAAACAATATCTTTAAAATTGCTTCATAGAGCATACATATTAGAGTATAACCACATGTATTATTTTAAATCTGCATTTGCTATTGTCTTTAACATGTAATGTGTATACCACATGGTGCATTAATGGTGTCGGTTACTTAGCAACATCAAATTCCACAATTAAAGGGCATGAAAATTAACCATTAAATGACAATCCTGGAAAAAGATTGCCATATTCAAGAGATTAAAATTAACATCTCAACTTGAACAATAGGCATCAGAACAGCGTTGGCTGCACTCACACTTCTTCAGACTATCATGTGACATCAAAGAGACAAGAGGAAGAAGGAAAGAAACAAACAAAAAAGACAAGGATTGAAGTAAAGATGAAATGTGGGCAAATGAAGGAAAGGGGAGAAGAAAATGGCAAAGGCAGAGTAAATAGACAGATGAGGAAGTTTAAGGAGAGAATGTAGAGCAGAAGAGTGGAGCAAAATGAGATTGCATTACCTCACAAACAAATTATTTAATAATGAAGAAATTAGGAAAATAATAATACAGACTACAAAGAAATCTGAACACCAACCGACTTTCTCTTTAATTGGGAGACACTGTTCACAAATGAAACAATATGCCTAAGACATGAAATACACAAGCACAGATGTCAATTTTAGTTTTGAAGTATATGTTGCATTGAAATATATTTTTGGAGAGACGGATCAATCAACATTAAACAACACTAACAGATTCTGAAATTAGAGTACATGAAAACTTATGTCTATACTTGCCATGCATGTTGTACTTCTTATCTGCTATTAATACAGACAAAGCCCAAAATGCATCTTCTTCTTTCATATACATCAATAGAAGTGCGGCTATTTGAGACATGCCTTGGCAATAACCGATATCCAAATTGTAAACACTGTAGGCGGATAAAACATTAAATAGTGCCTGCTGTTGAATACCATATCGCTCACGAAACATTATGTGGTCACGATAGGTACGGTTCACATCAAGATCAATTTGTCGGATATCAGGTGACCATCGATAAGCCAAATTCAGCATTTCCTATAAAGATTAAATGATGAATTAATCAATTGAGATAATATAAATAGCATGAAAGTTGGGTAACAATTATACTTTTAATACTAAACAGAACTGAAGAAATAGATGCAACTGGCACCTCCCATTCAGAACATGGAGTAATGGAATGAAATGATGAGAAGGAAGATTCATTTATGTCATGAAGAACTTATGTAGAGACGAAGCACGTTTTGGATACTCAACATTAGCACATACAGTAGAACTTAAATTCTCTGGGTTGATGGGAAAAATAAATTGATGTATTTTAAATTACTGAACACTAAATTATTATTTTTTCACTGTGCTGAGCTAATTGTAACTACTATGGGCTAGTTAAATCATTAAATTGTTTTTTAACTCTATATTAGTTAGCCACCAGAGATACTAATAGCCTGGATAGCTGCCAAGGCTCATCCAGGAAAAAAATACAGAAGTTTTCTTCTTGATCATTTGTAATGTTTTTGGAGGTGCTGAATCTGAATTTCAACTTTGCCACCAGCTCGTGCAATTTGAGAAAAATTCAAAAAATTCTCTTTTTTTTAATTTTTAGTTTATTACTCATTACATACATGATTCTAGAGAAAAGTGCTCATATGGAAAAATAAATTACATTAAATTTCCTATAAATTAGATCTTTCCCAATTTTTTGTCCGATGAACAGATATCACATTAGAACCTTAAGAATTTCAATCAAAATTTTGAAAAAAGGTTTTTGTTTCTTGCTCATAACTCAAAAATTCCACTCTTTAGGAGGATAGTGCTAGGAACCATACTAAATTACAATAAATTTATTTCAAATTGTGTCACTTAGTGTATTTTTCGCCAAACAAACTGTTTAGGTGCTATCAATGCATACGAGCATATTTCATTCGGGTCTATATTGGATGCTACCACTAATCTCTATAGCCACTAAGAAAAACTCTGTGTGAGGTCTATTTTCACAACATCCATTTTTGTAACCATTTATCCAGTTAACATGTAATTACATTACTTACATACACATGTAATTAAATAATGAATATGAAAATTATTTAATTTTGCCGAAGACGCTCAATACTTACTGCTTCTTATCTTCCTTATACGGTTCACAATAAGAGAACTTCATGAGGTTTCACAATAAGAGAACTTCATGAGGCTTCACAATAAGAGAACTTCATGAGACTATGTTCTATTGTCATGTCGCTCCTCGTACCACACAATAACTTAACACTTTGGTGGATAGTGAAGGATCCTTCTGAAGTAAAAGTGTTCAATGGATGCATATCATGGAGGTACTGATGAACCCACTATGTATATGAGCAGAGGCATGTTGTTAAAAGTCAATTTTTGAAATTTGGACTGAGCACCCTCCATTTTTGTTTCTTAAAACAAGATTTCCATAAAAATTTCAGATTTAAAAAATGTATTTTAGGGGTCACTATCAAGCAAATTTTGGGAGGTTTACCCTTTAATTTTGTTTTATATCTCAAGATAAGACTACAATAAAAATTGTTTATTTAAAAAAATATACAATAAAAAATTGTATATTTAAAAAAATATATGTTGGGTTGCTACCAAGCTTAATAGTGTCAAAGTTTCAATATAGCTGTCAAATATAACTGTTTAACCTGGGTTGAAACTGTTCTGAAAGTTCGTTCAAGGGTTCTGTTTTATGCACTGGAAGAGCCCCTGATTGATCTCAACTGTACGAAATCTCCTAATTTCCTCTGCGAATTTCCAGATGGAATGAGATACATAGTAGGATTATTTTGGCTGAACTATTATGAGAAAAAATATGAGCTCTAGCAGCTCTAGTGTAGTTATGCTCAAACATGATCTTTCCAGAGCAGTTAATAGCGTACACACTGTTCAACTGTTTTGCCAGACCACAGCCTTCCATGTGACCATCTGAACCCATAAATAACATGAACAAGCGAAATCTTCCTAATCTCACCACCACATAAGGCAGTTCAAAATCTCTTCTACGACTTGCAATTACATCTTGTGCCTTCAAATGTATTGGATGAATAAATGCTGCTTACAACTTGATTTTATGATTTTCTCTCTTGACACAAGACAAAAAGAGCTTTGAATATTGTATTGTAATCACTTGTAGGTCATTCCATACAAAACAGTCCAAAAAAATCAATTGGTCACTATATTTACAATTCTGTTGACACTCCTTTCATGATTAATACGGAGTTAGTCAGGTATGCATTTGGTGAATTGGATAACTCTGATTCTGTTGGACCTGATTGCACTCCTCATTATTTTCTTAGCAAATGTTAAGGCTCTAATGACCTTGACAAGTCTTAAAGCCAAAAACAACAACAACAACAACAACAACAACAACAACACACAGCAAATGTAGGTCTGTGCTTGAGAATCCACTTGTGAAGTTATTTAGTGTAGTTATGCTCTATCCTATTAAAAGTTCAATAATACACCATTTAAAAAAAAGTATGTAATCTCAGTCTGCCAATATATGATCTTTTAATAGGAAAAGAACTGAGATTACATACGATTATACATATTTACCATCCAGTATTAGGTGAGTGAGTGAGATAAGGGACTTGAGTGTAATTTTCTCTTCTGATCTTACATTCAGTGCTCATATAGATTTGACTGTAAAGAAAGCATACAAGTTTCTATGGTTCATTAAACTAATTTCTTCTGACTTTCATAAAAACTCTTCTGTGATACATTTGCATAAAAGCTTAGTCCGTCCTGTTCTGAATTATTGTTTGGTTATTTGGTCACCTTACACAGACATTGATATAAATTAATAAATAGTCAGAAAGTTTTATGATAATAGTTATGCGTACAAAATCTTTAAAGGTCTTGTTGACCATGAAGTTAAGGCAATATTTGATCCAAGGATTTCAAACTGCAACCTACACAACCCAAAGGAAATTACAGAATATGTTGCATCAAGTAACTACCATTTGTTAGCACATTACCGCTCATATCTCATGACCTTTATATCTTGTGAAGCTCAAACAAAAGTATAGGTCATCTAAACTTTAATATCAAAATGGAGCAAATTTCACTTTTTGCGAATTTATTGTGAAAAATTAGCGATACATACATTATATTTTTTTGTGAATGACGATACATATTAGTAGCATTACCAAAATAAATAACAACATTCTTACTTATATCCTTTATTTTTTATACATTTTTGAAACGAGAATTTTTTCAAATTTTCTTATGTTTAGGTTTAAACATAACACCCTGGTTCCCTGGCAACCCAACATCTCTCCTTCTTAAATCTTTTCCCCAAGTCATGGTTAGGTGGAAGAGCCAGCCAAATGGCCCGAACCTCGCCAAACAACATAAAATAAATAATAAATAAATAAACATCGATGGGGTTGATGATAAAATTCTGAAAATGGTAAATCTTGCAGTCTTTTGTAAGAAGTTTATGAAAACTAGAGCATATTGTTGTATATAGAACCAGTAAGAAAGTTACAGTACCTCAAATATGAAGAAAAACACAAGAAAAAGAAAAAAACAATTTCTCATATATCACAGGCTTTGGTTTTGTGATTTCTATGATATTTTATGCTCAGAATGAAGTTGTCCGAGTTGACAAATGATTGTCTTACATTTTTCACACACAAAAAAATATTTTAAGAGTCTAATTTATGACATGAATGTTATTACTAAAAATGACATACGGTACTGAAATGAACAGTCATTTAAAGTAAACAGCAATTAGTAACAGACCACAGATGCATGACAATTAACCATAAATTATATATAGATACAATTTTCACAATACTAGTTATTTACTGTATTTACCCAAATATAGTCCTCCCTTTTTTTAATAGAAAAAAGGAAAAAACACCCCAAAATAAGTAGAGGATAAATAAATAGGAATATTTGGAGTTTAGGACAGGAAAACTTCTAATTCAAAGTTTTGGGGGGTGAAAACGAGTTAAGCAAACACAAACTATATACGTAACATAAAATAAAGAACATTGATCAACAGTCGATGATGGCGGGATTTGACGCTCATTCAAAGTGGAAACCGAACTGGTCTGTCATCTAGATCTTCTTCGAGCTGGGCGATCAAAGATGCTTCGATGCTCACTTCAAACTGCGAGTTCTAAATTATGCTCAGACACATGGAATTAAAGCAACAGCACGAGGATTCAAAGTAGACCCGATGTCTGTGTGGATCAAGCGATTTCAATAGGAGAAGTTGAACTACACCAGTAACCTTTTCATTTTTAAGTCCTTATGATTTTACTTAGCAGAATCAACAATATCACGTGTAATTTTGAATGAAATTTTGATTTCACTCAATTTCATTTTCTTCTTCTCATTTTTGCCTCTTGAAATACGGGAGGGGAATATACTCAAGTGAAAATGGTAATTCACTTTGTTGTTACATTGTTTAGCCATTTTGTTCGAATTCATCTAACAATAGCCTCGCTTGATATCTAGGAAAGGACTCTAGTGATCGATATCAAGCACAAATACTTACTTAATCTAATTTCTGTCAATTAATGAAATTTTGAGTCTTTAGGGTTTTTTCAAGGAAGTTTTCTTCTGTTTCCCAGACAATTTTTTAAAAGAATTATCGAGCTGCTAATAGATATGCTACAGTTTCTTAAAATCATTTATTCTTTCAGTAGTCAGTGTCAACAATTGAATGAGCCAACAGTCAACATGAGTGTTTGAGTACCCATAACTGACAAATATGTTATTTATTTGTAATAATTCTGTTTATTTCAACATAAATGAGTTCTTAACAATTTTAGTGATACCTTGCTTATCATTACAAATTATTACACATCATGAATAGATGTTTTGATGTAACACACATGCTTGCAAACTATTTACAAAATATATATCTCATTTATATATTATTTATTTTAATTTATTGATTATTTTTATCTTGCATAATGGAAATTCATAAAAGTCTTTTCCACAATAAAACAAAAACAAATCTTTTGCCTTTTAGAAATATACAGCGATTGGATTTGGAAATCAAAATCTAGCATTGGGAGTTGCAATTCATGAGTANAAAAAAAAAAAAAATTATTGATGGTAATATTTTGATAAAAAATTAAAATTTAAACTAATTTCTTAGCAGCAACATGTTGATTCAAAGACCTCTATTATCGCTACATACTAGTCATAAACTGCCTAGCATGAACCTTTCAGATAAATAAGCCATTGAATGTTGCATCTAAATTAAAACGGGCACCATAAAGTATCCAGAAGCCCTGCTATTTGGATCCAAAACCCAAACTGTCGAGCACTAGGCAATACTTGGTATCCCTGTAATTTCCTTAACTAGAAGAACAAGATTTTTAAAATAACATATTACATATGTACAGCACACACACACAAAAATATACACAGAAAGATGGCTGGGATGGAGTAGTTTGTTAATTAGCTTTAGTATATTTTTACTTATTTAGAGTAGAAAAAAAATAATAAATATTTTCGGCTTATTTTGAGAAAATGAATTTCATTAATTTTGAAGCAAGGCGCTCATGCCATGTCTCCTGATTGAGATACATACGTATGAATGGTTTGAAATGAAATTTTAAAGATTTTTTGCTAAATTTTGATTTTTTTAATGCAAAAACATACTCTCACTTTTTGCATTCTATACCTGTAATAATGTTTTCTTCCCCCAACATTCCGTGATACAAATAAATTGCTAAGCCTGCAAAAATTCTGTTACAGGGAGATACTTTGTTCAAGATTCTCACAGTTTAAGCAAATGATTATCATTTTGTCTAGAAGAAAAATCCAGAGAACAGCTCAATCAACATCTTCAAGATAAGACGTATAATGTTACTACTGTATTTACTCGCCTATTTTAAGCAAATTTGGAGATGTAAATAGGGATGAATAAATAATGAGAAAAAAATCATTAAATATTTCATACACTACTGAACATTCATTTCTGGCAAAATCTGCGGCAATGAATTAGTGGTAATTGTTCTGACACCAATGATTCATAGATCTACTGTGTGAGCTGTCTGTGCACAACACACCACAGGCTACATAGCTTCGGAACAGCTGCCATGCTAGACTCCACCACTTGGCCCAGCCACAGACAGTGACATGCAACAAGCTATAGGAACAAGACGAATGAGCAGAGGAAAGATTTGCGGTAGAGATTATCCTGCATAAATTGTGCAAAATATTAAAAAATCCAGAATGTAGTCTTACAAATTGGCTTGTGAAATTTGGGTGTGCAATTACGGTATTTCATGTTTTTGCAAAACCATGCATTTAATAAATTTTACCATCAATTTTTCTAAAATCCTACCCAACCACTTTGAATTGTGATCATTCCTATTGAATAACTGTTTCATTATGTTGCATTTTTTCACACAACTTAAAATGAGAATCCAATGTACATGATAATATTCTACATTTTACTCTTCACATTCTTACAAACAGGGACTTTAACTTCTACTTTTTTTATAGAATAAAATAACAAATAAAGATTGGCATACTTTATCATGACTTCAGCTAAATATGCTGAAAGGAACAAACATTTACCAGTTTTACGAAAAAGGTGTCCTAGTATATACGTAAGACTTTAATATGGTAAGAGAATAACCAAACAATAATGACCAGCTATTATAGAATCAATATATACCCAACAATTTGCACCATTATCCATACCTGATATTTTCCCTTTTGTTCTTTCATGACAGTGTCAAGCTGAAGCAAGTGTCTCCAAGCTTGACCTCTGATTGAATCTGGAAGTCCTTTGTATAAACGTCGCCGCATTTTGTCTGTATTAACAGAGGTTTCCCATGTGTGTAACATTTTAAGCCATTTCTTAACTCGTTCCATTTCCACTTGTACTTGACGTTTTTCGGAATCAACCTTGGATGGTAAACGTTTGTCACTGTAACAAAAATACAATAATATGAACACTGACTATACGACTAAATAATGTAATCACTAAGTTCCTTCATTTCAGTTCTACAACTTGCTAAATTAGAAGAGAGACATCAATAGCCATTCCTTAAATACACATATGAAACTTATGACACATTTGTAATGAAACAAAAATAATTTCAAGTTATTTTTGTACATTATTCTAAATATAAAGTATGGTTTACTTTAAATGAATACCAACTTTAGCCAGTGAATTTTCATTTTTGCTAATCAGCTGTTAATATTTTACTGCTCGATATAAAATATTACTCAAAAACTTATAAAAATTCAAGGGTCAAAATTAGCATACAAGTGGATCCCAGCTATAAGAGATTCCCATCCAAAGTGGACAAAACACATTTCCCCACAGTAAATTCCAATCCCATGTAAGAGAGAAAATTAGTTTTCATGAAAATTCTGAGAATCTCATCAATGGTTCCTGTGCAGGAGAGTCAACATTGCTGTCTGTGTAGCTTCAGAATCGGAAATACCAAGTCGCAGGGGTTGTCAGGACACTTATTTTTTTAAAAACTGTTATACTGCAACCTATGAACACATTGGATTTTGTCCGCTATGGAAGGATGGGCAGTGTTCATATTTTTCAATATACATTGCCGGGACGGGGTCCAGTATGCCATTAGTTACACAACTGCTGTGATCCAACACTCGCTTACTTACATTTAAACAAAATGTTTATATCCCCCATGATAATTTCCCCCATAATGAGTGTTGGCTTGGGTGTATAAATGTCTTTTAGTCTATCTTGTTTTATCCAGGCAAAATTAATTTTCTCTAAGTTTTGTTTAAGTGAATTTTATGATGTAAGAAATAGGGATGCGAGTGCACACACCTTGCTAAATCATTTTCTATTTCCACACAGGATTACACCATGGAGTTGGTCTGGACAAGTCCATTATCCTGATGTTAGATAGGGATACTAAACCAAGATTGTATAACTTGTGCAAATCAGCCGCAAACAAGATACGGAGCAGGCAAATCAATTAGCACAGAGGATTGAGAGATGTCACATTCGAAGTAGGTAATACGCACATGATTAACGCAAAGTTAACATACCTTAAACCTGCACAGGGTCATTACATATATTGTCAATATGGATATCAATTCATCAATGTCAATATTTCCCTTCATTAATTCAGTTTAGAATATGACAAATCTTGCAAAAGCATGACAGACATAAATGAAGTATGTAAGGAGATATCGAAGCTCCATTAGTATTTTCTCAAATTAATGTTTGCACTCCACAGAGGTTGAGCAATAGCCGGCGAATTCCACCACCTCTAAAATCATTGATAGGGGTTTGGGTCACTTTTAAAAACACTTATGGTAGAAACCAGATGTATCTACTTTGCCCCCTATAAAGTAAAGACCTAATACTTGTCCCCAATCCTCACCCAAAAACCTGGCTCAGCCCTTGGCCCTCAGGAAAACACACTGCTCGAGTCACCAAATATAATTGGTAGAAATTAATCAATAACAGTAGAATAGTTACCTAGAAACAGTTAGATGAATTAATTGACCAGTATATTGTAAGCATTGCCATCGATGTTCGTACAATAATCTGGAGTATTTATCATTATCTCTACCATCAACATAGTACAACAACACACTAATACAGGAACTTATGATTGAGTTTCTACAATAAAATATTAATTGAGTGATGTCTGCCATACACTCTAATGTTATTCCCCTAGGTAGCATTATGAGAGCCCTTGCTCCCATCTTAGGCAAATAACAAAAGTAGGTGTGCTGACATAACTCGATAAGCTTTTTGGAAAAGAATTTAATTTCAAAAATTTGAATACCGGATCTGTGAATTTTGAAGAATCAATAGAGAAGAACTAAAGGAGTAGAAGTTCAGTTGTGCCCTGTCAACCATGAAGATAAGGTCCACTGAAAAGCATGCTCCCACTTGGAAGGTACTCAAAGAAGGTCAAATACTTGAAAGAAATAAGTAACCAAAACTACTCTTTATAAGAGACTATGAGCCAACATTTAACATTTCTAATTAACATCAATTACAATGTATCAAACACAGTTACACAATCCTTAACTGTTATTGACATTAATAATTTTAAAAAAATTAATAGAAGAAAAAAATGGACTTTTTTTCATATAAATCTCAAGGTAAACATACTGAATAAATCCATGACGATCAGTGACATGATAAATTTCAAATGCTGGGTCTTCCCATGGATCAATTTGTGCTCCATTTTCTCTGCCGTGTCTGTATCTTCCTACAATTGTCTCCCTTTCTTCTGCTGCTCTTTGAAGGAGCTCCTCTTCACTCATCCCGCATGACACGATGTTCCAGACAACATCCCGCTTTCCAACCTTCCTTCAGTTACCTGCAAGTAAATTGGAGTTCCTTTTCCACTATCAGTTATTTCACAATTATCACATTGACAATGATATCCTTTTATAATATTCCAAGGTGAAAAATACAAGAATTTTTTGTGTACAGAACACCCTAGGTTCTAAATTAAATTTTCATCATTTTTTTCTGATACACTTCTTACAGGCTTCCACATGCAAACAAAAGGAAAATTTTTGATATCAATTTTTAACATCCAGGCAAATTTATTAAAAGTGTTTAGTAAAAAGAAGAAAAAAACAAAAAATTAATTAAAAGTTATTGCTTAGTGTACCCAGTTGTATCCATTACACATAAACATAATAACAACCCAGAAAAAAAAAGAAACACTACAAGATTATAACTCGGGTGCACTACTTTCTGGGAAGCTGCTCTGAAATCTCAACTTCCCAGGACAAAAGATCTGAAAGGCATGTCATTATTAACTAAACCCTAAACTCAAAGGATCTGATAAGCTCTCCAGTCAATGCCGCTGGCTTTGTATCCTTATGGGTCAGTGTGTGATCTTACGCGTTAGTCAGTTTTTGCATACCCTATGCGTTGGCGCATCTTAGTTCCATCTCCGTTCCCACCAATATGTCACAATAGCTCCACAACAAGGGTTCTGCAAAAGAAATGTACAATGAACTAATATTATTGAAGTTCATAAATAACTATACATGAGAATTCATTTTAAAAAATGTCAACAATTAATTTAACTAAATAATGTTCTCATGCTCCATATAAATCTCAAAATATACTTCACTGGAGAAATTCAAATACATTAGAGCAAGGGGGGGATGAAATCCACATACTTTCAAACTATCACAAATGAAAATAAACATACAATACAATTAAATATTGTTCAAGTTCAGTCTGACATATCCCAATAATTATAGACTTGTTTCGAGAGCTCTTGCTCCCATCAACAATTTCTGGCAGTACCCCGGTGGTGAAAACTGAATTTGAAATTTGTTTCCTAATTTAACATCCAAATTTAATAAACTATTCTTGGGAACATAAATGAATAAATAATGACTCAAAAAACAAATAGTTCAAAATGCCCACAATGTTTTTCCATTATAAACATCTCCATATCAATTTTGTGTATGCCATTCAAAAAATTACCAGCCACTGCCTATTTCTTAGTATGTCCAAATTTAATGTGTTTAACACCTTCTTTTCTAACTTCAATGCTTTGTATTGTCTAGCCAATTTAACCACTGCAACCTGTACAATTTATTCTGTATATGCCTGATCAACATTATGATGTAGTAATAATGTCTTTGTAATGAGCCATAATTAACAATTTTATGTTTAAATTATTAGGGGTGACCAAGGGAATTCACACATTTCAAATATTTTTAAAAGTTTTAATGAAGGCCTGGATGTCAGGGAAGCGGATAATTTTTTTGAAAAAATCCCTTTTATAGCTTTTTCCAAAAGTAGTTACTTTTTGTATCATTTTATGTCACTCAAATTTATTTCTCTTATCCACCTAAACATTTAATAATCCATTAATTTGAGCTATTTTGATCATGTTACTGTAATCCAAATTATGCTCTATTTCCTAAGTATTTCTTCCTTAGTATCCATGAATGAGTATGAAGGCTCCTTATCATAGCATGTTTATGAATACAGGATTAAAACCATTTTTTAAAATGAAGTTTTCAATACTTGAATTCATTCACACAATTCCCAATTCCATTTTACAAGCCCAAGAAAAGTATATAACAATCAGTTTCAATTTTCACAATGAATTTGATTGGTTGTTCCTGCATAATGAGTAATTTTGGAGTATCTTACATGGTTTTACAATACAGATGATGTCATCCATGTCAGTAACTAATCCTTAACATCATGGAAAAGTTCGGTGATACCAAGTTAACAAACAACTCAAACAAATTCACCTTTAAGGTGGGACAAGCATTCCAAGTTAGTCAAATCATGGAAATGTATAATTGTTTTCTTTATTATTACTCTAATGGTCTTAAAACACAACAATGTGAATAATAACGAAGAACAAACATGCATTAATTTGTATCTGTCAGTTAATAATATAGAACAAACAATATTCAGGAACTCGCTTGACTCGTTTGAAATGCTTAAGAGCATGTAATGGCTGCCGAGCGCAATGGTTTCATGATTTATGCATCCCACCTCAGTAAAAGTTAAATAGCTTTCCGAAATGTCTGGTAACCTATAGAAAATGTAATTTAAAAAATACCTCAGAAAATATACTACAAATCAAAGAAAATTTCCATCACTTTTGTGATTTAGAAGTTGGTCTTTTTTTGAAAATAAGTATCTCCTCTGTAAGACCCCGATGTATTACAACTTCAATTACAATTGCAATTATTTTATTTAAATGGCCTGTGAGGTATGTTTTTCAAATTGAAATCATAATAAGTACATGTCACTCTGTTTATTTGCGCCAATTTAAGGTATTTTAGTGATTTAATTCTATCTATGCTAGTACTACCTTAATGGAAACTGCGCAATCCTTAGTTTTCTGATAATACACATCTGCAATACCCTTCTCGTATACAGAAAAATTATTTCAGCCATTTACAAACACAACAGCACATCACAAGTTTTTCTTATTCCACTGCAAATTAAACAATTTTCCATACAAAAATACACAAGAAAACCTTCTCGGTGGCTGTCAGAAAGTATAAGACTCACAAGCTGCTGAGAAATGAGCATATTTGAAGAGAGATGGAAAAAAAAATGTCTGCACTCGCAAATCAGGGGTGCGGAAAAAGTTCTCCTGGGCCCAAATCATGCCTCCTCACAACATAATATTTTACTCTCCATCCTTTTCTTGTATATAAAACGAAGTCAGAAAAGAACAATTGGGTTTGAACTTCTCTTCCCAGGCGACAATTCTGACAAGTATGGAAACAATTTCGTTACAACCACAAGTAGTATCAACCTGTCTATTCATTCGATATGATCTTGTGAACCACTTATGCAGAGATAAGAAGGAAATCAATTTTTAACGCAAACAATTCTCCATACATTAAAAGTTGACAATTGTAATTGAAAAAATAATTTTAAGGAGCATGCCTCGCAGAAATGTTTGAAATTCTACCATAGCCACAACTCATTAAAATAAAAAAGTAATAATAATTTTGAAACATTACCCAAAAATATATTTTTAATCACAGTTGTCTTTTCCAAACATCCCTCTGAATATTACATAGTTAAAAATAATCTACTCAACAAAACTGGAAACTAATGTGAATGAAAGAACAAATAATGTGGGTTATTTTCCTTCAACTTGCAAGACACATGTTAGTGTAATCAAATTTATTATGTAAAGGAAAAACAAAATACATACCAGAAAACGTAAGAAAGTTTATCTCTCATTACAAGAACGGGAATTTAATTTCTTTTCCTCAAACTTAAATTGAGTCATCGAATTAATATACACTGCTGAAAACCAGACTGAAAAATGAATGTAATTTTAATGAAGTGATCTTTGAAACAAAATGTCGCAAAGATAAAAATGGAATTAATTACAGTCCTGCTGCTTTCTCTTCTAATGTGAGAAAGTTGGAAGACTGTTTAATTATGATTTATAAAAACAAAATTTGTAGAGACCACTCCCCTGTCTTGGTCTTGCTTCTGCCAACATTCATTGCATAGCAAACTAATTCAGATGAAATCAAAATTGAGAGAAAATATTAAAATGTAGTACCAAAGATTCACAGTTAATGCACATTATATTTTAATAAAATAATCTCAAGCAACATTTTTCTGTTGACAATGGTTAAGTCATGCAAAATCTAACCAAAAGAAAGCTCTAACAATGTTACTTCCCTAGTTCACACAGTACTCACAATTAGAAATCTCCACACAACTTTTTTTCAGATGTAAGAAACAATAATACCCTGGGAGAAGTGGAGATTAAATGTACATTACTATCAAAAATATTTGCACCCAAGAGTGACAAATCAAAAAAATTCAGAACAGTGCACAATTAAAAATGAGAATAAACTATACAATACAAACAGTCCATTTCAAATATCATGAAAAAAAACACCCAAATTAGACTTTTCTTTGTGGGGCTTTAAGGGCTCATCAACAGCAAGGTCATTAGAAACACATTCCAAATTCCAAAAACTACTTTGAAAGTAGCTCTTCTCTCGCTAACCCTCTTTCATTAGACATGCATGGTGAAAAGATATTTAAACTAAAGAAACAACTTTATTTGAGAAATCTGATATAAATTAACAAATAAATCTTAGTTACCTAATTTTCTAAAATCCCTTTAAGTTACAAAGATACATAATTTTGTCTGTCCAAAAGTGTTTTCAGAAAAAATGTTTTAAAACAAACTCCCGGTCAATAGAGGCAAGAAAAAATTAATAAAATAATTCATAATATATTAATAATCAATTATCTCATTAACATACCATAATGAAATATTCTAAATCCAGGTTTTCCACAAAAAAGGACACCTGAGAAGCTATATGAAAAGTTTCCCATTTTAACATGTCAAAAAGGCAGAAAAAGGTCACACAATAAAAAATTCTAGGCTCAACTTCTCTACTTCGCAAATGTCAAATCACTACTAGTAAACAGAACTTCTATCACTAGCTTATTTGGATCAAGATTAGGCCCTTCTTAAAAATTAACTTAAAATACAAATGAGTGATTTTAATTTAACTTTTAAACAAGTAACATTTTAAGTTGGAAATTATACAACACATGGTTGAAATTGCAATCAAATGGAAAAAGGCAACAATATAAGTTTCAACTTTCTAAATCATCACAATATTAACATTGTACAAAAGGAGGTGAACAAAAGGCAAAACTTTCTTCACCAATCTACTTCACAGCTACAGTGACTTCATTCCATCCACCTCCCAGTACCATAATCATTGAAGAAAGATATACAGAGGTGCACACCCTAATTATTACAATTACAATAATTCTTAGACATGAAAATTGGAGAACTTATTTCAGATTTCTTAAGAGCTCTGAAAACATCCGGAGTAGACCCCCCACAAGGCTAGGCATTGGTCCTCAAACTTTTAAAATCTGAGACCCATCTTGCAGAATATTAAACAACACACAACCCACATCTCAAGTACATAAGTACATTATAATCACTGATGAACACGTTTATGCTGTGTGATTTATGACAGAAACTAAAGTACTTCAATTGAGCATTTGCTAAAATTTACACTCCGAAGTCATATGACAAATAAGTCTCCCGTTTCTACATTCATATGCTGGATTATGTAGAGTTGAAGTGCAGTTAACTTGAGTCGTAACTCTGAGCAAGTGCCACGTTCATTTCGGTACTTGCTTTCCACTCAAGAGGAAAGTCCTTTTTCACTCCGATTTGAAGAGGCAAATTCGAATTTCAGAATATTCACTCTTCAATGGCATGTAGAAATCATTTATTGAAATTCTACCTTGCAGTACTACAACTTACATCAACAAAACAGTTTAAATAGGGATTTACTGATAATTCAATAATGATAATTCACAATAAAACATTAATACATAAATAATTTGTAACAGTGACAGCAAATTAATCAGCAAATGTTAATAAAATATATAAGGGGGTGACACGACCTAATAAACGAAATTTTTATTACAAAAACTTATTTTTGGATAACACATTTCAAACAATTCCTCCGGACGCGGATGCCCTGAACCTAATGAAATGTTACTATATCAATCGCAAGTAAACAACCAACTTTACCCATATCATCAGTGTAGATCGAATAATTCCAATACGAGCCCACATTCCCACATAAGGACTGCTTTCACTTCGACGAAAACAAACGACACTGTCAAATAAGGATGTCACAACATGAATAACAAAGAATACAACATTCCCGCAGTAGCTCAATAAATTTCAATACTGTTCCAGACCAATAATTTACTAGGAGCAAATGTGTATCACAAAAGAAACATCAGTCTCGCACACGGTAAATAAAATCATAGGTAACGTGCACGACAGCCCGCAAGGAGGTGAGAACAGTCAATTGGGCACATTACGTCAAAAAGTAATGGAAACACAACTTACAATAAAGAGGATGTTCTCTCAAAAAGTAAAATGTAATGTATTTAGGCAAATTTCACAATGTAGGCCGATTTCCACATACTTCATCACAGCCGCTGCCATATTTAAAATTCTTATTACTTATACCTCAACAATGTAAGTTGAACATTCATCTGCCAATACCAGAATTGACCAGAATAAATAATCAGTCCAGACGCCTCATTCGTGAACGTTGACGTTAGAGTAACGGTTGTAAGCAAAGCATGTGCATTAGAGCTGCACCCGCTGAACAGTGTACTCTTTGGTTTCCTTGCAACCTGTTTACGCGGTCTTTAGCAAGGCAAATATAACGCAAACAAAGATGTTTTCTAACATTGGCACTAAATGGAAAGTAAGGACGTTATAGGCTCAGTCTCAAATACCAGAAATCCTTAACTTCTCTCAATGAATCTCGACCTAGTATACAGATGAGACACATTTACGCGGTACGCAGGTGCGCACACACAGTGGAATTTAATTTACTTGTCCTTCGAGGAGGGGGCGGGAGTTTGAAGGATGAGCACTACCCCTGGAAATAAGCGGTGGTCTTCTATTGCAGGGTAACGCGAAAAACCCCTGGATTTATTTTACCTCATAAACGATTTTAAAAGTCCTCTATTTAAAATAAATACAGGGTTGGTAACTCCCTAAACCCTAGAACGCAGACTTCCCCAAAATAGTATGGAAAAGTTATGGAAAACGACAGACATATACTAAAATCGAACAACCGGATGAAATCCATGTGGAATATTGTTAACACTAACACGTCAACTTCTGAAAATCGCGAAGAAAATGTTTCTTTACTAAACGATGGCAAAATCGTATCAAATCCTCAGGACATCGCAAGTTTGTTTAATTCTTACTTCTCAGAAGTTGGTAAAATAACGAACTCAATATATCCAAATCAATGTCCTCCAATTA
>NNCF01130292.1:24370-47388 GCA_002313205.1 Laupala kohalensis | reverse complement strand
GTGTTATTTCAATTCTTATGATTTTTAAACACTATACTCAGAATAATCTATAGTTCGATAATAACTTGTACATGTAATTTTTTGCTTAAAATTACAAACATATTGACATTCTATTAGTATTATAACTCGCAGCTAACTTTTTATCTTATCTAGGAACTTTTGCTGAAATCCGCCTCTGCCTTAGGGCCGTTGATCGGAATTGATGGGATGGTCCCTTGCTTGCTTCCGGAGAGTAAATTAGTTTTTTTTCCTCCATGTGGTCATACGCAGTTTGTACTGTTTTTTGACAATAAATTTATTTATTTATTTAGTAACACTTCCCCTCAAAAAGTTGTTACACTCCACCCCTCCCCGACGCCGGGACTCACTTCCAAATCATAAGTTGCTTATCAAAATATGCTATCACATTCCATATTTTTAATTTTTCTTAGTCTTAGACAATTTAATGAATTAAATTCATGGTTGTAATCATTTTACTAACCAAGGGTACTAGCTATGCAACTAGGCTAAGAAAGCAGTTGCTAAGCGGTTTTATGTCTCGAGAGCATCCACATCAACACAATATGCGCGCGTACAGTCAAAGAAAAAAATGTTACGATAAATGTATGTATTAAATTTCAAGTAAATTATTCATTACAATTTACTTCAGACGTCCATGAAAATGGTTGAAAAAAAACTGCTTACCTCGCAAGGAACGGTCATGGCTTCCGAAATTGACATCGGGGTGGGTCTTCGTAGAATTGTAATATCCCCTAGGGATCATCGATGTCAAAGCAGAAAGAGTAATAGCCAGTCAGTTACGAAAGAAAGGCTCTCGAAAGGTTTTCATCTCATTTTATACATCAAACATTTAACCTTATTTTCATTGCCGCGCTAGCGTAATCGATAAAGTACTTACCCACCGCTTACAGAGCTGTTCTCATTTAGAATAGTTTTTATATAAAAGTCTTTTAATAAAATTAATAATGTCGTAGAAAATAACTATTTTAGAATATTATAAATAAAAGTATTACTAAATTTTTTATAATGAATGAGTTCATCACATACGAATTTCTTTTCCGCCAGCATTTCTGTTGTATTTCAGTAAATGTCTTCTCCCCTCTACATTGCTTCTTGCGACTGAAGAACAAGATTCTGATGTGATCAAATTATGTTCTAGCAATCATTGATAATTAACAACCGCGTCTTTTAACCTCATTTTTGAGAAATCATTAAAAAGTCTTCAGTAATTTCTTCTTCAACTCCTTGGACACTTGCAATTTCTACTGACGATACGACAATAACTAACTATTACTTTGAAGTTTCAAGAGATCAGTATGAAATCTCCACAAACTTCAAGAATACACTGACACGTTGTTTTAACGTTTTATGAATGAATTTTTTCATTCTTATTGACATAGTAGTCGCCTCGCATAAGTAGCATAGACTTAAATATATCCCTCCCTGATGACACCGGCTTAACGTAGCACTGTCTGTTCGGGCGGAGAGACTTTGTGTGTACCAAGGAAGCCAGGGGCTACGCCGGCGGTAGCATAGGGTCTCCCAAACAGGACAGACCCTGGCGAAGGCACCAGACGAAGTGTGTCCTAAAACGGGCTGTGTTGACCCTACACCCATCCTGTTTCCTACCATGCTGCCTTGTAGAAGGGGGAGGGATCCCCCAAGGCTAAGGGAAGGAATACCCCGACAGAAAACCAAACCTAGGTCCACCAAGGCTAGCGGGGGTTTGTACTAGGCCAGCTCCCTACTACTATAAAAATTCTCTGCTAGAAAGGCTCAACCTACTATAGTTGCAACGCAGAATAAGGACTATATGGAACTGGATTCCTAGTGACTAAAGAGGTAAAGAAATCAATTTTAGGATTTGAACCGTGTAATGATAGACTATGTAAAATAAGGATTAAAGGAAAATTCCAAAATATTAGCACCATCTGTGTACACGCACCTACAGATGAATGTGAAGATGATGGAATGAGTGAAATGTTTTATGAAGATCTCCAAAAAGCAGTTGAGAACGTTCCTGAACATGATTTACTTGTAATCCTAGGTGATCTCAATGCTCAATTCGGCACAGAAAATTGCTATGGTGATGTGATTGGAAAATTTACTATACACCAAAATACAAAAAATAACGGTCAACTTCTTGCAAATTTTGTTATCCAAAAACATCTCTTTGTAGCTAGTACATACTTCCAACATAAACCAATTCATTTAGGTACATGAAAAATTCCTGGAAGTACAGAAGTCAATCAGATCGACCATGTACTGGTAAATAAGAATAAAATCAGACTAATCCAAGACCTTGAAACATTACGAGGCCCAAATTGTGACTCTGACCACTATCTTGTAAAGTGTATTGTAGAATAAAAACTGCTAAAAAGAAAGGAAAACAAGTCACCTAGACCAAGATGGAACCACGGATAACCTAAGAAGCTATACTATTACAAATAAATACATACATAAATTAGAAACAATGTTGAATAATTAAGAAATGCATGAAGAGATTGAAGAAGAGTGGAATTACATTAAATCTAGCACCCTAACTTCGGCCACAGATGCTTTTGGTATACAAAACAAAAAAAGAATCACGATGGTGGGATGGAGAGTGCCGAAATGCTATACAAGGAAAGAATGAAACAAGGTTAAGGTGTCTCGCGAAAACATAAATAGAGAAAAATACAGGCAAAAAAGGAAAGAATGTCGGACCCTAAATAAGAGGAAATAATGCAGTGGCTACAAACAAATAATAATAATAATACGTTCCATTATTCCTAAGAGGAGCATAGGGAATCAACAAATGCCTTTCAGCGAACTCTGTTGCTTGCATCAACTTTCATTAATTTAATAGTTTTCCCATATTCTTTTTCATCTTATCTTCTCCATGTGTTGCGTGATCTTCCACGTGGTCTGGATCCTTGTGGGTTCCATTTCAAAGCATTAGTGGAGATTTCATCCGGTCCTTTTCTCAGGGTATGTCCAATCCGGTTGAATTTCCTTCTTTTGATTTCGGTGTTCACATCCATTTGTTTTGTTTTACTCCACAGTTCTTCATTGCTGATTGTGTTGGGCCACTAGATCTTCGATATGTACCTTAAGCATCTATTAATGAATGTCTGTAATTTCGTTTTGATTTCCACCGAGACCATCCACGTTTCACATCCCTAAAGAAGGACAGTCTTAATACATGCATTAAAAATTTTGATTTTTGTGTTAATGCTAATGTTTGTTTCTTAGCTTCAAAAAGAAACCTCTGGCTTGTTGAAATGTTGCGCAAACGTCTTGAGTTGTGCCACCATCTTTGGAGATACAGCTACCAAAATAGGTGAAATATTCAACACTTTCTATTGTTTCACCTCCCAATGATATAGGCGTTTGGTTTCTAGCTTGGACCCGCAGCTATTTTGTTTTTCTCGTATTTATCTTTAAATTGTATTTTGCGGACTCGATCTCTAGGGATTCAGCTTTCTCTTGCATATGTTCCCAGGAGTGTGAAAAAAGGCATATATCATCAGCGTAGTCTGTCCCTCTAATCTGTCATTTAATTTCCACACTATTCCTCTTCTTCTGTCGCGGATAGTGTTTCTCATAACCTCATCCATCACCAGTACGAAAATAAGAGGAGATAACAAATATCCCTGCCTTACTCCAGACACTGTCCCAAATGGTTCAGAAAGGGCACCGTTGTGAAGAACTTGACATCTAAAATGTAAATAGCACGCTTTTACGAGGTTAGTGATTTGAATTGGCACTCCTCTCGTCTCTAATACTCTCCAAATTCCCTCTCGTTTAACGGAGTCAAATTCCTTTTCAAAATCTATGAACAAGGTGTAAAGTGGAGACCTCCATTCCAGGGACTGTTCAACAATAATTCGCAGTGAGCATATCTGATCTATACACGATCTATTGGCTCTAAATCCAGCTTGTTCTTTGCGAATATTTTTTATCTACAGCTGCTGATATGCGATGGAGTATTATTCTACTAAAGATCTTACTGCAAACACAAAGTAGATTGGTTCCTCTCCAATTATCGCATGCACCTACATTTCCCTTCTTAGGGATTTTAATAATTATGCCCTCCAACCATTCGTTAGGTAATCTCTCATCTCTCCATATATCTTGAAATAATGGATATAACAAATCCACTGTAGTGGGAATGTCCGCCTTCAATATTTCTGCAGGGATCCCATCTTTCCCTGCTGCCTTTCCTTTCTTCAGTTCTTTTATGGCACTTCCTTTCACTCCACAATTTCCCTCGTATTGGGTGCTTGTATATTTATGTTCAAAGATTGAAAATTACCTGCCTCCTCCTGCCTATCCTCAGTTGTTTGGGTGTTACTTGGGTTTAGCACTTCCATAAAGAATTCTCTCCACCTCTGCAGCTGACCTACTGTTAAGAATATTCCTTTTCCGACATTATCCTTCACTTTCTGACTCTGGTTTCTTGTGCCTCCACTCAGCTTTCTAGCTATGTCAAATAGTTCTTTTAGATTCCCTATATTAGCTGCTGTTTCTGCTCCTCTTACCATATCTTCCATATAACTTCTATGATATCTTCTACAAGATTTTTTAATCTCCTTGTGAAGAGAGTTATTCAAATATGTTGAATTTGCAGTATTCTCTGAATTATCATTAGAATTTATTTTCTTCTTAATCATTTTTCTGTTTTCTATCAGGTCCCATGTATGTTCTGAAATCCAATCTTTTTGTTCCTTCTTTTGATATCCCAATACTTTTTCGCTAACCTCGAGAAATGTGTCTTTTATTTGCCTCCATTTGCTATCTATATTTTGATTTTGTTCTTCACTTTCCATCACGCAGTTTCGTTCGTATTCCCCCTTTTTGGTCCTCAAACTTGTTATAAATTCTCTTTTTATTTCTGGTTTGGATAAATACCGCAACCTGAATTTTCTCCTTGTTTGGTTTTCATTACTTGTACACGGAAGGAGGCGCATAATAAATGGTGGTCCGATCCCACATCATTTTGTTGCGTACATCTAACAAATATTTGATAAATTTGGAGCTAATGCAAATGTGGTCCATCTGGCTAACAGTATTCCCATCAGGCGAGATCCACCTTATCCTATGATGATCCCTAAGCGGAAATAATGAACCACCTATGTTCATTTTATTATTAGCGCAGTGTTCTATAAGCATTTCGCCATTTTAATTTATTTATCCTAGTGCGTGCTGGCCCAAAACGTGTTCCAAATCATCATTTTGGGTTCCTACCCTGGCATTAAAATCTCCCATTAATACATTGATGTCACCTCTTTGAAAAGCTCAAGGTCCCGAGTTTGAATCTCGGTCTCGTCTCCCATTTTTTTATTCAACGTAACATAATTAAATAATTAGTGAAAGATTTATGACCTTTCATGAAAGAATATTATATATTGTGTGAAAAGAGCTCACAACGCTTTGACTTCGTTTTTAAGACAACTGATGGACACAAAATAAGGAGATCAATCATCTCAAGATCAACAAGTTGACAGGATGGACATTTTAAAATAATCCCAACGGACGGAGTGTATTGGAATTTTTGGTGCAGAAGAGACCTTCGCCGAAGATACGGACTCTCTCACCATTAGTGTGGCTCAAAAGATGAAATACCATTCATCCAAATGGTTCAATATGGTAATGATGACCAATTGGACATTTCACGAAAATCAAACGATAAAATATCATTTCATAAGACTGTGAGGAATGAATACATAGCAGAAAAGGTAATTTCGATCACAAAATTATATAATTATCATTTATTTCCAATAAATATTCGAGAATAGATCATCTGATCCCCCAAGACCCATCCCTTCTTCCCCCGTTCAAGATCAAGAAATAACACTCTGCGTCATAATGAACTGCTCACACAACTGACTGTGCGTTTTCCATATGTCGTACGCTCTCTACATCTACTGTTTTCAAGGCACTACTATACACAAGTATACACATGTCTATCAACGCATATCGCTTCATATCCTTTTCGGGTCGTTAAAAGCAGGAAATCTCTTGGTTCGCTAAAAAAACGTTGTCTTTTGAAATCCCCGTCTCAGTCGTTTCTTCGGGGAACAACCCACTGTGGGCGACGCGTTTCAAAGTCCAACGGAACTCTTTCCATAAAAGTATGTGTTAGTTTCTATCTTTGAACGTTCTGGTTACAGCTGTATCCTGTAGCAAGCTTCGGGAAAAAACATTTGTGGGCACCGGCGTTCGCAGTACGCAGGACACATATCGCGTTTGAGCGGGAGACACTATCTTTTCGTCGTTCGGTTTGGCGATTCCCTCCCGTGGTGAACAAACATCGACGCCGGACACATTTCCTCGCAAACCACGCGTTTCGCGGCGACGCAGTGATAGCGCAACACAACAGGAACTCCGCGGTGTCTTCGAGAAAGTAAATGTCACGCAACACACTCCATTTCACAGAAAGTTTTTTAGTGCGAAGCAGGAGAGATTCACTCTCTTTTCTTTCCATTGTCAATAAAACGTATTATACAACGATTGTGATAACTTTTGGTAAGTAAAACGAATATAAATGTCTTTCATTTTATAAATTATATTTAAAACAACAACTCTCTTTTTTTCATTGTGTTTCGTTAACCCCATGCACTTCGTAAGTGTGTATTTTTGACCACACACACACAAAACACAGTATATTTTATTTTCATCGGTAAACATAAACTCTACACCAACGCATGGGAACTATATGTTATTTTTGGTAGCATATTACACTATGAAAAAATGACTAGCAATCATATGAATGAAGCGTGAGAGGAAGAAGGTCTTATCAAGTATCTTCGTATCCCGGAAGAGAAAGAGAGAGATACACAAAACAATAAACACTCAACAACCTTCCTCAATGTCGGGAAACATTTATATCTCACATCCTTCCAACAGGCAAATTTATGTCATACATTTATTATTATTGCTTTTAATCAGTGAATATTCTTTTAGATTGTTTCTTTCTATGTAGTGCCAACCTCATTATTCTTTCTTTGTAGTTATGACTCTGTGTTCGATTTGTTCAGAAGAAACTGGTGAACTCTTCACTCCAGTGTGTAAGCATACTACTTTTGAAAAAAAAATCCAACAGAGAGACTAGAGGTATTGGACGAGTGGAAGGAGGTATTCGATTTCAATTAAGAACAGTTGAAGGAGATAATTGATTTCAATTTGGTAGGAAGAAACTAATCTGTGTATATAACATCATCCTCAATTATGTCTCAGTGTTTTATTTGTTTGAACGAAACATTGAATCTACTCCATTCATTGTACAAACATACATTCTGTAAAAAATGTATGTCATTGGATGAAAACATGTGTAAAGTGTCCATTGTGTCGTGCACCCCTGGTGAATTGTAAAAATTATATGTCGCACTAATTGTCATTCCTTCCAACCATATAGAAAAATATTTATAGGTATTCTTCGAGTCTTCACCAATTATTATCGTAATCGTATTAGTATCACATAGAATAGGAGAGGAAAAATCAAAAAGTGGGGGGTTGAATTTTTTAAAATACAGTCAACATTTATATTATTAAAGCTATATATACTACACAATGGAAACCCATTCACGTCACAAAGAAGAAGAAGGAGGGTTATCTTTCTTTTCGGAAACGTTCTATTTTCATCGCCGTTCGCTAGAATGAGTGCTCGTGTGTGTCAATGTGTGTGTGTGTGTGTTGTGACGTCTGCTACTTTAGAGTATACGCAAACCCGGAAGTGTATGTGACCGATAGGAAGCGTGTTCAAGGAGTTCTCCCCACTTCTTCTACACAACCAAAAACAAAATGGTTGTTTGCTTCAATTGACGTCACCAGAAAAAAATGTATACAACAATTATAAAATTCTATTCAAACATTAAAATACATTATAAATTTTTTTCTACTCATAACAATAAATTCATACAAACACTATACCTTACAAATATATTTTTTTCACAACAAGCATTGCATGTTTTCTTCACTTTTGATAAAAGGACGTCAGCAGACTACAACTATAGAGAAATTATACATTAACGATAATCCTTTCAAAAAAAATTAGACTCTACAAAAAAGGAATATACTTCTTATGTAAACTTCATTTATTTTTATATACAAAATAAATAAATTATTTCCATTGTTACCCTCTCTTTCTTTCATTCTTTTTTCATCATTTCGCTCCCATTCTTCTATTGGTTTGGTGAGGGTGGTAAATTAACACTATATTATTATTTCCAAATGTATAACATTAATATTATAATTGCTATGTTTATTGGTATAACATAGTTTATTATATAGACATTCAATCCATCCAATACAGAAAAAAAATGTATCGCCATTCTATACGTCTTCACCAAATCATTACCACTAACTAATAAAAGCAATGACTTTTATTCACAGTGTACCTTCAAATATTCATTCATTTCTTTTCTTTTTTTTCTATCTCCATCTATGTCATATTGCTTCGAATAGGAGAGAGAAATCAAAAGTGTGTGTGTGTTGACAAACATTTACAAAGCTCCATTACCAATACTACAACATTACTAATTTCAAAACTATAGCATTTTAAACATTCAATACAATACGTTTATTCATAAAAAGAATAGATTATTGACAATCGTAACATTCATATATAAATAAATAAGTGCCATTCTTCATGGATATAACACTATACTATTGGAATAAAATAAAACTGACATTACTTCATAATTAAAATCATAATTCGTTTCTTTTCCCCTTTCGTATCATCCACAAGTCTCAGATTTCATTACAAATTAAACTACTTTATCCCTTTCCCAACCTCATAGATAGAAACAACCCACTCCAAACTTCACATCCAGCTAACTAGAACGCATTTCTGTCTCAAAGTGTCATCCATCTTGGCCAAAAAGTTATCAAACAGGCGTGACCACACCTGGAAGTGAGAGTCCGATATGCACTTTAGGCAGCCCGTAAATTACACTCTCACAATCTCAAAACTCCTCCTCCTTCAAACCTAGCCTCTATAAAATTACAAAATGGAGTATGATTTCAGCGTTAACATTAAATATAATAAAAATAAAAAAACGCCACCACAACCCAAGAATCGTTTTTACAAAATGGAGAACGATTTCGACGTGAAAATAAATATAATAAAAACAACTCATTGCATTTTTTTTCAAAGCTACTCTACTACAATTGGAAATCACTACTGAACTCTCACATTTATTGACATCTTCTTCTTCTTTCCATTGAATACATTCCATACGAANGAAGGAGAAGGAGAAGGAGAAGGAGAAGGAGAAGGAGAAGGAGAAGGAGAAGGAGAAGGAGAAGGAGAAGGAGAAGGAGAAGGAGAAGGAGAAGGAGAAGGAGAAGGAGAAGGAGAAGGAGAAGGAGAAGGAGAAGGAGAAGGAGAAGGAGAAGGAGAAGGAGAAGGAGAAGGAGAAGGAGAAGGAGAAGGAGAAGGAGAAGGAGAAGGAGAAGGAGAAGGAGAAGGAGAAGGAGAAGGAGAAGGAGAAGGAGAAGGAGAAGGAGAAGGAGAAGGAGAAGGAGAAGGAGAAGGAGAAGGAGAAGGAGAAGGAGAAGGAGAAGGAGAAGGAGAAGGAGAAGGAGAAGGAGAAGGAGAAGGAGAAGGAGAAGGAGAAGGAGAAGGAGAAGGAGAAGGAGAAGGAGAAGGAGAAGGAGAAGGAGAAGGAGAAGGAGAAGGAGAAGGAGAAGGAGAAGGAGAAGGAGAAGGAGAAGGAGAAGGAGAAGGAGAAGGAGAAGGAGAAGGAGAAGGAGAAGGAGAAGGAGAAGGAGAAGGAGAAGGAGAAGGAGAAGGAGAAGGAGAAGGAGAAGGAGAAGGAGAAGGAGAAGGAGAAGGAGAAGGAGAAGGAGAAGGAGAAGGAGAAGGAGAAGGAGAAGGAGAAGGAGAAGGAGAAGGAGAAGGAGAAGGAGAAGGAGAAGGAGAAGGAGAAGGAGAAGGAGAAGGAGAAGGAGAAGGAGAAGGAGAAGGAGAAGGAGAAGGAGAAGGAGAAGGAGAAGGAGAAGGAGAAGGAGAAGGAGAAGGAGAAGGAGAAGGAGAAGGAGAAGGAGAAGGAGAAGGAGAAGGAGAAGGAGAAGGAGAAGGAGAAGGAGAAGGAGAAGGAGAAGGAGAAGGAGAAGGAGAAGGAGAAGGAGAAGGAGAAGGAGAAGGAGAAGGAGAAGGAGAAGGAGAAGGAGAAGGAGAAGGAGAAGGAGAAGGAGAAGGAGAAGGAGAAGGAGAAGGAGAAGGAGAAGGAGAAGGAGAAGGAGAAGGAGAAGGAGAAGGAGAAGGAGAAGGAGAAGGAGAAGGAGAAGGAGAAGGAGAAGGAGAAGGAGAAGGAGAAGGAGAAGGAGAAGGAGAAGGAGAAGGA
Source organism: Laupala kohalensis (assembly GCA_002313205.1). Taxonomy (NCBI): domain Eukaryota; kingdom Metazoa; phylum Arthropoda; class Insecta; order Orthoptera; family Trigonidiidae; genus Laupala; species Laupala kohalensis. The sequence goes on along the minus strand of NNCF01130292.1, from coordinate 37,057 downwards.
GAAGGAGAAGGAGAAGGAGAAGGAGAAGGAGAAGGAGAAGGAGAAGGAGAAGGAGAAGGAGAAGGAGAAGGAGAAGGAGAAGGAGAAGGAGAAGGAGAAGGAGAAGGAGAAGGAGAAGGAGAAGGAGAAGGAGAAGGAGAAGGAGAAGGTTATTATTATTATTATTCGAATTGAAACCTCCAATGAAAATTGGATTTCATTGACATTCAATTGTGAAATAATATTAAACATATTAAAACTATAATTAGCATTGGATTTCAATCCAATACAATAGAAAAATAATTTGAATTGGATTTCATTGAAATTAAATGGGAAAAAATTAAATTATTCATATTAAAACTATTATTAGCATTGCATTTCAATCAAATTCAATTGGAAAATTATTATTACAATTGGATTTCATTGAAATTCAATTGAAAAATAAAATTATTAATATTAAAACTATTATTAGCATTGGATTTCAATTCAATACAATAGAAACAAATTATTAGAATTGGATTTCATTGAAATTCAATTGGAAAATAAAATTATTCATATTAAAACTATTATTAGCATTGGATTTCCAATTATTAAAATTGGATTTCATTGAAATTCAATTGAAAAAAAATAAAAAAAATAATTACTATTACAATTAACATTCGAATTGGATTTTAATCAAATTCAATAGAAACAAGTAACAATCATTACAATTGAACAAAAATTATAAACATAGGACAATCCATTGCATTATTATTGGATTTCATTCATAGGCATTGGACACAAAAAACAAACACACGTGATAGTATGTGATGTCATGCCACGCATATGATATTCGATTCGAAAAAAAGATTATTTCATGTCATTCAAACAAAATAAAAAAATAAAAAAAATATTCATATAATGATTCCAATACAGATCGCCATCCACTTCACTCTACGCTAGTATTCGACCAAGGCACTATGGCATTTTTTCACTCTGCATAGCTTTCGTCGTAAACAAACAACCTATACGCTTCGATTATGCCATTCTTCCTTTTTTTCAAATACCACTGTACACCCAATATATATCCCAAATACTTTTATTGCTCCATTATTGCTACTGATTGCGTGTTACGTGGTCTCCTCCTTCTTCCTTCCCTTCGCCAACCCTGCCATTTTTCTTCTTCCTTTTTTCAATACCACTGTACACCCACCATTCCAATAATCTATTGCTCCATTATTGCTACTGATTGATTTTCTTTTCCTTTCCTTTCCTTTTCAAACTGTCCACTCGCGACGATTTCAAACCACCCACCACCCACCTCCTGGGAAAGAGGCTTCGCTTCGACATCGGTGTTTTTCGGAAGGACTGTGCTCACCACCTGGGTTTTTCCCACGAGGTTTCGCTTCGGCATAGGTGATTTTTGGAGGGGTGATCTCACCACATGGGTTTTTCCCGTGGCTCCGCTCTGCCATTTCCCGCCAAATCACCAAACCACAACATCCGGTCAAAAATCTATAAATAGCTCTTATCAGGCATCGGTGCGGCCTTTATGCTCTACTCTCGAGGTCTACAGGTGATTAGTTCATAACCCTTAAAGTCTACTAGTAGGGCTGCTACTTGAGGCTGCAGACTGCCTAGGCTTCTTAGGCCTGAGAGTAAACCCAGGTGCTAGGGTTATTCCACCCATACTCGGACGCAAGAGCCTCGTTAGTGCTAACAGAGCCCACCAATTGCAGATGAGGAGGACTTTTGTGGAGGTTATATTAGCTCTATGGGTGCGTCAAATCACTCCCCCATGGGACCCGGCTAGAAACAAAACTACAACAAAAATGCAACGGCTAGAAACAAGTCGAACAATCAAGGCGTAAAAAGGACACAAGGAAATTTTATAAAGATGTACGAAATTACAAGAAAACCGATTTTAATAATCTACTTGCCACTAGAGATAAAGAAGGGAACATATTATCAGAAAAGGAAAACATTAAAAAGATGGGAATCCTACTTTAAAGATATCCTTAATTAGCAAAAAATTGAAAATAACACAGGAGAAGTACTACAAGATAACACTAACAACGACACTCGTAAAGTATTACCTCCGACATATCAAGAAATTTGGAAAACAGTGAAGAAATTGAAAAACAATAAATCTTCAGGATAAGACAAAATTGTATCTGAATTTATTAAATGAGGAAAGCCTTTCCTTATAAACAGAATACTTCGGTTGATCAATAAGATATGGATGAGGGAAGAAATGCCTGTAGATTGGCATGAAGGGATAACATGTCCAGTATATAAGAAAGGAGACCGCAAATGCTGTGAAAATTACAGAGGAATTACCTTGCTAAATGTTGTTTATACAATATTCTCTACTTTATTGTATAACAGACTAATAGACATAGTGGAACCAAAGCTGGAGGAAATGCAAATGGGATTTAGACGTGATAGGTCAACCATAGGTGAAACAAGTTTATGAGAAATGCCATGAATTTAATATCCAAATTAACAACTTGTTAGTAGACTTCAAACAAGCCTTTGACAGCGTTAAGAGATCAGCGATATGTAAAAGTTTAAGTAACTTTGTTGTGCCACTTAGATTCAGGAAACTGATAATAATGACCTTCCAAAGCTCCCAGTGTAAAGTGAGAATAGATAACGAGTTCACAGCAACATTTGAAGTGAAAAAATGTGTTAAACAAGGAGACCCACTTTTAGTCATTCTGTTCAGCCTGGTAATGAATGATATTTTAGAAAGCTTAGAAGTGAGAGGCAACATAGCTTACAAGCTGAAGCAGGTATGCGCATATGCAGACGATATATTGATTTTAGCTAGAACTTAATTGGCCCTTAAAGAGAAATTTATTAAATTGAGCGCAAAATCTCAAAAGATAGGTTTGATAATAAATGAAGGGAAAGCAAAATACATGAAATGTGATGGAAGGTAAGGTACAGTCTGAATTTAATTGTGAAAACAAATTTTTTTTTTAAGTAACTTCCTTTAAGAATTTAGGCACAACTGTTAACACCGCCAATAGCATCGAATAAAAAATTTAAGGAAATGGCTACGTGCAGTTAAACATACTATGCGCATAAACAACTGTTCTTCAATAGAACACTTTCTAGAAAGACAAAATTACAATTGTACAACACAATAGTTAAGCCAGTGGTAATACATGCCTGTGAGACCTGGACAATGAAAAAACAAATGGAACACAAGTTACTTGTATTTGAGAGAAGGATACTGAGAAAGATCTTTGGACCGACAAAAAACAAATGAAGAACTAAATAAATCAATAAACCAACATAACATTGTCAGAGATATCAAGGCTAGAAGATTGGCATGGCTTGGTCATGTGAAACGCATGAACCACACTCGCGTGGTAAAGAACATTAGAGAATGGGTTCCTCTTGCACCAAAACCAAGAGGTAGACCAAAGAAAAGTTGACTAGATGATGTGCGCCAAGATCTAAAGAACATGAAAATAGAGAATTTGAAGAGACTGTCGCAGAATAGGAAGGAATGGACAAAAGTGATTGAGTTGGTCAAAAAGGTCAAAAGGTGGGAAATGAAGTTTGCAATAAATATTTCTGTTATTGGCACTAGTTTTAAATGACGTGCAATATCCAACAGACTCCTCCGGTCACTCAGGTGTTAGAGTTGTTTTTTATCACCAAGTTGTCCCGGGTTCAATTCCCTGTGGAGCCAGTAAAAATTTGTAGCTTTTCACATTAATGTCATAGTTCATATAGCTGTGACTTCTGAAAAGCGAACCTTCCTTCTTCTACGGCAAAAATATTCTTTTGTAATTTATCTTGTAAAATCTGCCAAGATGCGTGTGACTGGCTTAGCGAGTATTTGCACTAATCTCTATTTTTTAATAAATCACAATTATTCAAATTACACATAATATGATGGAATAAGATTCTGACAGAAATAGAAGGAACACGTAGCGAACGACTTAACCTCTGTTGAAGTATTTGATATGTATTGAATAAAAAAGGGCATTATGACTTTTGGACGTTGGCAGCAGTGAATGTTCTTCTTGCTCTCGCAGTAATATCGGATGTAATTGTCGGTGCGTCGGCGGTTTCCCACGTTAGAGGGAGGAAACCTGTGTCATCCGACTTTAAGGGGAGCTGGCTAGAAAGAAGGTGGGTGATGCCCTAATCTTATAGAACTAGCTACAGGAAAAAAGGAGTAATGACAGACTCATTCTCAATATTGACAGGCATTGTTTTTATTACTCAACTTACCCAGAGTGCAGCAAGCGGCGGCTTGAAGCGTCCGGCGACGAGACAGCAATACTGACGAGTGACGAGTGACGCTTGGCGAGTCTTGTGCAATATTATGAAGTTGTGACTTGGATGAAGGTAGTGTCAGAAAGTAGGTTCGACTGAGACCGTTGAGTCAATTCAGGTCGAAAGGAAGTGAGGTAGAAAGAATTCGGCAGAGACCGTAAAAGCCAATTCTGACCGCGAAAGAGGGTTGTAGGAAATTTGGTAGAGACCGTGGAGTCAATTCTAACCGAGAAGGCGGAGTAAAGTCACACATCTCTCTCTCCTCTACTCCCTCGCGAGCGCCAATGTCTTGCGTATTTATATCGCGGTTCGCTCTCTGTCAGTAGTTCTGTATCGTTTAGGCAAGCGCTTCTGATGCACGGAACAATTAAGTCCACCTGACGACATGAAGATGACCAAGCATGGCGTGTTTCTTTTGTGTAACTACCTTAATGTGTTTTGTGTAATTTGCGTAAGTTTCCTTTGTGATGCTTTGTTAATCAATAAAATTAACAGGTTACGGGTTCGCAACATGCTCAAATCTGCGGAAATTTGAAGCGTGAATGATATCTCGGATTTGAAAGTGTAATTGCGCGTTTGTTCTGAAACCTGAGCACTTCTCTGTTCATGTTGTGTTCGTAACTGAAGTCGCTCAAAACTAAAACATGGAATTTACTAAGGTTAAATCAGGCCTTTAACGGGCAATAGTGACTGGCTAACTTGGAGACATAGAATAAAGATTGTTCTAAGTTATTATCCTGAAGCTTCAGATGTTGTTAAAGGAACTTTGGTGAAACCGGAAAATTTGGCTGAGTAAGCTTCAAATGCTGCCCGACTGAAGAATAGTGAAGACTCATGGCGTTTTCGAAAGGTGAATACTAGTGCAATGATGGCATTGACGAATTCTATGACTGAAGAAACTCTCCAAAAGATAATGAGATTGCAGAACGCTACTGACGTATGATTGGAATTACATAAACTTTTTGAAGCTTCATCAGAGAACCAGCTGTATAATACATTGTAAGAATATAATAATTCTTAGTTAATATTAATGTAATAACAAGATTAGAACCAATAAAATATGTTCGAAAAGACGGGAGTTCGGAACTGAGTGTTTATGACTACCGCTGGGTTGGGCGACCGCTGAATAGGGATGCCAGTTTTATGATCTAGGGTAGGTACGGCTGCGTAGAGGGTGGTCTTAGCAGACGCGCAGATTTCGGTTGAAAGTGGGATGGGGGACAAAAAAAAGAATTCCTAAGACGCAAGCGTCGGCATCACTAAGTAAACGCCAACTGAAAAATTGCTAAATGCTAGTAACAGAGCTATGGGGTTTTAAAGGACCTGGCCAAAGAACATATGTTTGGGGGATGGGGAGTAAGGAAGCCTCCCTTTTAAAAGTTTAAAAGGAGAAGAATGGTTCGGCGGCAGACTGCGGAAAACGTGGGTGGAAATACATTCGACGTACTTGTGGGAAGAGGGGCTTGGCAATTGTTTATGAGGAGGCGGCTACGATCACAGTACCGTCGAGAGGCTGGGAGTGTCGCAGAAGCGTGAGAAAAGATGTTGGGAAACAAGAAAGGAATGACTGGTAAAGGTTCGAGAACGTTCTAAATTTACTATGTTACGATTTTCAAAAGACGTTAAAATTCAAAATTATGGGAAAGTCGGTTGAGCGAGAAAGAACTTGTGAGGGAGGAAACTTTTAGAGAGAGAAGCGTTCCGATTGGTTGGAAACGTGTACTAGTTGGTGTAAGTTCAACCAATTGTACAACTACGAAGGGGGGGAATTTGTTGTGACTTGATAAAAATGGTCACATGGACGGTGTCACGTGACTGAACTTCTGGGTGGACCGAGTGGGAGATGAGATGATAAAGGATGACGCGGAGAGGCTCCAAAGAGACATTTATACTATTCATTCAGAGACATACATTCATTGATTCGGAGACATTCATTCAGAGATTTTTTTGCAACCTTCTAACATTCGGAGACGTTCATTCGGAAAGATTTTTCGCATAGAGATTTTTCGAGCATTACAAGTTTTTTTTTCGAGACTTACGCTGAGAAATTCAGCAGCGTCGTCGGAGTTTTTGAACATTCGAAGCTTCCTAAGATGTGTCTTAATAACGGTTAGAATTCGCAACTTCAATGTAATTGTTGGGGATTGAAAGATTGATACCGGGAGTTCTGAAAAGGCAACCTGAGATCAGGTTTTGAGACAATTTGACGCTTCGCTCGTTATGGTGACAAGTGCGGGCTACCATAGTCGCACAGTGCGCAACCGGTCGGTGAACGGACTTTGAAATCGCGGGGGAACGATGACTGGAGCAGGCTATCACCCGCTGATGCAGACCGACGGAGAGGGCTATTACCGGTGCTGAACTGGGGGCGCTCTACAACCTGCCGGACTCGAATCAGGGACTCCTCGCCCAGGTGTTTTAGACTGATCTGACTATCCCTTCACGAAGGTAATATGTTGAAACTGGGGCTGTCCAGTTAATAGACTTTATCAAGTGGCAGCGACAAAAAAAAAGAATGCTACGAAAGAAGATAAATGCAATGACCTAGGCTCAGGACATTTGTTCCATTATATAAATTTATCAAGGTCTTCATAATGATGAGCTACCATCAAAATGTTTCGGATTCATGTAATTAAATTTTCCATTTTTTTGACTATTGGTAAATAATGTCTGTTTAATGGACAAATTGTCCATAACACGTGTGAATTTTGGGGGTTTAAATGTGTGTGGATGCATGAGGAATGTTAGTTAATAAGTAGAGTTAGGTCATTTTTTTTTTTTTTTTTGAGCGTTTCCTTATTTACAAGGAACTTTGTATGTGGGGCTCACTTATGCCCGAACCCAATGTCGAATGATTTAATACCCTGAGATGAGAGTAATTAGCTGGAAGCGACCAATTAATCCATTTATCATTTTTTTTTGTTTTATTAAAATTAGTTGTCCTTGTAGTGTTGTCGGCGTATCCGAGCACCCTTAGACAATTGAAGGTTTAGTTGTGTTACAATATGCATGCAATTTTTTCAGTTCAAATGAAATGAGATCAATAATATGGCAGCTCATCTTTCCAAATTGAAGAATTTATGTAGTGAGTTAAATTCAGGTCTTTACAAGAAAAATGAAGTTAAGTTACCTGATATGCTGTTGAACTAAAGTTTTAGAGTTTCTAACCAGTGAATATCGTTCATTTAAATCAAGTTGGTAGTTCTTAAGTGAAGAAAAACGAACAGTTGATGACCTCACTACACAGCTTTGCTCTCATGAGAATGAATTTAAAGAGTCATGAAACAGATAATATAACTAAAAAAGCTCTTATGGTGAAAGAAGGAAAGAGCAAACAGAATTTCTTTAAACAGAAGGGGAAAAATGGAAATTGCAATTATTGCCACGTTAAAGGTACTTGGATTAAATCATGTCAAAAATGGATTGTAGAAGGTGGACCTCTGAGATCTGTTTCTGACTCAAGAAAATATTCAAGTAAAGATACTTCTTGTACAGCAACTGTCATGTATCTCTTGTCTGTTGATGGAGAAGTGTTTTCACTAAAAGTTAATCCAGATGACTGGTTTATTGATAATGGAGCTTCCCAACATATAACGAAGGATAGAAGGAATTTGGTCAATTTTGAATCTCCACATGGTATAACAGTAGCGAATGGGAAAGTTCTTCCAGCTCTCGGAACACTTAAAATTGTAACTTTAATAGAGGATCAAATGAAATACAAGGTGTTAAAAGATGTGTGGTTTGTTTCAGAAATCAGCAAGAATTTGTTTTCTGTATTAGCTACTCATAACAAACATTAAAATAGTCGTTTTGAGTCAAGTGCAAGAGAATTTTTGTTAACAATTGATAATGTTTGTGTTCATGGTGCTCGCAGTGAAGTAAAAGGTCTTTATAGAGCAGCTACGAAAGTTATCTCTCCAAAGGAAACTGTAGAAATGACCGTTACAACAGATTATCCTCTTCTACAATTATACCATGAACGTTTTGGTCATCAAAACAAGCGTCATATTAAGTCATTATTAAATCAAGAAATGAGCATTAAAGTGAGCATTCAAGACCAGTTGAGTGAATCTTGCGTTTTGGTAAAGCACATAGATTAAGTTTTGATTCAAGAGATTGCACTGAGCCAGGGGGACTTGTTTCTACATATGTGTGTGGGACATTCGATAGATCCTTTAGGAATTTTCATTATTTTCCTTTTTTTAGATCATTACACTAAGCTTCGTTGTTTTCTTCCTTCGGCAGAAGTCTGATGTTTATGGTGCTCTTAAGGATTTTTTGGTTGATGCAAAAAAACTTGGGACATAATGTCAAAGAGCATTTAAGTGTCAATGGAGGTGAATTTGACAACATGAAATTAAGAAATGGTGTAGTACAAAGATTGACATTGCCATATAACCCAGAGCAAAATGGAGGGAGCGAACGAGAAAATCGTACGATAATGAAAATGGCAAGAACCCTGAAAAGTTCAAATGCTGAACTTGTTTTTCCCCCAGCTATGTGGGCTGAACTTGTTAATACTTCAGTGTATATACTTGTGGCGGCCTCGCTACAAGGAAGCGCTCTGTCACGCAGGCCAGGGAGGGCGCGCCCCCATCCCCTGCCTTTCACTAACGCGACCAGGGTTGGCTTTGTTTCGCCTTCCTGAAACGCACCGCCGCCAGTCACAGTAGTTGGTTCCGAGGAGGCATGTTGGACGCATCGACCAAGTGTACTTAGATAAAGTAAATGCACAACGCACAAGCGTATTATTTCGGGGGGAATTAGGGACCCCTAGACAGTGTAACGATCCCTATAAGTGGTGACCCCGTTCAGTGACGGGCAGTGTGTTCCTCGTTCGTCCGCGATACCGCCGCGCCCTACGCGTACTACGCCGCGCCACGTCTCATCGCTCGCTTCCGCGTGACCGCCCCCTGACTAGCGCACGACATCATGGAAGCACTGCAGGCTTAGATCGAACAGCTGCAGCAACAGAACGCTGACCTCCTGCTCCTCATGCAGCAGCAGCAACAGCCCGCGCACGAAGCGCGCCCGCTCCTACCGCCTCCAGAAAGCAACCACGTTCACCGCGTGTCTNCAACCACGTTCACCGCGTGTCGGTGAAACTTCCACCCTTCTGGAGCGACAGGCCGGCGCTATGGTTCGCGCAGGCCGAGAGCCAGTTCGAGCTCTCCGGTATATCTTCAGAGACAACGCGGTACAGTTATATCGTATCGCAGCTGGACTGCCGTTTCGCCGCGGAGGTGGAGGACATTCTCCTCAACCCGCCAGTTGCAGAACCGTACTCGCTCCTAAAAACGGAGCTCATCCGGCGCCTCTCGGCCTCCGAGCAGCAACGCGTGCGCCAACTGATCGGCGGAGAGGAGCTGGGAGACCGCAAGCCGAGCCAGTTCCTGCGCCACCTTCACAACCTCGCGGGCGCTACACAAGTTGACGACAGGTTTCTGCGCGAGCTGTGGCTCCAGCGCCTACCAACGTCAGTTCGGGCGATCCTGGCCACGGNGCAGAGCGAACTCGCCTTGCATAAGCTCGCCGATCTCGCAGACAAGATCCTGGAGGTCGCCCCGACGCCCGTTCCGTTTGCCGTGCACGCTGCGCGCGCCCCGCCCGCCCCGCCGGCCATCACCTTAGACGCCCTTGCGCGTCGCCTCGGCGAGCTCTCGCAACAACTCGCCGCATTGCAACCGCAACGCCACCTGGGAGAGCGACCGCGCTCGCCATCACGCTCCCGGACAGGGCGCAGGGGAGGCCCGCCCCCGAACGGCGTGTGTTGGTACCACGCGCAGTTCAGTCCAGCGGCCACCAAGTGTCGCGCGCCGTGCACGATGGCGGGAAACGCGAACGGCAGCGAGTAGTTGCGGCGACTGGTTGCCCTTGCTGCCCGACGGGAGGCAGTCGCATCTTCATCGCGGAAAAGAACAGCAACCACAAGTTCCTCATCGACAGCGGCTCGGACTTGTGTTGTTCCCCGCGACGCCTCCTGCCGGGCCGCCGCACGGCGACTACGTTCGAGCTTAAGGCGGCCAACGAAACTCACATCAAAACATACGGCCCCCTGCGACTCACGCTCAACTTAGGTCTCCGCCACGATTTCTCGTCGTGTTTCGTCATCGCTGACGTCGACGTGGCGATCATCGGGTCCGACTTCTTGGCACACTACAACCTCGCCCCGGCCTGTCGCACGAAGCAGCTCGTCGATCTCACCACGGGCCTCTCCNTTAACTCAAAAAATGTCAAATTATTCACATTTTCACTGCACTACCCGAAGTAAGCAAAATTTGTTAGTACGAGGTTATAAGAATATGGATTGAGTTTGAGACTCTGATCGAGTCGCGGCAATATGAAGCAGTTTCTCGTACATTGCCGCTCCGATTCCCTAACGAAGGCGCATGCGCGAACCAAAAAGTCGACTTCAGCACTTCTTTTGCATTCCACTTGCGATTCTCAGCGAAGTTGACAACAGTCAGCAAAGAGTTGATTATAGGAATAAATATAAATAGACTTAGGGGTCTCTATTGTATGTTGTCCGTGATAACATGAGACAGAAGATACTGAGAGGTGTTGCCCTTTCGCTTGCACACCCGCTTGGAGGGAGTAAAATGTTACCGTGCATTGACTTGCAGCAGTCAGCAGTCAGCAGTCAGCAGTCAGCAGTCAGAGGAGGGAATGGAGTTAACCGGTGAAAAAGGCTGTTGGATCTCTCTCCCCCCCTCATATATATGATTGAATATCCCCCCCTTTTCAGCGGAGTGCCTCGCCATTGATATGGAGCCAAACTATCGCCATTGATATGGAGCCACCGCCGCCACCACAGCCACCGACAGACCGAGGCGAGCAGTTGATAAGATTTGAAGGAAGCAGAAGTTGCATGGTAGAGAGGTGTGGTGGAGTCACATAGCAGCAGTGTTGTAGCATAGTAGTCGCAGTGGTAGAAGCGAGTGTGATCGGCAACAAGACGGTTGTCTAGCACTTGACGTGCGGTGCCAGTAAAGAGGCATCATAATATCGTCCGTCGATACCACAGATCTTCAATAATAGTAACTAGAGTAGGATGTTTGCGCTCGAACATTTTGTAGTTTCCTGAAGAGCCTGTTAATACTTTCTACTGAATTGTGAGCGCGTTAAATTGTAGGATTCATTGAATAACGCGATTTCAGTAGAATAAATGTATTATCAGTTTTGTAAATTTTATGTAATAATAATAAATTTATTGTCAAAAAACAGTACAAACTGCATATGACCATGTGGAGGACAATAAACTAATTTACTCTCCAGAAGCAAGCAAGGGACCATCCCATCAATTCTGATCAAGGGCCCTAAGGCAGAGGCAGATTCAAAAATTTCAGCAAAAATTCCTAGATAAGATGACAAACAAGACCGTTTCATAAATATAAATGCAGGGAAGTGTTAAGATATTTAATTCCTTGAATAAAAGTTTACAAGAGTTTCCGGGGTTAGATTTACAAATTATCCGAACTATCCTCTTCTGAATTCTGAAAGTTTGAATACTCTGACCGGAATTGCCCCAGAAGGTAATGTCGTAGCGTAAATGGGAGTAAACGTTTCAAAATATACGCAACGGGAAATAGTGGACTAACTGCGTTAACTAAGATTCTGAATGCGTAACCCATTTTGCTTAATTGGGAATTAAGATTGTCAACGTGACAATTCCATTTGAGGTTGTCTTGAATATGGAGACCTAAGAATTTTGTATTTGTAACAGTTTTTAATTGTGTTCCGTTTAAAGAAAGAGAAACCTGGGGTAAAGATTTTGTGATACTATTGTGAAATGACATAGACACTGTTTTGTCAGTGTTTACAATGAGACGATTTGCATGGAACCAAGTCGAAAGGTTAGACAAAACTTTTTGAGCATTGGCGTGTTTACATAGTAAATTAGTGTCATCAGCAAAAAGAACCATTTTGCAATCTGATGTGGATGATGACATGTCGTTCACATACAATAAAAAGAGTATAGGGCCGAGAATTGATCCTTGGGGTACTCCGCAAGTAAGTGGCTTTGTTTCTGAAAGACAACGCTCAAGTATTTTATTTTTAGTATAGGATATTTCTACTTGTTGATATCTATCTTTTAAATAAGAAGTTAGCCATTGATGTGGAAGTCCACGAATGCCTAAAGAATGCAATTTGGTAAGGAGAATTCCGTGATCGATGACATCGAATGCTTTGGATAAGTCAAGAAAAACACCCTGAGGATTTTCTCCACGGTCAAGAGAAGTGGTAACTTCGTTTGAGAAGGAAAATATGGCGCTTATTGCCGAAAAGGATTTCCGAAAACCGTGTTGATAGTCAGAGAGAATGTTATTTTCTGATAAAAAATTCTAGAAGACGCTTATAGAACAATTTGTCCAGAATTTTTGAGAAAGTGGGTAGTAGAGATATTGGTCGGTAATTTCCAATATTAAGTTT
>NNCF01130292.1:7033-24264 GCA_002313205.1 Laupala kohalensis | reverse complement strand
GGTATATCATCTATGCCTGTTGAAAATTTGTTTTTTAATGAGCTGATGATTCTCATGACTTCACTGGCGTTAGTTTCGGAAGTGAACTTAGAATTGGGTACATGGGTGGATATAATTGGAGGACATTGATTTGGATATATTGAGTTCGGTATGTTACCTACTTCTGAGAAATAAAAATTAAACAAATTTGCGATGTCCTGAGTATTTGAAACGATTTTGCCATCGTCTAGAAGAGAACCATTTTCTTCGCGATTTTCAGAAGTTGATGTGTAGTTTTTAACAATATTCCACATGGCTTTCATCCGGTTGTTCTATTTTAGTATCTGCCTGTCGTTTTCCATTACTTTAGCTACACAGACTACTTTTCGAAGAATATACTTATATTTACGAAAATATTCATGGAATTCGTGTGGTTGGTTATAGAGTTTTGAAAGATAATATAAACGGCGTTTGTTTTTTGAAGAAATTCTTATCCCTTGGGTGATCCATCAATTGTATTTCTTTGTGTTATTTAACTTGCGTTTTATAGCAAAGCTAGAGTTGTAATGTTTTAGGAATATTGAGATAAATACATTGAATTTGTCGTTGGTGTTTTGGCAATTGTAAATATCTTTCCATGTTTCTTCACGCAAATAATTTATAAATATGGATTGATTTGTGTCATTAAATTCTCTTGACAACTTGTAAAGGATTTTTAGTGGTTTTAGTTTTTTACTAATAGTCAATACTTGAGCAAGGTGATCACTGTATCCGGCGATAAACACTTCAGAGAGATACGAGATTCCATTGTTAACGATAATTTGATCTAGCAATGTTTGAGATGAACCGGAAAGGCGAGTGGGGTCGTTTATCGTAGTAAATAGGTTGAAGGAATCGATAAGATTCTTGAATCGATTAATTGGTGAATGTGCAGAGTCGGATGTATTCAGGAAATCGATGTTGAAATCGCCACATATAACTATAGATTTAGTAGATTTATGTGTGATATGCTTTAAAAATATTTCGAAGTTCCGAAAAAATATATCAAGATCTGATTGAGGAGGTCTATAAATACACAAAACAACAGTACCGGTGTCGGTCAGATTAACTGCAGAAAATTCGAACACACTATCTACCCAGAAGTTCTCGTACCCTGGCAGTGGAGAAGATAAAATATCATTACGAACGTAGATACACGTACCTCCGTGCGGATTTTTTCCTTTTAAATTTTGTCGACAGTAAGAAGTTGCTAAATACTAATTAGAAATAGCAGTATCGTTGATGTTGTTAGTTGAATGCCAATGTTCTGAGATGCATAGCAAATCGAATGGATTTTCGTGTACCAGAATTTCAATGTCTGTCAACTTGTTTGAAAGGGATTGGACATTACGATGAAATATAATTATTTTATTTTCGCAAAGTGTTTGTGATTCACGAGAAATGGAATCGACGTTAGATTGAGGAGAGGAATTTGAATTTGGTACAAATTCTAGTTCCGGATCAAGCCCGCACACTGTGTCCAAACGCGATTGTCACCTTCGAGTACCACATCGCACTCCTGAGCGCAAGTTGTAACTGTGTGTGGGGCGGCAGGAGATGTGGATGGAGGAATGTATGAGGACGTGGGAGATGAGGAAGCAGTAGGTGAAAGAACGGGGACAGGAGAAGAAATGGGTGTGGAGATAGGAAGAGGAGATGGTGATGAGGTAGGAGCAGAGCCAGGTGGAGGAGGAGATGAGGTAGAAGCAGAGGGAGGTGGAGGAGGAGATGAGGTAATGTAATGTCTTATTTGGAACATAAATGGAATTTATTTAAATGAGGGACATACTTTACTCCTAAATGAGTGTGTATCCTGAAGGAAAAAGGTCCATCACAATTAATTTTAGAAATTATTTGAAGTAAATGATAATAAAAGTTTCGTTACGGGGCGAGCAGATTTGACAGAGAAGGTGGGGTACGTGGCGTGACCCCGAGCAAAGGACAGAAATGGAGTGGTAAGATGGTTCTTCGTAGGTTCTGACCTTTCCCTTTTGGAATGAAGTCATTAATACGTCCAGGTAAATGCCCAGGCGTGCTACGAGTTATTTTGTGGAGGATTGAAGAAGAAAAGGAAATTAAAATGGCTGTGAAGTAAATTGACCAGACGCGGGTTCAAAATTTAAACTGAAAGGGCATACGGAAAGTTACGTAAGAAAATTGGAGAGAAGTTTCGAGCTATGATCGGTGACATATCCAGGAACGCGTGTGGAATTATAAATAAAAATATAGAAAGTTGTCCAGGAAATAAATAGGGGTTTGCTAAGGAGTCCTTTTAGCGCGACTCATGAACGATGAAAGTTAGAAGGAGGGGTGGAGAATCGAGGTTTCACTGGCGAATCACGAAGCTCACGGGGCTTCAATAGAAACTGAGTGGCGAAGCGCAGAAAGAATGTAGGGCCAAAAACATCTCCGGAGGAAGAGTCGTAGGATTTAGAAAATAAAGGAGTGTCAAAGATATGGGTCAGATATACTGGAATAAAGTCTCGTGGGCGAGAACGAGGAGAATAAAAAAAGGGGACTGTCAAAATTAAATATCATCTCTAGAAAATATTAGGGTCATGAGCCTGGCAAGGACCGAAGAAGTCAAACTAGTGGAAAAGCACTAAGTGCCAAGAGAAGGAAATAACATAAATCCGCCGTGGCAATTGGCCAGTAGTAAACACACGTCACGTGAGGGCAACCAATCAGACGTTTTCCACGTGGAGTGTCAAACTAAGCATTATTGGTGATCAAGAACATATGACGTCACAGAGGGAGAAGCGTTATCTCAAACTTCAGGGCGCCGAGTGGGGGTGAAGTTACTTAATCAAGAGAACACACACATCGGGAAGACCAGATAAGGTGGAACATCACGTTAGTAGATCACAGCACATCATATCCGTGTCTTCAGTTTGTCACTTGTTCATTAATTTCGTTCAGCACTACATTCACGATTTTGTTGACTTTTTCGTTATTATGTTTCATTACGAGCAGTTCACTTGTTGATCACTCTGCTTGAGTTGATCACAACTTTAAAGAACTTTGGTAATTTTTGGACTTACGCAATTTATCAGTTACACGTTTCGGCAGTCGGTGTGCTACGAGCAACTGTAATTATAATTCGAACAAGCAATTCTACATCATAAGTAGTCGGTGCAAGTTTCGTTCGAGATTTCGCTGAAGTTCCCGGCCGTGAAATATAAACTCGTCAACTGAACTTCAAATGGTTATGAACTTATTTACACCAAATGCCCAATCATGTACCCTCTAGTCATCGTCTCGTGATGTGGCCTCGTATATTGCAGCACGGCTCCCTTCACGTTCATCGGTATCGATAGCGGATCGGGTAACTCGATAACTTAATCGATAACATGAGTATCTCAAAGTAGCACTTCGCGATGAATTTAAATACTTAGCACGAGCTGATAAGTGTGATCAGAAGTCAAAGTTGATGTAGTCGAATATCGACTTTAACAATCATAGCAAACTTGATAAATCTCAACAGGACTTCTCGCGAACTTCGGTTTCGCTCGATCTCTAATGATGTATCTTAATAATAATAAATCTCGTAATGTGATATCTTAAGTGTATGAGTTTCCGTTTAAATATTCTCATCCCCGCTTCTCCTACCAAGCACAGTCAGTTTGGAGCCGCCCAATAATACGTCACCAACTCTTTTGATCCAATAGTCCGTAAAAGCGTCCCTCGTGATCTCCCACTATTGGATATGATTTTATGACATTTTCACCTCAATCAGCCTATCGCTGTTCGTCCATATATCATATGATGCCTCGCCTCGTGATAAAGTGTTTTTCCGTTGACTATGTCGGTTTTATTTCCAAAAATTAAGGTCACCTTTTACACAAAAGAACTTACAATCGGTCAGGCAGTCATCCCTTCCTACGTCATCGTTGCAACTTTCTAAAAAACTTCATTTGCCAGATGGTGTCGAAATAACTTACGCAGGGACCGGGCGCGTGCAGTAGTACGGGTTGTTCCCCTTTCACTTTCCTTTTGTTGTATACGACACAAGTCAGACCTTTTTCGAACTCGTCGAAGCTTGTTTCGCTTGCCCCCATGGACCCGCGAATATTTATTATTTTCAATTTCTCATCAAAAATACTGAAATAAATTATTTATTACTACATATATATACTGCTGATTCTTTCGACATTCGAGACTTTATTGTAAAAAGCTGGTTGTCCATATATTGCCCATCGCTGGCAGCTACTTTCTCCTTTCTTTCGAGCAGCGTACGAATCTCGCTTTGAAAAAACTTCTTATCTTTTGAGGTGATCCATGTATCAATCCCATTTTTCACTTCTCCATAAGAACGAAAGTGCTGGTCAGCCATGCCGTGTGCCATTGATCGAAACAAGTGATAGTCAGAGGGAGCAATGTCAGGATAATACAGCGGGTGGTGTAGGACAACCAATTTCATCGTTTCCAAGTATCTTATGATCGTCTTTGCGACATGGGGTCGAGCATTGTCATGCTGCAAAATTGTGTCGCTCGTTGTATTGCGACCAGGATAGTCCATCCAATTTCGCCCCCTACCAATTATTATTGCGTTTGACACGAGTCTTCATGAAGAAATGCTCCCAACTTTGATGGCCTTCTTTCCACTGCCATGACGGTACTCGATAACAAAATCAGTTCTTGAAGCGTTGAAACAACTCACAACACGTTATTTCACTAGTAGCAGTCTCGCTTGACAAATGCCGAAGCTATGACGTCTACAACTGTTTATTTTAACTACCACATACCGCTAAATCCATCTATAGGAAATTTATATGTAGACCTATTATTTCACTCATTTCGATACTATATTTATTTATTTATTTTGTGCCTTTTAGCGAGGTTCAAGCCATGAAGCCTGCTCCTCAACCTAACAGTTTGACTTGAGTGAGGGAATAGGGAAGGAGAGTTGTTGGGTTGCCTGGAAACTTTCTTTTTTTCATTTTCATTTTCATTATCCAAATCCCAGTTTTGCGGCTGTTATGCCATTACCTGGGTTACTTATCCTTCTTTCCTTTTTTATCTTTGTTTCTTATTGCCGTCGCCAAACTAAAAGGCGAGGTTCCCGTTCCTAATCGCAGGGAGGTGGGGAACTGTCTACTATCTGCTTATTACCTTATTCCTTTGCGCACAATCAATATGTCTCTGATATTTCTTTCGAAGATTTTATACCGTTCTTCTGTTGCTATATAATCTTTCCTGTTTCTGTCACTAAATATTTCGATTCTCTTCAAATTGCCTAGCCATATTGCACGTTCTTGTCCAAGGAAGTTACATGTATGGAGAATATGCTTTACATTGTCCATCTATGCTCCCGATGCACATACATTAGTCTCCGATAACCCCATTCTTTGCCGATGTGATTTATTATCTCCATGTCCAGTTATGATTTCCATTATTTTGGTGTAGGTTTGAACCATTTTCTTGTTTTTACATGCAAATCTCATATTTGGTATGAATTTATATGCTAACCTGCCTTCTTTCGCTTTATCCCAGCGGATTTGCCAACCTTCTGTTAGAGCCCGTGTTATTATTCACTTCCATCCACTTGTATTCCTGGTTATCTTTTCCTCGCCAATTTGTACTTCTCCCAGTGTTCTTAGCTTTTATCTCAAATAATGTTTGTCTAATTTGAAATATATTGGTGCCATTCCGAGGATTACCTACATTGCTTTTGTGGAGGTACTTGTATAACCTCAACTCCAGTATATTACGCATTGTCTTCGGTAACTTGTTAATCGTCGTAACATGTGAACTAATTTTCATTTCGCATACCAAACCCTACTGCAAGATAGTATTTGCGGTAACAATACCCCCTTATAGATTTTAATTAACTGTAATGTTCCCATGTTATAACGATTTATCCCCACTCGAATAAAGCCATATATTATTCTTTTCAATTTATTTCCCATGTTATCCACGTGTTTTACAAACGTTAGTTTTTCATCTATAATCATGCCCAGATATTTAATGTTGTCTTTTCTTTTCACTCTCCAAGTTGGGAATCGTATTATAGGGTCTCATCTACTTTTGCCTTTATTATTCAGTACAGAAACAATTCTATCTGTCTTAATTTGTGAAATTGTAAGATGTAATTTTTGTTCCTCCGTCTCAAATGTTGTTAATATCCTTTTGCTTTCCTGTTCAAGTTCCCTCCTGCTGTTCCCTTTTATTATAATCACAATATCATCGACACAAGCAATCAGTTCTATTTCTTCCTTTTCCATTTTTTCTATTAAGATGTTTATTACTATGTTTCAAAATGCAGGCCCCGTATGACTGCCCTGAGGGCAGCCCTTTATCATCGTGTGTAGAAGTTCCTTGTTGCCGATTCGTAAGAGGACATAGCGATCTTCCAAGTACGATTCAATGATCTTGCGGAATTTTTCATTTCTTTCTTTCTTGATCAATTTATGTAACAGAATTATCCAACTGATACTGTCAAATGTACCTCACAAGTCTACAGATAAAATTAATGCGTATTTTGTAATTCGTCCTCTAATCTGGCTTAGTAAATAGTTTATTGCTCCTTCCATATTCTTTTTCTTTATAAATCCATACTGTCCATGGCTTAGCTTCCCCCTTAATTCTTCCTGCAACCGTTGTGCAATTATTTTGTCCAGTATTTGCCCCATTACATGGAGTAACATAATTGGTCTATAAGATTTACTTTCTTGTGGGTCTCGATTTCCCGGTTTCTTAAATAATTTTAACTCTGCTTCCTTCCAGGCACAAGGGAAATAGCTTAATGCATAACATTTATTTAAAATATCTATTAGTTCATCATCTATATTTTATGGAGGTGCTTGACTATGTCGGGTGTAATGTCGAACCCTGGACTTCTATTTATTTTCATGTCTTTAATGATGCTCCTTACTTCTGGTTTTGTCATAATATCTTTTACATTTATCTCGTCATAATCATATCGTCGTTCTGGCATTTTCTCTGCTTCGTTGTCATGCAGTATTTTCTGCATCATTTGTAATCCTGTATCTATCTATCATTTCGTCAATTTCATATATGTTTCAACGTTTCTATACATTACTCGGGTTTTTAATTTTTCCCATCCTATATTGCAGGGTATTTATTTTGCCAAGCTGTCCGATACAAACTTATTCCAGTCATCCCTTTTCTTTACCATGATTAATTTCGTAAATGTTTTTAAGAATAACCTATACTGTTTCTTCGATCTCGTTTATTTCCGAGCATAGTTTATTCTTCTCGTAGTTACATCTTTTTGTTTCTTTTTACTTTTTCTTCGCTTTTTCTACGTNTCGTGTCTATTATCTATTCTTTCTATGTTAAATGTTATGGTAGCTCTGCATTGCGTCATGAATCTTCCACTCTTTATGTCTTTTCTGTTCTAGATCATAGTGCAAGGTCAATAGATTATTCTTTATTATCAGTACTGACATTAGGTATGCCGTATGCCGTACATTTATCACACTTAGTTCATATTCGAAAATAATTCGTTCCATCTCCCTTCCTCTTGGGTTTGTAATCTTATCTCCCCTCATGGTAGATCTGCCATTGAAGTCACCACAAATATAAATTATTTCTTCTCGAAATCTTGATATTTGTTCTATAGTTTCAAATATGTTTGTCCTTTTTAATTGATATTTAACGTAGACATTTAATAACATTATGCTAATATTACTTTTTGCAATCCGTATTAGCTGGATGTATTTTGATGTGCATTATTTAATCTCTAGTATTGTTGTTTGTATTATGTATGAGGATTGCAGACTGCCCACCTGTCAAATGTATTTTCTTATAGCGTAACGGTAAATTTATGAGGTGTCCACTTCGAAGATATGGTCCCTGAATCATACTAACATCTATTTCAATTCTCTCTATAAATTTTATCATTTCCATCGTTCCCAACATTCCTCTTTGTAGATTCTTTTGTAATATTTTAATTTTTAAATTGTGTTTGGGAGCGTATTATGCCTATAATTCTTTTATATTCTTCGCATTGTGTACTTCTGACTAATTGTGCGACCTGTTTTTCCTCTTATAATTCATGCAAGTTAGGTTTGTTTTCTCTTCTGTATATTCTTGGTACTTATGCTCCACAGTGACTGCAGAACTGTTATTTATCGTTACAAAATTTCGCCATATGTCTGAAACGTTGACAATGGTAGCAATCCGCAGGGGTTCAATATAGTCCTGTAATCTATACAACCTGTATCCAGCGTAAACTTTGCTTTCTTCTATAATCTTCTGATACAGTTTCCCTTTTATCTCGAGTACCCAATGCTTTATTCTCCACTCTTTTCTTGCTGATATTTTTATAACTCTTACTTCATCTTCTTGTACCCTGCCCTTTTGTTTCTTAATACTTTCTTCCGAAACACCTTCATCTTGTTCTTCTACGTTGTATATTATTTATTGTAGTTCATGCCGACTCTCTTCTGTTTGTAGTTTCCCTGATTGTCCTATTGTATCTCCCACTCTCCTACTCATTTCTCCCACTTGTACACGGATCATCATTTTATTGTCTCTTGTTAGCTTGCATTCTTCAATACCTATCTCCACATTCCCTTTCTGTAAGGCCCCATGAACCGTTTGTACAATGTTATCTTTGTCTGTATTGTTCCTTTTTCCAACTATTATTAATGTGTCTCTTTTCTTCCTTCTCCGCACCACTGGGCGTATGTCCTCCCTCCTTCGTTTTCTTCCTGTGGCGTTTGTTCCCGAACGCCGTCTATCAACTTTGTCACCACGTCTTTCATCGTGACTTGCGTCATATTCCGAACCTGCTTTTCTACAATATCCTGTTTCCCGCTCAAACTTTCTAGGTATAGTTCTGACATTACCAATTTCTCTAATTTTCGTGTAATTTGACATTCGACAGATTTTTGCAACATCATTTCTAGTTTGCCCTCCTTTAATATTTCCCCTATTAAAAGTCAGTATCATGTTCTTTGCCTCTACTAAATTTGTAGCGTCTTGTAATTGTGTCCTTAGTGTTTCTTTTTCCTTTCTTGAGTTTTCACAGTGTCTCCATAATTTCTTTACGCCAGCTTTTAGTGTCTGTTGGTATTTTCCTGAATGACTTTAACAATTTTCATCCTCGAGCGTCATCAACAGCTCTTCACAAACATTTTTAACGGTTGCTGTTTTCCCAGAATCTACCCACTTATACCTTTGTGTAGTTGGTCCGCTGCTGTCCTGTGGGATAATTGTGCCACTTTTATCTTTTGTTGCTTCCATCCCTTTAGTTTATACAACTTCACACATCTGAGGCTTTATCATTGGTTATTGGTTAATATGTTTGTATTGTTATTTAACTTATCTTTTAATCTACACAGTTGACCCCATAATAAAATGTTCATTAGTTTAGAATATTAAAACTATCTATCTTATTAGTTTCGTTTGCAAATTTTTCATAGTCCCGTGTTATTTTGGTTGTATTTCAAATGAATACTAATTTAGATTGCATCACTGTTTTCTCTGACTGTATAGTAGCATGTATGTTCATGAACAATTTTCACATTTTGTTTTTGATTGTCAATTTTATCCATAAAAGTTTACGGTATTGTTTCTTCTTCTTGTTGTTAATGGGTTTTAGTGTCTTCAGAGATCTTATCAAGTCACATACCGTTTACAACAAGTCATTTGATTCAGTGGTTTACAAGATGTACTATAAGCAGTTATTGGTTCATAATTCTATTTCCTAAGTATTCTTTTATGTTTAATGAACATGTATTTTGGTATGTGCCCATAATTTCTTAATTCTTTAGTAATTATTTAGTTCTTATTCAATTGACACCTAAGTTTGTTTTTGCAAGTTGTAATTTCAAATATTTATATTGATTATAATTATTATTTCTTGTTTTTATTTTTCTTGCCTCCATTGGTGTTTTTAAATTGTACGTTTCCCTAACACTTGTCTATGGCATATATCTTGGGTTCTTTTTGCCGATGTTCTCCAAAATTCATATATGGTCTTTGGTACCTCTCTAATACCTTCATATAAAATTTGGTACTCCGACCCCTTCCTTTCCTAAACTCATCCCCTATCACAGGTATAAAGTTTAGTACGAAGATAAATTGAAAAATGTACCTCATCCCGGAGTTCTACACTATTTCTATATTCCTCATTGACTGCGTTCAATTGTTCACAGTGCTCCACAAACCTAAAATCTCGTTTCTTAACTGACTTTGTACACTCGTCTTTATCCTCTTGAATGTGCCCCCTACTAAAACTTCAAACAATTTTTTAACTTGCTTACGCAGTTTATCCATATCTACTCCTATTCTTTCTAATTCTTCCATATGTTCCAAAGCTGAACCATTTCCTTTTTCCGGGTTCATCGGTTCCTTTAAGTATATTTTCTCCATCTCGTCACGGTCCATCAATTGTACCCCCGCTACATGCTGGCGATGTGACTGGCACATGAACGTAGCACACAGCTTTGAATTTCGCTTCATTTTGTTACCCACAATCTTTCTTAATTCCTATACAACTGCCAATTCTTGTACCTCCTTATTCTCTGTATTTTTATTTCTTCCCTACCTGCACTTCAGTTCTATTAACCTATAAACAACTTTTCCAGAATACAACAGGGAGTGTGGGCACCGAGTTCTAAGACCATTCAGAATATTTATAACTTACTCAGTGAGCCTTCGTAAAACAACAGCGTATCCATATATGGGTGGCATGTTCAAACCACTTGTATAATTTTTAAATACAGATTACTAGGCACTGTATCAGGCGACGAATGCATAAAGTAGCGTATAGATAGCAGGCAATGTTTTTAACTTCCTCTGCAAGTTTCGTCCAAATTGTTTCAGCAGCTTCGTTATTATCCGCTTCCGCACGTTGTTTTATGCAAACAGTTGTTTGGTATTTCATATTGAATTGTCCAGAACTCCTATTTCTCTTCCTTGAAACGCTATTTACATCAATTTTTCTTTAGTTCATATTGATATTCTCTTACAAAACAATAAATCCTATTATGGACATCGTAACCATCAACACCTCAATTTTATGTATGCTTCTAATCCTAGAGGGTCGTATACTACTCACACAAAATAAGCTTTCCATTCTTCCCGCACTGGATTTCAACACGTAAAATTCTGATAATCTCCAATTCTCGTAATACGTAGAGGAACGTCGTTTCAACACGTCGTACCTCGTTGCTGACGTAAACAATTGTAGTCTGTATTGTCTGTGTAAGTGTTTGCAAGCAAACAAATATGCCTCGAGGTTATAAACTTGGTTCATTATCCTGAAGCTGAGTACTACAGTCGGCCATCGAGATCGAATCAAGGTGAAGGAATATGCTGGAATTGCATTCTTTACTGCTACCTGATTCGTCAACAACTCAGAGATCCATCCAGTTCTAAGTCTGAAAGCCGTGATTCATTAACAACTTATTAGATTAAAGTTAATATGTTTCTTGAGAAATTAATTCAATTTTAATCGATTCTGTTATTCCACTCTAATCTTTCTCGTTAACAGATAGGCGAGTCTGGGAGAGTAATTTACACAATAATAAGGTAATATTAGTATTCCAATTCCTCACAGTACCCCCTAAAGGATCTACTATTTGGTTTGCTTTGACTAATGGTGATTTAGGTCTCGTCGTGTTAATTTACATTTTTTTGAAGTTATCCTGGTACATTTTAAAAGAACATGTAAGCCAGTATTAAACATATACTTCATTACAGTAATAGGGAACTAGTCTGATGATATAAGATAGTTATTCTCAATAAGTGATCCAATTCGTACTGCTATGAATTAATATGCATTTATGTGTAGACTTTCAATTAATTACTTTTCTCAATCCTTCATATTGCTGACATAATTGTAGTAACCTCTGTTTATTTACTGATCTCAATAATTGTTTTCTAAAACAATAAAGATTGGTTTTTATTTACATGAGTCAAACGAACATTAATAGTTTTATCAGTGAAATTATAATTTTTTTCATTTTGCCTGCAGCGTTTGTGTTAGGTTGCTTATAATGTAGTTAGGTATTTTT
Organism: Laupala kohalensis; assembly: GCA_002313205.1. Lineage (NCBI taxonomy): Eukaryota > Metazoa > Arthropoda > Insecta > Orthoptera > Trigonidiidae > Laupala > Laupala kohalensis. The sequence continues at coordinate 12,256 of NNCF01130292.1, read as the reverse complement.
TCATGGTTTTCAAACTATCATGGAAAGTCTCCTTTCACCTTTGATTTCCCTTCGAATTAGCAGAAAACGCAAACGTGTGTAGAAACCGCCTCTAGCATTGGTCATTGCCCGCATTAGCGTATTAGATCAAATTCACCGCGCTACTCTTTGCCCTAAGTCACGTAGTTTAATGTTGGAACACATTTCATTCTACTGCGCAGTTTGCTCGCTCGCTCTATGCTATCCTAACTTTATGGCCGGGTTTACACGGGACAAGTGTAAGAGTCTATCTAATATAGCACTTCCATTTTCGTACTCTATCACAATTAGATTCCATTTCCCACTTTTATTCATATTCAGATTACGACGATTCTGATCAGACCACTCGAGTAAGTGTTTTATACTATCCTGCAGTTTCAAAGCTTCTTCTTCGTATGATATCATTTCAGAGATTATTTACAGCATCTACAAATAGGAGGTTTCAACAAGAATAAACAGCATTATTCGAAGTATTTAGGTTAATCTTCTGCTTCTAACACAAGGGTAAAGATTGAGAATATAGCTCGCCACTGGAGATAGGTAGGATCCAAGCAAGAGGAATGGGAGACATACTGTATACTTCTCGACTATCGTCCGTCAACTAGTGACAAAAGAGCATCAGACCGCGTTTCAATTAGTTGATGGTGTTTTTCCTCAGAATGCCCAAAAACAGTACCAACGTTGAGTAAACAAAATAATTGGTATTAACGGGAATCTTGAACAATCCATTTCAGGAGACAAATTATCTTTTATAAGACTTGGAGCATTTTCTGTCCATGCAAATAAATGAGTTAACTATTTTATTGTAGTTGGAATTTTCGGTGCAGACTTCAGCCCTTGTGTCAATACTTTGATTTTATTCTTGGTTACATTATATAAAACTGAAACACTGAGTTACTTTTATTACAACGTAAGTTTCTTCGTTTCAATTCATCAACTTTCTTTTCCAATTTAATATATTTCGAACAGTTTTGCAGAAATCTAATTTTCCCCATATTTTGTTGGAAAGTCAAGGAACTACATTAATTTTTAGATAATGTTATTTATTTTTGTGTACAACACGATGAAGAAAGCTCCCCAAAACATGTCTGTACCGCTATAAATCAATTTTTCAACAAATTGTGGAAGATTATATCATTCTACTCTCCTTTTAAATGTAAACATGTTTCACAAATAATTAACGTAATATAATTCTGAATAACTGAGGGAACTTGATCAAGAGAAAATTAGAATTAGGCGTGTAAATAAATTTTTTATACAAATAATTCAAATGAATAATTTACTGTCAAATCTGTCTCAATGTCAACATGATAATGTGACACCTGATGAGTAAAAAATTCTTCACAATATGAATTTCTGTTATTTGTATGTAAGTAATCGAAACATAATATTAACAATGAAAGTTAAACATTACACTCAAAAACAAATTAGCTGTTTTTGCTTTATTTGAGGAGTTGTGATAGGTTAAGAAAACACAGTAATTAGGTAACAGCTTCTGAATTGAAACATAATTACAAAATTGTTTCATACTATTACAAATTAACTGTTATAGTATTATGAATGTATGAAGTTTTATGAAGTAATTTTACATAATTTTTGGAGTAATCAACATCATTGAGTATTTTACATAATGCTTAATTTACATAATGCATGCGTATTCTTCACAGTTTTTGGAATTTATAATTTATAGCAGTAAATAATTTTTTTACCTGAAAAGTAAAGGGTAAGCTTAGTTCGTTCAAAAACATCGATAAAACTAAGTTTCACAAAATGTACGCTAGCCGTTAAGTCCAATTTTTTATTGATAACTAAAAATCTAAGAGTGAGCAAAGTACACATTATTTTAGCATGACTTAGCTAAGATAAAATTATCTTAGGAAAGTCACAGATTTTATTATAAACGCTCGAATCGGTTAAGAATAAAAAATCATTTCCGGTTAACTTGCATCCTAGTATCATGGCTTTATTTGAACGGGCGCTCAAGACCTCGCTTGTGACTCGGTGGTCTCTGTGACGAATCGAGGTGATGCTCAATAGTGTAAAGCTAGGGTCACACACATGGTAAGCCTTGACAAAAGGTCATCTTTTTTCATTTTATTCGATCTTTATGGTTCCTTGTAAGAATGGCTTTTTGCAAAACAAGGTTCTTTTCTATTTTCTCACAATTTTGCACTTGTCAAGCTGCGCTGCGCTTGTCCGTTACGTTATTTACGCAACGTTCTCCGTCCCCGCCACGTGGAGGCATGTGCTGTCATCTACTATCTTTGCAAATTTCTTATTCCTCCTATGCACTTGGTGAAATATTCAAATAAACGATCTTTGTCTCTGTCGATATCAAAGTCCAGTTCTGTTTCATATTAAAAATATCTTGTCTTTGGTATTCTTTAATGTACTCGGCTCCTTCTGGTCCGTAGAATGGTCATTTACACATCACATGTTCTGGCGTTTCCTTCCCTAATCCACAGTTATCCTAATCCACCTTCGGGCTCAGAAATTGCCTTGATTTCTTCAGTTTCTTGTGCAAAGTCGTCGTGGTTGACGTCTCGTTTGTACAATTTTAAGCTGAGGTGAGTGCTCACCTTGATCATTAAACCAGAAATTAATTTCATCGACCTGATAAATTCAATTTCCTTATCTGTACGTGCATCCAGCAGAATTTCACCATTCCGCTGGCGCACGACAGATTGCAACAACCAACATTCTCGTATTGTCTTAGCAAGACGGCAGGAACTAATCGACTTAAACGTTTTACCTTCTTCAACGCTTTGCAATAAAAGGAAGCGTGGCTTTGTCGGCCTGTCGCTAGCCTTACAAAAGAAACTGTTTATATCAACAGTTTCTCCCACAAATCTTCACTTCTTAGAAGAAGAGGGTAAAGGGGTTGATTTTGCCTTGCGCATGGACTTCATTTCATCCTCGTGTTCCCTACCCACAGGAGTCCAACAAGAGGACACCCCACTGGGTTGCCACGGTGATATAGGGGGGGCACGCAGGGTTTCTTAAGCAGGGGTTTGCACCAACGCCGCCGACCAGGGCAGGTCATCTCTGCCCCCCCCTCACCCTGGAGTTCAGCCAAAGACCTAGTCCGAGCCGATTAATCCGAGTGGGTTAGCCCCCGATCGCCCGTCTAGAAGAGGCCGTCTAGAAGAGAGCGTATTGGAAGTCCTGAGCATACAGTTCCGCGTAGGGTCGCATGGACCCCCCAACTCACCACGACACCCATTCCCCCCGACTGTTTTCTTTCTTGATTGCTCATTTATCACATTTATACGTATAACTTGACATAATTCAGGTACACCTTCCGTAATTATTCCTCGTATTGTTGAATTAAGTCTACAGAATTTATCTCCTTAGAAAATGTCTTCTAATTGATCCTTATGTTTTCCTAGAGCCCTCATGTCTTCTCCTTTTCTTTGTATTCCTCTGAATAATGTATTGCCTCTTCCCCTTTCAGTTTCCCTTGTTTTCCTTGTCACATTGGTGTTGTTTCCTCAGATTGTATTAAACTTTTACATTAACTACAACTGAGTGCTGACACATTCTGTACCTCTCTCTTATTTTCGAACTTACTGCCATTTTTGTCCTTATTTCTTATCTTTATTAGTTGTATTCCGAGTTATGTGGTATACATATGTATTCTACATTGCATGCGGTATATTTATCCTTTTTTGACTTCCATTCAAATTGCGCGTTTCGCTGTTATTTATTTTCAGAAAATGTATTATTATTACTTATTCCATAAATTTGCTACATATAAGTTTTATTTTTCTTTACTTACTGAGTAATATGCTGTTTGTTCTATTGTAATACGTTTACCCGTTTTGAAGTTATAAATGCTTTTGTTTCCTTCCCACAGGTCTATCGGCTATAACTTTGGTCTCTTGAATCCGATGATCTCCCAATATTGTATTTACGCTAAATACCTCTCCTTTCTTCTGCTCTCAAAATGTTGAGTCAGTAGGACCGGTTGGTTTTTAAATAACTATACTCTTCCCTATATTCACGTTTATAGTGCTGCGTTTCCCCGCTACTAGTGCTAGTAGCCTTCTCTTACAGTGGGAGGAGACTTGCTAGGTTTACACAAGGGCCAGGAAACTAGATAGGGGCAAAATGAATGAGGTTTGACGATTCAAGTAGTTAGACGTAAACACTTACCAGACTGCGCTACCAGTCACCCGGCCACCTATAGTTTGTCCAGCGCTCAATAGATGGCTGCAAGATCGTGTTCACCCTTCTCCTATTGGCTGCTAGTGTTCTTTGTTCATTACATTCTGCGTGTCGTGCTTAGGCTGTAGTGTGCTGTAGGCAACATTTGCACATTTACTAAATTTTATATAGTGGAATGCCTGGAATATTTGTGATTTCCGTACCGGGGTGCTTCAATGCAAGCGGCAACCCGGAAATAACTTTCCTAGCCTCCCCTACCCCACCAGAAAGGTAAGTAATTCTTGTTGTCTTAGCGCCACTACCCACATGGGCAGACGTACTTAGCTCAGTCGCTTTGCTGCGATTATTGTTGCTTATTTATTTATAAATATATTTGTTACATTCTCTTGTAGACGACGGCAATGGATAAAGTGTCTTGGCATGACTGGTGTGCGGGTCGCACGAACTAGTACCAGAGTGTGCTCCGCACATTTTACCCCGGACGACTTCCATGGTATGTTAAATGAAAACGAATGTTACATGAAGTATTGTATAAAAATTTATTTTCTATAATATCTAAGTAATGTATTGATGAATGAAGTCTGTGTATGAAATGATGAACAGAAATATAATATTATAATATTTTATTGAACCACATAGATCATAACAATGATGTATGGCGTGTCATAGTAGTAACAACAATGGCAATAATATTTGCATATAAGAATAACAACAATATAATAATTTTGATACATTTCATAATATTAATTTAAATTAGACTACGTAGAAATTAATATAAAATACTATTATTTTGTACTATTACGGAATATTAATATTTATTTAGGCTACGGTTATTAGATATCTATTGTAGGAATTCTATCATTTCACTTTTATTTTATTAATGTTTGTCAAGGTCTATATTTATGCTAAAACTGTATTTTTTGTGATCAATTAATTATAACAAACATCGCTGAATTAATTTACAGTATTTGAACTGATTTTTGCAATAACTGATTGTTGACTGATAATATTGTATTCTTGTTGTGTTTTCCAGATGTT
>NNCF01130291.1:119344-214932 GCA_002313205.1 Laupala kohalensis | reverse complement strand
CCCTTTAAAGGTCCTTCTAGAACCTTCTCGACCATTCTGAAAAAAACGTTTAAAGTTCCAACGTTTTCGCGACAAGTCTGAGCCTGTGCACGCCCACAGCGGCCACATGGGGTTCCTAAGGATGGGTGGAACATCCTCCCCCGCCTCTTACTAGCCTTAGGTTTCTAAAAGACTATAAATTTTGATTGAAGTCAAAAGAGCCGCCGACAACTTTCTAGTGCCGCGTCCCGTCTGTAGTCGTCCTATTCTCCAAACCGTCATTCGTTTAAATTTCTTACTCTTCGCCCGTCCAAAATTCCGCGACAAAATGATTAAATTGTTATTAATTAGAGAATTATTCAAATCTCACACTATAAAACCACATGTATCGTATAATTTTTTAGTGGCCCAGCTCATGGGCTATGTTTGGCTAAGTGCTCGCGAACTGGTTTTCGAAGAAATTCTATTAATCGGTTGGTGTGGAACAGCTACGTATGATGGTTCCATTCACGTTTGCTATCTCAAAGTTTGATCCGTATTTCATGTTGCCCCTGGAGGCATATTTCCCCATATTGCAGTCTTTATAGTAGTTCTCTTGCCCTGGAGAGATAATTCAGTTCCCATACTGTATGAGTTCGTTATCTCACATTGGTTATGATTCAGTGGGAGAATATTCATTGTTTTATTGCTGTCTCCATCGCCTTCAGGGGTCCTTGCTTCTACCAGCAACGTGATGTGTACTGTCTTCTTCACCTCTGGACAAAAAACATTGGTTCATGAGTTTTCTTTATGTCCTTTCTCACCACATTTAATGCAATTTTTTGTCATGACAGGCTTCTAAAGTTACGTAGTAGATTCCCATATTGCCAACTTTTCGCGTGTCATCTTGTTAATCTAACACACGAACCATCCCATTTGTATTTTGTTTGAGGAGAGCTTGCTCAGCAAAAATGTAGGGTAGACTCAGATTTTTTTGGTGTGTGAGGGTGGTGGATCCCCACTGACATTGTATTAGAATTCCTTCAATGGGGCTTGTTCTGATCCACAGCAGATTCCCCCCAGTGATCCATTCACTCCTTTCTTCCCTGTACATTCAGCTTGATTGTTTAGGGGTTCTGAAACTTCACTGCCTCACTTTATTAAACTTCATTTTTACCCAATTCTTTCTCCTTCTTGCTCATAGTGATGACGTGTCTAATAAAACACTCCCCTTTGTCCCTCTTTTCATGGCTTTCCATCGTCTGAGAGATAATTTCCTAATTTTGCAACAATAAGTACATTTTCAGAAGTAGGATATTAAAAAGGTGCATGTTTAGCATGGTCTTGTGCTGCTTCTCAACTTTTGCTACGATGCAAGTAGGCAACTTTATGTACATATAGATTGTAATTACTGCAATTACATTTTAACCTGGTAGTTTAAAATTTGTATGGAATACGGACTAAAATATTTCTTCTAAGAAAACTGATATACATAATCAATCTCACTGCTACAACTTATTCAAAATTAAATAATTTAGATCTTAACGATTGTAACGCTTTCAATGCGGTAACGTTCCGCTACCGCCACCCCAAGACTAACTTGAGGAAAACACTCTTTGAGTTTCAGAGAGAAAAAGTTTACTCAAAATAAAAAAACATAAATATATGTACAATTAATATTTAAAAGTATTGGATTTCACACTCCCCATTTGGTCTCAGTCTCGGGACCCCGGCATGGAAGACAGACTCCCTTCGGCACATGTCGTGCCCGCAGATCGCCGTCTATATCATCGTCCTCTCTCAGCAGTCAAAATGTGGCTCCGCTGTTTCTCTCTACCTTTTAAGGGGNTATATATATATATATATATATATATATATATATATATATATATATATATATATATATATGATGAACATCTGTATTGTATTCCCAGGTTTTCTCCAATATTTGCTTCATTGTAAAGAGCTGGTCTGTTGTTGATCTGCCTCCTCCGAAGCCCGACTGATACTCTCCAATAATTTTCTCTGCATAAGGTTCCAACCTTCTCTTAAGGATAGATGTGTAGATTTTGTATGCATTATTGAGCAATGCAATACCACTATAATTTTTAAAGATTAATTTGTCATCGGACTTTTTATGTATAGGGCATATCACAATTTTGTTCCACTCTTTTGGCAACTTTTCATGTGTACATTTGGATTCATTGTCATTTTTGACTCATTCACTGTTCAATGGTTTCTCTGCTTTCAATTTCTTTAAAAAACTCTCAATTATTCACTCGTTTTCAATATCTTCGTCACTTTAAATCATTCCCTGTTCTTTCTGATTCACTGTTCTGCCATTTGTTTATAAATTCTTAACTCAATAGTTCATTGCACAAGTCGTGTAATAGGATTGCTATACCATGTAACATGGCTATTCCACCCGACGTCGTGATGCATAGTGTGTTTGTTTCTAGGGAGCGTGCGATACGAATCACATTCTAGACTTAGTCTTCTTTACATATTTTTTCAAATCACATTTATAATTTGTGAAGTTATATTATATTTTACAAGATAATTTCATAAAATCTGTTTACTACTACTTAAAATTCATTTTGTACTTTAATATCCTTTTAAATCATTATGTTCTCATTTTACTCAAGCTGCATGCTTAAATTTCCCTCTAATTTTAATTATACCTTTTTTAATGATATTTGTTGTTTGGAAATTACTAGAATATTTCTTTGGTTGATATTTGTCTAAAATTCACTATTTCATGTGTGAGATTTCTTTTATTTTTTTAACTTATTCCGTTTAATCGAGCTCACTAATGTTTGTGGTTCTAAAAGATTACTGCTACCTAAAGCAACTGGATCTTGTATGAGTGGAGTTGGGCGAAATGCTGACTTGTGCATCCAGTGACGCTTACCATTCTTCAGGCATTTCTTCCTGTTCAGCCGAAGTGTTCTATTTATAAGGACGAGGCTTTCTAATTTAATAAATTCAGGTATTATGTTATCTGATACATGTCGAGACTGAGCTGAGAGCTCGTCTGACAAGGTTGGCGAGTAGGTACATCTAAGGTTGGCGATTAGGAAGAAGAAACGAGCAAGACTTTTAGTGGACTCATATTTATTATATGAACACTTACAGCACACGTGAAGCCGAGAGACTGGACGTCATCCTGGATCCGCTGTCGGTACTGCTGGAGGTCATGACGGGAGGTAAAAAAGCTGAGAGGAAAGACCTCTGTCGTGATTAGTCCACTATTTTAAGAACCTTACACTCCCGACACTTGAGGTGGGAATTCGAGAAGGTCCGAATAATTGGTCCCCGTCGAGAGAACATAACGCTCATTCGCTGGTCAGGAAGGAAAAAGCCCAAGATCTGTCGTTGCTTCTCGTTTACATATATATTGTTAGCCGTGCCGACACTGCAGATTTACCGTTCACGATTGTGACGCGAAGCGGTGGCGGCTACGTCACAGCAGCTGACGAGGCACCCCTCTCTGACATACTGAAGATTTATTTTCAATTTCTTCGCTATTTGCCTAATTTCTTGGCATATCGCAGATAATACTTCACGATTGTCGTTGTTCGCATCATTTGTAGTAGTTCTGTATTTTTTACTACTTGCTGATTAAGGAGATTTTTAAAGTAGGATTCCCATCTTTCTAATATGTTTCCCTTTTCCGATAATGTTGCCTTCTTTATCTTTAGTGGCGAATAACTTATTAAAAACTGGCTCACTTGTAAATTTGATAATCTTTATAAAATTTCCTTTTGTCACTTTTTCGTCTTGATTGTTCGACAAGGCTAGCGGGAGTTCGTTCTAGGCCAGACAGAGGATTTTACATTTCGAAAATCGTATTGGCTTTCAGAAAGACCATTGGGACCTTTCGTGAAACTTTACAAACGGTTGCAAATAATTATTTCCTGTACTTTTCCAGCTACTTCCAGTAGACAGATGGATCGGTATAATAAAGGGGCGCTAGGTTGTTTCTTAACTTTTGTTAAAAGGACAAATTGTTGTTTCTTCCTTCTCGCAAGCATGAATTGTAACTTGAAGAAAACGTGCGGTCGGATCCTAATGGTTACTTTTAGTGCGAAGTTTGGAACGCCATCCAAACCTGGTGCTTTTGAGTCCCCGATCTTGTTGAAGGTTTCCAAATCTTGAGAGAATTTCTGCGTAGTAATTATAGCTGTTATGAGAAACTGTGGGCCTAAACTTATGAGAAGTAGTGTAGATGGTTGACGGTACTCTCTCGATTAAAGCCTCTACTCCTGCTCTACTCTAAAGTTGTGGACACGGCTGTGTCTTAGTTAAGGACTCTAGTGTGCCAGACTCCTTTCTCCTGTAATATACAGTTCTACCAACATATATATTCTAGTATTTATTTCATCTTGCATGTATGTCATTCACTATTTATCTTGCATTATGTTACCAGCCATTTTATCAATTTATAACTTGAATTTAGGTAACTCCATTCTGGCTACGCGCTGAGGCAAAACATTTGTTGAAGAAAAAGCGCTGTGTCAGGCTATTCTTTTCCAGAAATCTTCTGTGTGTTTTCCCTGCTTTGTATGGTTTTTCATTTCCATTTTTTATTGGAAACTCGCTGTTTTGGCATTTAGCCTCGAAGGAGATTCTCAATGATCTTATGGATTTGTGATATTACATGCCACAAAATTATCCCTTAATTGACTTATATGGTGAACTGAGTTATCTTTTGTAATTATTCTCACAGCAATTTGTGTTACTTGAGTCATTCATATCATAGAATTGTGCAAAGGTGAATATTTTTTAAATTTGAATAGTTGCAGTTGTAAAAAGTTTTTGTTTGTTTATTTATTGAGAATACTATTTAGATGGCCAGTGAAAGGCAACATGAGGATCGTTGGAAAACAACACAGGTCGAATCTGGTGTTCAAAAATTAGTCTGGAATGTGTACATCGGGCTTAGAAAAGAAGCTGAAGATGAAGGTATTCAGATTTTGAAGATTGACATAATTAAAAGAACTGCACACCTATTGGGAGTAAGTTTCAGTTTTTCATAGATTTTTGGTTGCTACAATTTATTATTGATGTTTGTTATTTGATTTATGTTATTATTGATGTTTAAGCTTCCCGTGGAAACTGTCCTTATGTGTATATTGAAGTGGGAAAAGAAAGAAGAAACAGGTACTGAGGATGAAAAGGTCGGTTTAAGAATCTAAATTGATCAAGACTTGTAACAGATGTTGATTAATCAAAGTATAAAATGGAAAATGTAAAGCATGTGAGATCAGTATGATATGAAAGTAAGTATTAGATATTGTTTACATTTTGCTATATCTGTACACCTTGTCTGCTGACTTCGTAGGTATTACATAGGTGTTAGACATGGCTATGTCTATTATGAAAGCCTTTTTTAGACCTCTGAAGTACCAAATCTGTTCCTTTGTTTCACTATCTTATCTGACTTATATGATTTAAACACCTTTGTTTTTATTATGATATTTTTATCAGCAAATATGGGATGATGGAAGGCCATGGGTCAAGTGTGCATTCATTCATTTTTCCCAAGAACATAAGAACTTCCTTATTAGATGAGTTGTTGCTACAATAATGGCATTTTACAGAGAGTGTATTTGTGCAAAATTAATCTTTCCAGACAAATGTTGGGTTTTGTCAAAGGTTATATATTGTGTAGTTTCTGTAGTAGAATGGAAATTTCCACATTTATCATTTAGTACTTCAGAATCTTTCTATTTCTATTTATGATTATTTCTGGTTCTATTGATCTGATCTTAGGTTGCTACAATTAAGACCTTTTTTCTTTTTGTTGAATGGTTGCTCACTGTCAGTTGTTTGTTTGAGGAAGTTGGCATAGATGTGAAGAAAGCATTGTCCTTGCGGCTCTTTGTGGATCATTCTAGAAAACTGTTTTTGTATAGTCATCATTTACTTTCATGTTTTTGAGAAGTGTATATGGTCTGTGATTTGTGTGTGGTGTAAATGAAGGGTAGAGAAACTATCTTTGCAAAATGTATAATGGAATTCCAGATCAGTCTATTACAATATATAAAGATGAATGTTTGGATTCCTGAAAAAAAATCTATACTACTGAATGGTGTTTATCAAACTTGGGAAAATTGTTTGAAATGATGTAGACCAATTATTTTAAATTTTTACCCATTACTCTCAAACTGAATTCATGCATTTTTGATAGGGCTGATATGATTTAAATCAAGTAATTTATATCATTTATTTAAATCAAATTCAACAAAATTATCTGTCAGGGATAATCAACATTTTTCTCCCCGCAAATTAAAAAGTAATTTTATTATATATAAAGTATAAATTTATTTTTCAAGTGCTCCGTATAAAAAGGTATGAGCTATGGAGCCTTTTCTCATCCTAGAGTTTCTGATATTTGAGTTCACATATTCAAAAGTTAAAAACGCTCTCAATGATAGGCAGAGAGGACGCAGCAGTCAAGTGCTGCTGTATTATTCACAGCTCCTCTGGATCCAAGCACTTGTTTCAGAAATTAAATGAATTATTTCACTGAAAAAAAATTATTTATCGAATCAATTTAATTGACACACTCAAAACTTGTGGGAGATTTGAAATTTTCAACTTTCCATAAAAATTAATGTACTAAAATTTTGAAAGTTATATAATTTATCATGATATGTTGAATATGTTGAAATAACTAAAATATATTTTATTTTTTGAGGAGTTTTCTGTTTTCCTCTTTGCTCAAGTTAGTTTTTTTAATAAATTTTCAAGTTCTTTTTATTGTAAAAATTGATTTTAAATTTAAAAAACCGAAATAGTCATTTAAATAAAAAAGAATCTTTTTAAAATCATGATTAATATCAGCCCCAGTTCTTCATGGAAGCAGTATATGGACAACGGCTGTTTACATTGAGCATTGTTGTAAAGGAAGGAAGTAGGGTATGCCATATCTGTGAAGATATCAGAGAATAGTTGGTTTTATCTGAATGTATATGATCCTGAGGGTAAAAATACTACCCAGTCTGTTTCTTAAAACAAAGCAATGCAGTACTTACATTTAATACACAATTTAAGCATACTTTATTGCACAACTTCCCTGCATTTATATTTATGAAACAGTCGTGTTTGTTAAGTCCGAATTACTGAAGTGCCACCCTTTCTTTATACGAAACAGTCTCGTTCACGAACACTATACACGCAATAGTAGTAATATTCATCGCCCTAGAGTGTCAACCACTCTTTGCCAAAAGGGACCATACCATTCGGGAATCGTTCTATATAATTCCCTGCCCAAGAATATAAAAGATATTATGAAATTGAATATCTTCAAATCCGCGGTTAAAAACTACCTCCTGCACCAGTGCTTCTACACTGTAAAAGAATTTATTGATTTTAACAAAAGTTAAATTCGTCTTGTGCTTTATCACGCCATTGCTGTAGTACTTTTTAAACAACTTATAACAATTTCAAAAACTATTTTCTTGCATGATTGTGTTGTCTTATGGCTCATATTAATTTAGTTTTATGTGTACTCAACATTGGCACGTTTGTGTACATAAATTCTGTAGCCCCATCCTGGCCCGGGTTTTTCTCCGGTTTTCCTTCGGGTAGAGGCGGATTTATCATACAGGTTCTCTAGGCTTTGTCTAGGGGCGGGTCTATTGTAACAATAAATCGTGAATTTAGTGTTATTTCAATTTTTAAGCACTATACTCAGAATAATCTATAGTTCGATAATAACTTACATGTAATTTTTTGCTTAAAATTACAAACATATTGACATTCTATTAGTATTATAACTCGCAGCTAACTTTTTATCTTATCTAGGAATTTTTGCTGAATTTTTTGAATCCGCCTCTGCCTTAGGGCCCTTGATCGGAATTGATGGGATGGTCCCTTGCTTGCTTCCGGAGAGTAAATTAGTTTTTTTTTTCCTCCACGTGGTCATACGCAGTTTGTACTGTTTTTTGACAATAAATTTATTATTATTATTATAACAACACATAACGGCCAGGAGTGCATTACAGACACGCATGTTGTTGCCATGCTATTCTGTCAACAAACTGGAAGACACCACTGACGAACTTTTACGTCAGTAGAGTGAAGACACATGACGACAACACACGACAGTAATGCCCTACTGGTTTCTTATTCTAAACATGGCTGTATTTATCACTAGCCAGAGGCTGCATATATAGTTTTAAACATTTTAATTCAATTATAATGTAATCACAGCATTTTTCTGAGTGTGACAGTATAAATGTTATTCCTTAATAATGTTTCTGGTCATTTGAAGAAAATTAATAACTCATTATATTTTGTGAGTAGAAACAAAATTATTAAATGTTGCCAAGAACACAACAGTGATTATTCATTGAATAAGAATTATTTTGTGTCACTCTTAGTTTGTTATAAAACATAGTAAAGTCGAAATTTCTGCAAAAACTTTAAAAATATTCAAACATATCAGGTAAAAAAAATTCATTCATAATACCAAATTTTTCTCTTGAGCAAAATGACAAATCCAATGGTGTTAACTATTTTTTTCTTCTACGGTTTTTGTGGTGTTTTCTCCACAGCTATTAGAGGTCAGGGGCCTATAATAAAAATTTCTATAGTAGTCTCAGGTTAATATGCACTGAATCAAAGTATGACTCTTAGTAAACGTAACAACTGGGCTGAAACGTGTTGGTTGAGTGATTTTGCATTTGATTATAGGAATTAGAATGGAGAACACAATATTAAAATTTAAGATTGTTAGCAATAGCCATAATTGGTATTTCATGCACTTCATTTCTCTGAATCTACTACAAATGAAGAGTTTTCAATGTAAAAAAAAATTCAAAAAAGATACTGCCAATATTATCTGACATGCAAGTGTAAATTTAATATTGAAGGAATATGAGCTAACTAAACTGTCCCTGGAAACTTTTCTTAAAAACGTCAAACTAGAAATAGGTGTACATTCTCCTTTTCTTAAAACCTAATGATGTACTATGGTAATTAATTCATCGCTATTAGAAAACAATATCTAGTTGTTTAAAATTGTCTTTAATTTTGCTGTCAATTCTTTTAGTGATAAAATATTTGTATTTTTTGTTGTTGTTGGTTCCTTGCTTGTTTTAATATTTGTTGGTCAATTTTTTTTGCAGTACTACATGGAAGATCATTTGTCTTGTCAACATTTCCAGAAGTTGTGGTAAAGTTAGAAAACTAAAAGACATGGTTCAATAATCGCCCAACTCCTGCACAGTGTTATCAAGATTATCTTCTGTTAAGTTTTTCTGACCAAGATGTCATTCAGTCTAACAACTCTTATAGTTTTTTCTTTCTCTTATCTATGGCAAGATCTATATAACAACATTCAGAGTAAGCAGAGTTATTTTCCTGGCTATCACATGCCTCTGGGTTGGCGTTCCCTTAAGTGATTGTTTTTAAGAGCCTACTTGTAAGTCTTAAACTGATCTAGTCTTCACATTATTGAACAAAACAATCATGTTATTTTCATGAAATGTACACTTTTTTGTATTAACCATTAATAATTATGGGCCTATAATAAGAAAAATGGGAGTTTGCCAAAACTTGTTTTATTATCAGGCGCCAGAAGAGAAGTCGTGCACATTATGATCATCATTTGATTGACGTATTGAACAAACTGTGTGCATCTTACCAAATCAGGCTTCTTGTGCTCTGATGGAGTAATTTTTTTATCTGAACACATGTGCCACACAAATCTTGTGCATTTACCCCTGATCTTCTGCCTGTTTTTATTGTTTATGATAAAAAATAAATTTCTACATATTTTTTATTAAAGTTTTGAACTTCATTGTGGTCATCCCTTGCATCACCGGATGATTTTTCATACTTGATCTAATGTACCAGGAGAGGTTTGACTAACTTGCTGATCCTTTACCACTATCATAACATCCTATGTTTGTATCGTGCCACTAGTTGCTGCTTTTACTTAATGTTAATTGCAAAGGTGTTTTAACAGGTTTGAGGATTGTTAGAGACAACCTAATTATTGAAAAGGTAGATTATATCACGTTTTCTTAATTTTCTCATGTCAAGTGGTGTACTGGACTGACTGAAAGATTTTGTTGATCTCTGTTACAAAATGTTTCTCTACTCATAATTCTCATTCTAGTAATTAACCAGTCTTAGGTACCTCTGTTGAAACAATCTTTGCTATTACAAGATGGAGATGGACTGTAAACTGCTAATGATGCATTGAAAAAGAAAATTAAAACACTTTTTTAACCACAAAAATTATTAATATGAAGTGCAATTTTATCACGTTAATTACAATGAGTAAGTTAAGAGTTACATCAATATCTGAGGAAACTGAGCAAAGAGCTGGCTTCATGCCTTTCCAATGCTTCAGTTTTTCATATTTCT
This sequence comes from Laupala kohalensis, assembly GCA_002313205.1. Classification (NCBI taxonomy): domain Eukaryota; kingdom Metazoa; phylum Arthropoda; class Insecta; order Orthoptera; family Trigonidiidae; genus Laupala; species Laupala kohalensis. The sequence goes on along the minus strand of NNCF01130291.1, from coordinate 204,591 downwards.
TGTGTCAATTTGTTTAACCTCTAATATTGTAAAATACTTGGGAAATGTTGTAAATGACATCTTGGAATAAAAAGAAAGTTACCCATAATGAAGAACTTTTAGTCTAGCTTAAAATTCTAAAAGGATGTGGGAAGAATTACTGATTTAACTACATGTTGTACAATCCTATGTTCATGATGGTTGACACTAAAAGAATTTGTACAATATGCTGTCAAGCAGCGACTTGTGTTACTTATGCCCAAGACCGAAATAATGGAACGTTGAGGAATATAAATGATGTTATAAAGACATTGAGGATTATAAATGATATTAATAAGTATATTTAAAAGAATTATTATCTTCTTTCTACTGGCTTTGACTGCAACTTTCGGGCCATTAATATTTTTTGGCCAGTAAAATTGAATATTAAGAAAGGTAAAGGGAAAAGTCATTATTGCTAATATATTAAATTGATACCACATTCATATTACAAGTGAATTTTTAAGCAATGAAAACAGTATTGTTGTAAAATAGGTTAGAAGGTTCATTTAATGGGGCTCAGATCAGATGATCTGCCATTCCATGTTCAAACAAACACTGGTGGAGCAATTATTTTTTCATACATGGTTGAAAGTCTCTATCCCAAAAACATTTACATAAATGCAAATGCAGATATTTGGAGTGGTTACATCTAATTTCGCATCTGTTGTCAGTTTTCGATCGGTCTGTTTCTCTTTTTTCTTTTTTTTTCAGTTTGAACTACTTGGTCAAAATTATTCTCTCTCCGTGGTATATTTACCTTGATAAATTATTTTCTGACCTCTTGATAGGGTCAACTGATATGGTAGTGGATCAGACATAAACTATTTTAGAATGTATAATTCAAACTTTCAAGCATAAATTGAATTTTGTGTCCGAAAATTTGGACCCATTTTTGAGATACTCTCGTGAGCTCTTGGTTCTTCATATAAAGTACCATTATATTTTATTCCATAAAAATTTCAGATCGTGTGCATCGAATGGAAGCAAATACTACTATAATATGTGATATAATATGAAATGATAATGAAATTGACTCATTAGTCAAATGTTACACACAGGATGTATGGAATTCAAAAAACACTTTTTCGGTGACAGGTGCTCCCACAAAAGGGGCATTTCCGTCAAATATGGTAAGATTCACAAAAAAAAAGGTTATATTTTAGTGTTTGGAACATTTTTTTAAAAGAATTTTCAGCAACTATGGTCTCTAGTGGAGTGTAACGACTATTCTTTCTTTGGGAGCTGTAGGAAGTTGGCACCCTAGTTATCGTGTTAGTGAAACGAGCATTGCAAAAACTTGTGCTCTTAATCAAGAGACAACCGTCAAGGGCGGAAATATGTAGAAAATCTCAAATTTTCGCAAAACACTAAACGCGATGTCACATGATTGTGTCGTGTCTCCCTCCATTTCTCCCATCTCCACTTCGGTGAATCCCAACATTATCGTACCCATAGGCGAGCATCGAGTAACATCTGCACCTATGGGTACGATAATGTTGGAGCGATACGAGCAGACACAAGATAAGAGTCGTCCACACGTCTGCGCATGCACGGATCAAAACCTCTTTTGCGTTCAGCTGATGGTTCAACATAACCTTTCCAAATTTTATTGTGAATTAATTTCCATTATTTCGTCTGTTGTGATTTTAATCCGTTTTGTCCCACAACTCTTCTGTGGAGGCAACTTTTATCAATTGCTCAAATCCATCGCTGGACAATGTAATACTACCCCGAAGCAAATTCGATAAGAGCGAAGAGTGTTTTCGTTGCTTTTATCGTTGGTTGCAGTGCCGACATAAATGCTCTCATTTGTCACCACCGGAAAGTTAGCGTCGCTTTCCTCTTCTCTTTTCTATTATCGCTGATCGTTGCTCCAACATAATCGTACCCCGAGCATTTGTGTATAGTAAATATTACTCTATGAACAATTACTTATTCTAAAGTTGTGGACACGGCTGATGGTTCTCTCATGAATTACGGACTCTACTCCTACCGGTGAGTAGAGACTGAAAATGTTAATAAGAGGATGGATCCAGGAAAAGGATATACAAGGGCAATAAAAATAGACAGTAAAGACAAAATGTAATTCAGAGTCATTCTTGCCTTTCACTTTCCAAATAATAACCAAAACTATTTAGGCATTATATGAATGCCGAACCAATTTATTTAACCCAGCTTGGTATAAATGCTCTAATGCTCATTGAGCCAGTTCTCGGCAGCAGTTTTCACTTGTCTGTCTGAAGAAAACCTTGTTCCAGATAAGTGCTCTTTCAATTTCGGAAAAAGAAAAGTCTCTGGATGCTAAATCTGGGCTTAAGATGCGCCAGACTTCCCCCTCTAACTTTTGCAGCAATTTTTTAGTATGGCGAGCAGTATAGGGCCTCGTATTATCATTCAAGATCTCTGCTCTAACGCGATCTATAGATTGCTCGCAGTCTATCATTTTGAATCATTTCTTCTACTCGTGTCGTGTTGATTCCTGTTGTACAAAAGATAAATTTAGTCACCCAAGGGTTGAAGTATATTTCGAAAAATGTGTGATAAATTGAATGAAGATGAGATTGGAATTTAACGGAAGTGAAGCGATCTACATGGTATAACTGATGAAAGCGATAATTAGTCGTGGGTGCCTGATCCTCAAGAAAGGACATTTTCTTACAGCAGACATGTGATTATGAGAAACATTAGAAGCAAATGTGGTAGTGAAGAAGAATTTAAGCATTCCTCTAACAATAAGAAATATACGGAATAGTTTCCTTGATGTAACACCGAATTCTATTCTGAAGGACGAAAACTGATAAGAATTGAGCCCTCAAGGTCCTCTGTTTTACAGACAGGTGCATAAAGCTACGCGCGCACTGGGACATCAACGGATGGACGGACGTCCCGACATTTTAAAATTGCGGAAGGCTGCGCCCACTGGTTGGGAAATTCCGGAACCCTGTTCGGTGAAGGGACTCTTTACTCTCCAAGGCGTAGAGGATTAGGTTCCGCGTGTTACCTGCTTCCCATTTTATTCTGATCACTCAACGCAATCGAATACCTTGTCCTAGCGAGTGCTGGCAGTCAATAACTGTTAATGAGTCTCCCAGAAAGTTTTACAGCCCTCCCGACACTCCAAAAGATCTTCCTCTGGGGTCTTTTCTCTAACGGTGGCAAGTACGTGCCGGCTCAGCCATACCAATGCTAAATCAACGGAAAGAACTTTCGGGAAATCCGGAACGGCGGTACCGACCACCCTAGTGCGCGCGTAACTTAAGGGTACGCACACGTAGAAAACTGGACTTTTACCGGCAAAGCTGGATCTCCACGGATTTCCAGCTATGCCGGTTTCCTGCTTCGCAATGAAGTGGACGGCGCGTTTCATGGCGTTTGTGTTTCACGACCTGAAGTGTGGTTAAGTGCAACATATATAGATTTCATAACTGATCTGAAAAGTGTATGTGCTAATTCGTACTCTCTCTTGCAGACACCTCACATTTTAAACTTTTCAGATTATTTTATTGAGGAAAGTATTTACAGGAATGAAAACATCTAAGGAGGAGTATCCAGCAGATACCTCCCTCTTTCTGAGGATGCATTTATAGCCCATATTTTGTGTTTAGAACAATTCCACTATCGAACTTAAAATTTTTCTAATAAATTATTTCTAAAATATATGACCAAATAATTTAATCTTGCAAACCCCAACCAGTATAACGTCAAAATAACTCAGCTATGCATGGATAACACTGATGAACAAGTAGTACGTAAGGGTACGTAAGCTCCTTGCTAGAGGTCAACACGCTCGGAAACAGCTTCTTAAGGCGGCTCCACACGTAAGCAATTCGGCGAACCCCGAACAAACGCACAGCGAATCCCTAACACTAGCTACTTGCTCGGGGTATTTCCCGAGTATTCGTCTATTGGCAAACACACTGATCCAGACAAGCAATTTGCCGAGCACGTGCTCGCTCTGGGAACGACGAATATACGTGTTAATTATTAGAGGTTATGGAGAGAGAATCTGAAGTAATCACACATTCTGCCGCGTATGTAGTTGTGTCTTGTGAAATGTTAAGTAAAATAAATGGGTCTTATCTAATCGTAATCCAATCAATGAAATTAATTTGTATTCCATATGGATTTAGCTATGGTAATCGATAAACTTGAATTTAAGATCCTTATTATCATTATAGTTTTTATCCACTCAAAAAGAATCAATATTATCTAACTATCTGAATTTGTGTCTCCACAACATCCCACTATTTATTTATTCAAATATTAATTACATTTAAGTGTATATTTTTATTATTTATTATCATGGTATTTTTAATTTTCACATTTTTTATTTCTTGAACATTTCGTGCACAGGAAATATATGCTAATACTACTAAAAAAAATAGATAATGCTAATAATGTCTATACGTTCAATGCTGTGAAACTTTAGGACGCTTAATAAAAAAGTAAAATAAAGTGAATAAAAATGTTTGTGGTTTATATCTCTCTTCAAATAATCTTTATAGTCAAAAAGCAGTTGCAAACTGCATATGACCACGTTGGAGATGATAAATGAAGTTACTCCATCACTACTTTATTCAAATTTCTCTATTTTATCACTTCTAAAAACATTATTTTGAACAATAAGGAGAAAAATTACGAATAATTAGTTTTTTCAGCGATGACTTACTCGAAATAACTTGAAAGCGTATTACTCGTATACTTGCTATCCTTTATATTCGTAAAAGCACGAATATGAGGACAACCACGAACAGGTCACTCGCAAGTATTCGCCTATGCTCGGCTTCCATTGATGTCTCATAAGACCGACATGCTGCGGGAAAGGGCGACCACCGGTATCCGTGATGTGACGAATAACGAGCAACCCATTCTACTAGTCGCGGTTCGGCGTGCAGATGCTCGGGGTTCGCCGAATAGCGAATGTGTGGAGTCGCCTTTACGTGTCCACGCAAAGAAGCAGATAGGCGCCGGAAACAAGCTCCGGCAAACCAGTTTTCTACGTGTGTGTACCCGTAATTCACAAACGCCCAGTGTCAGGGATTGCAGTCTCTTCGCCTTTAAAAGCCATTTATTTATTTATTTATTGGCGATGAAATAAAGGAGGAAATAATTCGCTGCATGAATCGTGAGGGCGGCAAACGTATTGCAGATAGAGAAGAAAAAATATGATCACAAGAAAGTCGTCCAAATTGACGAAAGTAGAATTGGATATATTTCTTGGTGTCGTGATTTGTGTTGACTTATGGAAATAATGGGATGTTCCGATAAGAGAATTATTTTTATCTGAAAGAACAGGCCCGATTTTTGCAGTAGCATTGAACATTCACAGATTTGAAGACATCCGAAGATGTCTGATCTTCTATTAAGATGATAAGTATCAATAAATTTATTGTCAAAAGAGCAGCATAAACTGCGTATGACCACGTGGAGAACAATAAACTAATTTACTCTCCGAAAGCAAGCAAGGGACCATCCCATCAATTTCGATCAAGGGCCCTAACGCAGAGGCGGATTCAAAAATTTCAGTAAATTCCCTAGATAAGATAAAAAGTTAGCTACGAGCTATAATACTAATAGAATGTCAATATGTTTGTAATTTAACACAAAAAATTTATTTTACATGTACAAATTATTATCGAACTATAGATTATTCTGAGTATAGTGTTTAAAAATCATAAGAATTGAAATAACACTAAATTCACGATTTATTGTTACAATAAACACTAGACAATACCTAGATAACCTGTATAAGAAATCTGCCTCTACCCGAAGGAAAATTTGACGGTCCGAGAAAAACCCGGACCAGGATGGGGCTGCAGAAATTAATGTACACAACCGTGCCAAAGTTGAGTACACATAAAACTAAAATAATATGTATCATAAGAGACAACAATCATGCAAGAAAATAGTTTTTGAAATTGTTATAAGTTATTTAAAAAGTACTACAGCAACGGCATGATAAAGTACAAGACGAATTTAACTTTTATTAAAATCAATACATTCTTTTACATTGTAGAAGCACTGGTGCAGGAGGTAGTTTTTAACCGCGGATTTGAAGATAGTCAATTTCATAATATCTTTTATATTGTTGGGCAGGGAATTATATAAAACGATTCCCGCATGATATGGTCCTTTTTGGCAAAGAATGGTTGACACACTAGGGCGATGAATATTATTACTATTGCGAGTATTGTGTTCGTGAACGAGACTGTTTCGTATGAAGCAAGGGTGGCACTTAAGTAATTCGGTCTTGACAAACACGACCGTTTCATAAATACAAATGCAGGGAAANTTTCATAAATATAAATGCAGGGAAGTGTTAAGATATTTAATTCCTTGAATAAAGGTTTACAAAAGTTTCGGGGGTGAGATTTACAAATTATCCGAACTATCCTCTTCTGAATTCTGAATACTCTGACCGGAAATGCCCCAGAAGGTAATGCCGTAACGTAAATGGGAGTAAACGTTTGCAAAATATACGCAACAGGAAATACGTGGACTAACTACGTTAACTAAGATTCGGAATGCGTAACACAATTTGCTTAATTGGGAATTAAGATTGCCAACGTAACAATTCCATTTGAGGTTGTCTTGAAAATGGAGACCTAAGAATTTTGTATACGTGACAGTTTTTAATTGTGTTTCGTTTAAAGAAAGAGAAACCTGGGGTAAATATTTTGTGGTACTATTGTGAAATGACATAGACACTGTTTTGTCAGTGTTTACAATGAGACGATTTGTATGGAACCAAGTCGAAAGGTTAGACATAACGTTCTGAGTGTTGGCATGTTTACATAGTAAATTAGTGTCATCAACAAAAAAAAACATTTTTCAATCTGATGTGGTTGATGACATGTCGTTAACATACAATAAAAAGAGTATAGGGCCTAGAATTATCCGCAAGTAAGTGGCTTTGTTTCTGAAAGACAACGCTCAGGTATTTTATTTTTACTATAGGATATTTCGACCTATTGTTATCTATCTTTTAAATAAGAAGTTAGCCATTGATGTGGAAGTCCACGAATGCCTAAAGAATGCAATTTGGAAAGGAGCACTCCGTGATCGATGACATTGAATGCTTTCGATAAATCAAGAGTATTTTCACCACGGTCAAGAGACGTGGTAACATAGTTTAAGAAAGAAAATATGGCGCTTGTAGTGGAAAAGGATTTTCTAAAACCGTGTTGATCGTCAGAGAGGATATTATTTTTTGGTAAAAAATCTAGAAGATACTTGTAGTACAATTTTTCTAGGATTTTTGAGAAAATGGGTAGTAGAGATATTGGTCGGTAATTTCCAATATTAAGTTTGTTTCGTTTCTTGTGTAAAGGTTTCACTTTAGCTCTCTTAAATATGTTAGGAAACACCCCTTTCTATAAAGAACTATTAAAAATATTTATGAGTGAATTTAATATAGCGTGGGACGAAAATTTAACAATAAACTCGGGTATATTATCTATGCCTGTTGAAAATTTGTTTTTTGAGTTGATTTTTCTCATGACTTCACTGGCGTTAGTTTCAGAAATGAACATAGAATGGGGTACGTGGGTGGTTATAATTGGAGTACATTGACTTGGATATATGGAGTTCGTTATTTTACTTACTTCTCAGAAGTAAGAATTAAAGAAGTAAGAATTAAGAATAGGAAGACCCGTGTTGCCAAAAAGGAGTACGATAAGTTTCCTTATTTAAGAAACATGTGACATCTTCTTACCAATAAATGCAAAACTTATAATTCTAGTGAATATGTGATAGTGGATGAATAATTAGATGGCTCCCGAGTTGCCCTTTCAGAACGTACATGCCGAAAAGTACGGTATAAAGATCTGGTCACAGAGAATGGTTTTGCTCTGAATGACAGGAGAAAAGGTATGTGGCAGAATAAAAGAGAAACCAGAGTCGAAAGATCTGGCGAATACAGTGAAGGAACTAATGCCACCTTTTTATAATGGCGGATATAATAAGACAATGGAAAACTGTTTTACCTTACAACTCTGGGATCTTGCGATTAAACAAACAAAAAATACCCTCTGAACTTAAAATTATAAATGACAGGGAATTATATTCTAGCGTTATTGCCCACAACAACAACCAACGATATTTTTTTTAATATAACTGATGCCGCAGAACCCAATGCATGCATTGTTTTCACAAAGATGCATTCTTATTACAACGAGAGAAATGCCAAGACCGTTTGCAACAAATACTTCTGTAGTGTTTGTAACGAACATTCAGAAAAGATAATTGTTTGTAATAATTGCAAGTGAACTATTCTTTACTGTTTTTTGTAAAAATTAATATTACAATGGATTAAATTGCTTCATATAAAATATTTCTAGTGTCGGTGAAAATGCTTCGCATGCTATTTATGTGATTTGTAGGAAGGGGCATATTCCTCTTCGGTTCATCAACAGGTTAAGTCGCAAATATAAACAAATGCATTGTTATTCCTAAGCCCGGCATTAGCAAAGTCAGTATAATATTTCCCACAATTAACAATGTATGATAGTTCCGATTAGATGATATTAAAAACGAAATTCCATCAGAAACTATACTCGAGTCCATTGGTTTGCATTAGATTGTAAATTATTGGTTTGTAATTCAAATGCCATCACTTCATGCCGATAATGAGCATAGCATACTGTTTACCAAATTCGAATGGAGCTTCCAACTTTTCATTGTTAACTGATAATTGTTTCCTATTTACCTTCTGTTTTTTAGTATATTTCCAATTTGATTTCAGAAAGTTAGGGTGCTGAGTATACATACAACTAACCATACCTATTTTAAGTTCTCATTTAAGATAATGGAGAAAACACACATTTGCGTATGTTAGCTCATGATTAGCTCATCATGAGCAATATTCCAATTTTCTTTGAGAAAGTGGAGATGCCGACCATAGATATAACTGACACTAAAAAAATCAATTTGAAGGAATTTCAAGTATGATTTGAACATCAAATTTTATTTGCGACTTTCTGTTGGTAAAACAAGCATTTTGGTGAAACTTGCTTTTGTGTTAAATATTCGCCGACTTGGAAAAACTCATTTTTCGACTTAACATAAAGTGGGTCGAATTCTTTCCATGACAACCTGTACTCAACGTCATATAAAATTAAAGATAAAAATCCTCTGAACGACTGTGTGTGTCTCATATTTCCACAGATAGCCGTTCGCGTGCTTTTCATGTTCATACATTACATAAAATACTTAATATTATGAACCTTCAATAAAATCGGTGCACGGGTTTCAATCATCAGCGCTTGAGAAGCTTTATGTCAAAACCCTCTTATTAAATGTGTGCACGGGTTTCCGATGGAGCTCAATTTTTCAATGTTAGCTTAAATTTAGCTCGTAATTATTAGCATGTTTCCGATTTCATTTGAGAAAATGAGGGTGCCAATTATACGGACATCAATACATTGAAACCATTTTAATACAAGTAATATATTCACGTGACCTACTCTCCTAACCAATCGTGAGTAATTCTTGTGGTCACATGCCATCTGCCGGTTGACAGAGGAACAATGGCAAAGAAATCACAGCAAATCGGCTCACTTTTAGGATATACCTCCATGTATTCGGCTCACCTTCTCTTTCGTTCTCCGGGAGAAGTGAGGACTCCTCACCACAGACCAAGTAAAGGAGACACAGCCACTCGCCACTAATAAAGTCATTTATTTATTTATAATATATGTTAAAGGAACAAAAACAAATACAACAAATACATATTACTTGGTAGTTGTATTAGCAACATTATCAAAGAATGATAAATTAAAAGTCGTTTGTATGTTGCTCAGTTTTAATATTAAAAAGCAGCCATCGTCAGTAATGTACACTGCTTTTGTTTCTGTTGACAGTTGAGCTTGAAGACCCGGTTGACTATCATATCTTGTACGACGTCCCATTCCGCAGCATGGAGGGGTGCGGAAAGTTCTCCTTGGATCCAGTACAGCAACATACAAACGACTTTTAATTTATCATTATTAAAATACAAGTTAATACTACAGGCTGATTCAGAATTCCTTACACAGTTATAAGTGTTGTAGAGGGGACTCAGAACAGCAAAATTTGGTAATAACCCCATGTCCGGAAATGCGCCGTTAGGAAGATAAACGACTTTGAACGATGGAAGGCAATAAACATTGACAGAGGACGATGTCACATGGTCTTGTGTGACGTCATGTCCCGTCATCAGGGAACAACCCAATGAATTGTTGCGCATGTACATCAGGTGCCGCTGAGCGATCCTGAAAGACGGTGCATTACAAAATGGCGGAGTACACGTTTTCCGAGTACACCGACATGTTGCTCACCTATGGTGAAAGTGGACGAAGTGGTCGATTAGCACAATGCCTGTGTCACGAACGGTTTCCGGGTCGTGCCCGTCCATCACGTGCCATTTTTGCAAGATTAGAACAACGGCTTCGGAAAACCTGCACCTTCAAGGCTAATAGAACCGATTATGGTCGTGACCGGACGCGCCGCACTGTTGACGTCCTCCAACTGGTCGACCAGAACCCGTCTACGAGTACCCGCAACATTGCAGGTGCCGTGGATGTATCCCAGACCAGTGTCTGGTGAGTTCTCCATGAACAGCAACTTCACGCGATTCCTACAACGTTGTGTCGACGTTCCAGACTTTCCTCTGATCATTCTTTTCACAGATAAAGCGCATTTCACAAAGGAAGGTCTGCTCAACCGTCGTAACAGTCACATTTGGGATGAGGAAAACCCTCATGCCACACATACCCATCGATTTCAACATCGTTTCGGTATTAATGTGTGGGTTGGTATTATCCATGATCATCTGATTGGCCCGTGTATTCTACCGCATAGACGTGTATTCTATCGTCTAACGGGTCACAGATACTTGACCTTCCTGCAAGACGTACTGGTGCAGCATTTGGAGGATGTGTCACTGCAAACCCGACGGACGATGTGCTTCCAGGATGATGGCGCGCCAGCCCACTTTTCACGCGACGTCCGTCAGTACCTTCTCCAAATATTCTGGGATAGGTGGATAGGTCGCGGTGGACCGATTCATTGGTCACCACGATCACCCGATTTAACACCTCTGGACTTTTTCCTGGGGGCTACATGAAGAGTATTGTTTACGAGACCCCTGTGGAGTCACAAGACGATCTCCTTGTCCGTGTAATGCTGCAGCGGAGGTCATTCAGGACACTTCAGGACTATTGGACCGTGTGTATGTGAACATTGTTCGCAGGTACAACGAAACTCGTGGTCGCCACTTTGAGCATGTTGTAGTTCACGCAGGTACGAGTTGGTTGATGCACGTGCAGCGTATCCTTTGACGTTATTTCAAAGTCGTTTATCTTCCAAACGGTGCATTTCCGGGCATAGGTTTTATTACCAAATATTGCTGTTCTGAGTCCCCTCTACAACACCTATAACTGTAGGAATTCTGAATCACTCTTTACTGACTTTTTAAAAATCATTCGTGCTGTCACAAAAGCATAGAAATTTGAGCTCATGACAGCAAAGCAATGTAATACATTTTTGTGAGGCTTTACGACTCGTCGACATCGAGGTCATTAGAGTCCTAACAACTTGTACAGGTAGGGAAAATGAAGTTACGCACTAGGGAGAGCCAATATGACTCTGCCCGCGAGTGGGACTCGCCGAATGACTCAACCATACCCACTAAAAACCCTCCTGAATGACAATATATCAAAACATATCTCAAAACATTACATATATATTTTAAAAAAAGAGAGAGAGGAAGAAAAAAGAGAAAGAAAGAGGATAATGAAAGATACCCTAGTCCTCGCAACCTAATAGCGTCAGGATCGAAAAGAACAAGAGGTGACCAAGGAGGGTCAGGAAAGAGAAAGGAAGGAGGCTTGCACAAGTAAGTGGAAGTAATGCCAGACTCAGCTCGAGGCCCCGTTTTCGCCAAACACGTACTTACTAGATGTAAGTCCCCTGGGGGGACTATAATACATTCCATGAATAATACATTATTACTCAATATACATACTTCCAAGCATATAAAAGACTGCTAAAAACTGGAAGACGGTGAAGACTGAAGCGTTTTACCTGAGGAATGTATATAAGTGAAAATTATATGAACAACTGCAAATCAGATTAAATAAAACTAATATAATCAGAGTTGCCAGGTCTTCAAATGAGAATTATCGTACAAACCTTCCAAAATTATTGTATTTTGGTGGAAATTTTCGTAAATCCTGTTTTTACGTATCATATTATTTAAGTTTTATTTACCAATGTTTCAATAAACCTTATTTGGTATTTACCGCGCCGACTTCGAAAAATCATTAGTTTTCCGTTTATGCACTGTGTTATGAATAACTGGTAAATGAACACAGTTGAATAACAATTCAGCATTGGTCTGCTTTTCATACAACCGAAAACTTTTCTTTGAGCAACATAGATCCCATGGTTTCAGCAGTGACTTTAAATACGCCGCTAAGTTCAACACCGCTATAAAGTTCGAGTTGTAGTTAATAAAAGGTTTATCTTACTAAAATGTATATTGTTTATTTTGTTATAAAAATATTTAGAGTATGTTAAACTTAAAATTGAATTGTTTATACCTAACAAGATAATTATCGTACATCTGGCAACTCTGAATATAATAAAGAAACCTATCATAGATATCTATTGACACTAGCCAAAATAATTATTGATATTCTGTAACATTATACAATAATTTTGTTTCTCAAAAAATAATTAAAATATGTATCTTTAATATGGAAATTAACTAACTTGTCTTCATCCTGAGGGAACATGAAAAGTCTTAAATTTCTTTTGTTATCGCCAGTGGCGGCGATTAGGGGGGGGGGGCGTGGGGAGTAGACGCACCCCGACGTTTTTAAGGAAATATAAAAATTTCATTTTAACCGTCTAAAATTAGGAATTATTAAAAAAAACTACACCATCCTTGACGTGGTAATCACCAATTGTCTTTCCTTTGACTTATTTCATTATTTAAATCAAACTTAGTGGAAAAATACAGAAAATGACATGTTAATGAAAATATCAATTTTTTTGCCCCCCACTTTTGATTCCTATTTGCTGCTACTGTTTATCGCTTGTATAATTCTTACAGTCCTGGTAGCAGCACGAAAAATAGTGTGGCATTATTCGTTTTGAATGAAAACGGTTGTGTAGTGGGCACTGCTGGGGACGTGGAAATGTCGGAAACCTAACAAAACTATCAAGAACGTTACTGCGGAGAATAATATGTATATGTTATCAATATAGTATATCAAAAACGATGCAAAAGTATTAGATGTTATACACTACAATATATATGATGGTTCTTTATTCATATTGTTTAGAAAAGAACAGAAGCATAAGCTCATAGTTTTTCTCTGAGGTTGGCAACGTGCATATGCCCGAGTCTAGACCCGTGTGTATGCCCAGGTCTATTATTATTATTATTATTATTATTATTATTATTATCATTATTATTATTATTATGATTATTGTTATTATTACTTAGTTCTCTCAACTTGTGTTGGTTTTTCTCTCAGCAGTGGATTATTAAATCAAGTTCTGCTGGGAGGAAGAATCTATTTCAGGTCCAAGAACTTTTTGGTAATGTGGGTTGAGAACAGAAGGACGCTGTGTTGCAATCTACTTATTATGTTGGTGTTGATTTTGAGTTTTTTAATGGAGTCGACCAGGGATTGGGGTACTAGTGCTAGGGTAGATTAAATGATAGGCACTATGATCACTTCTTGAACATCTTGAACAGTTTTTTTACCTCAAAGGCTAGTTTTTGGTATTTTGATATTTTGTCGTTCTTTGTTTTTTCTAGATTGTTGTATTTTACGACAGCAAAATCGATGAGGTACACTTTTGATTCTTTTCTTTTCCAAAGGATGGTATCAGGTCTGTTGTGAATTGTTGTTAGGTCAGTGAGAATGCTTCTGTCCCACTACAAAATATTTGCCTTCAAATCGTCTTTTAGGACTGGTTGAGGTTTATATAGATGGTCTGGTGGTATGGGATTCTTAATGAAGTTCAGTGATTTTGCAATTTCCAGGTGAATTATTTTTCCCATGTTATCGTGTCTAATTTTGTAATCATTTTGGGCCAACTGTGTGCAACCACCAATGATATGCTCGAGAGTTTCTTTGGTTTGGTTGCATCGGCGACATGAATCTGTGATTCCGATTTCTTTCAGGATTATTTTCCTGTGGTTTCTGGTTGGTGTGACTCCGTCTTGCATTGATACAATGAAGTCTTCTGTTTCTGGGAATAATTTGCCGTTCATTAACCACTTAACTGATTCTATTTTATTTATTTTGCTGTTGGTCAGTTGGTTGGGGTAGTTCCCGTGTATTGGTTTATCTTGCCAGGATGTCATTCTATTTTTTTGTATTGGTTGGGGTGGAGGCTCATTCAGGTGACAGGGTGTATAGTTTTTATCACTGGTTGTAATTGCTTGGAGTAGTGATGAGGTATACGCTTTGTTCCGGAAAAAATATTGAGGATATACTTTTATCTTTCATGGAGGTCTTTGATTGGTATGATGCCTCTTCCGCCCTGGTTACGTGTGATGAACATTCGTTCTAATGGTGATTTAGGATGGTGTTTGTTGTTGCTTGTCATTGTAGTTCTGATTTTCCTCTCTAAATTTTCCAGATCTGTAGTTGACAATTTTACTACCCCAAATGAGTAGGATAGTATGGGGATGACTAATGAGTTTATTGCTTTCGTCAGGTTACGTGAATTTAAATGAGTTTTTTTTTGTTATTTTCATCCTTCACATGAATTCTTTAGTGACGTGTTCTTTGACTATTGTGTGTTCTATTCTATTTGTTTGCATCACACTCAAGAATTTGTACAGTTCATTAGGATCTAGTTGTTCTATATCTTGATCATTTACTGCAGTGTACGGTGTTACCTCTTTAACTTTACCACGAACAAGGTTTTGTAATTTACATTTATCTGTTCCAAATTCCATTCTGATGTCGTTGCTGAATTGTTCTATAATTTTCAAGATCTTTTTCAGACTTTCTGCATTTCTTGCGTAAATTTTGATGTCATCCATGTACATTAAATGTGACACAGCATTCGACTTTTCTGTTGAATCCTAAACTCTTCCCTTGTTGTTTGAGGATAGTGTATAAAGGGTTTAGAGCTAAGCAAAAGAGTAATCCACTGATTGAATCCCCTTGAAATATTCCTCTGTTGATGCGTATTTTGTTTTCAGTTGTATTAGGGACCTTGCAGATGGTTTGGTTGCTTTCTCCGCTTCTACTTTTGTTGTTGGAAAGGATGAGTCTGGTGCTCCATTTTGTCATAGTGTTTTCGAAAAACTTTGTTACCACTGGGTGGATTTTGTATAGGTATAATGTGTAAAGGAGCCAACTGTGAGGTATCATATCGTACGCCTTTCTGTAGTCTATGTATCCTGTGGCTATATTTCGTTGTTTCTGGATAGCAAGATTTGTCACAACTTCATCTATTAAAAGTTTATTATTATTATTAGTAGTAGTAGTAGTATAATGTGCAGTTTTCGCCGATAAGAGTCGCACCCCGTTGCTCTTCACCTGCTCCTCAGTGAAGCAAGGGTAGGAGGTTGATCCGATATCTTCGATAGGCTAAATCGAGTCGGAATAGAATCGAGAGTATATCTCGATGTCTGTCTCTAGTATCGATTCGCTGAAAGGGAAAGGCAGAATTTAAACTTCCCGTTGATAACCTATACGAGTATTTTTACCTTCGGTATTGTCTTTACATTTAGCTCAGTCTGTTAACGCCCACACATCTTTTCTTACTTCATTTGAGATTTTTACTTGAACAATGAATTTGTTTCACAATATTACTGGGTGGTATTGACTTGTTTTATGGCACTTGAGTGTACTACTTGTGGAATGCTTTTTTAGAAAAAATTCATTATGTTTCCTCCGAATATTCGTAGGCTTTGTGTTTTTGATAGTTTTCAGTGTAATAAGAACTTGCGGAGATCATGCTTTTATATATTAAGAAAATTTAAAAAATATGAATTTTTAAAGTTGTGCTCCAAGAATTACTGTTCGCTAGGTTATTATTACTTGGATTTGTGTGACTTAATGAGCTTAATTGTTTTTTATGGAAGAAAGTTGTAATGATTTTGACTTCTTTGTAGGAACTCCTGGGGCATTGCCAGATAAATATATACCTTCTTCTGTCGAGAAAAAGTTGTATGACTATAAGATTAAAAGAAAAGTATGTCAACCAAATAATGTGGCTGCTAAATCATCTTCAACAACCTTCAGTTTGCTACTGCCACCACCCAATGTCACTGGAACGTTACATCTTGGACATTCCTTGACAGTGACAGTTCAAGATATTCTTGCTAGATGGTACTGTACAGCCATATTATAGAATTATATATTGTTTTTGTTGTGGTGAATTATGTAAATTATTCTAGGAATAGAATGTGTGGGAAAAATGTTCTATGGATTCCTGGTCAAGACCATGCCGGCATTGCTACTCAGACTACATTTGAGAAAGTCCTTTGGAAGGAAATGAGATTAACACGCCATAAATTGGGGAGAGAAGAATTCCATAAACGAATGTGGGTTTGGCAAAATGAGAAAGGCAAAATAATAAATGAACAACTGAAGAAAATGGGCGTAACATTAGACTGGTCCAAAGAATATTTTACTCTTGACAAAGTGAGAATAAAGAATTAACATCTTGATTAGGTTATATTAGTTCTATATTGCTCCAGGATATTAGAACTAAGTATTAAAAAATTTAAACTTGTCCTTTATGTGTTCCACTTTAGTATGCCAAGTTTTCTTAATATGTCTACAGTTTTTTGAACAATTCTTTGTAATTTTTATTTTATTTTATTGAATTTTCAATTAGTTTTTATGTACATAAGAAAATACTTTTGTTGTAGAATCATTCAGAAGCTGTTACTAAAGCATTTGTTCGGTTACATGATGATGGTTTAATTTATCGATCTAGCGGTATTGTCAATTGGTCATGTAAACTTGAGTCTGCAATTTCTGATATTGAAGTAGATCATATTGATGTTGAAAAACCTACATTTTTTACTATTCCTGGCTGTGAGGATCCTGTTGAGTTTGGTGTCCTTAATGAATTTGCTTATAAAGCTGTTGACAGTGGTAAGTAACTTACTTTAATGTTTCTTCAAAAATGAAAAAAATACCCATTTAAGTTCCAAATTTCATTTGCCATCAATTTTTTACCATTATTTTTTTACTTTAGAAAATGAATTAATTGTATCAACTACCAGACTGGAAACAATGCTTGGAGATACAGCAGTTGCTATTCATCCTTCTGATGAGAGATATATTCATTGGCATGGTGCCCACGTGTGGCATCCAATACGAAATGAGGCAATACCTGTAGTTTGTGATGAGACTGTTGATCCAAACTTTGGCACGGGTAATTTATGATTTAATTTTGATGTTAAAACCTTTAATTTGTGTATTTAATGGAAAAAGAAAACTAAGTAGAAAATATTTCTGTGTTATATTTCTAGGTGTTGTGAAAGTGACTCCTGCTCACAGTCAAATAGATTATGAAATTGCAAAAAGAAATAATCTGAACTGCTTATCTGTTATTAATGAAGATGGGACTATGAATGAATTATGTGCAATGTACAAAGTACGTTACTTTTTATAATAGTTCATGAAAGTTCATTAGTGTGAGTAAAGAGAAAAATCACTTTTTTTAACATAGATAAGTTTTTCACAAAAATTTCAAAGGTATTGAGCACTTAAATTTTTTTGGTCTCTTCATAAAACAGGAAAGGTAAATTATAATTTTTAGATAATAATGTTCTTGATTAAACTTTTTATAATGTAAATAGCTGACCTGGCCTGGTTTGGCATGGGTGGTTTTGTTGAAATCATACTGTTTCTCCTTTCATTTTAGTTTCATATAGACTAAAATAAAATGATGACATACAAAAACAGTAATGGTGTTTTAATTATACATAAAGCATAGTGAAAATTCAAAAAATCACATTTCACCTTGATTTGTCCCTATAAAATCAGAATAGGGGAACTCATTATTTCTAACCTCTGTATTTCTATAAGAACTCTCTCAAAATTACAATTTTCGCATTAAATATTTTTGTCTATACATTGAAGAATGATCCAGTCAGGACAGTGAGCCAAATGTTTTCATCTTTTTCACCCATTTAGAAGTAAAATGTTTATAATTCCAGAACCTGGCTTTTAGATACTTACATAAAACTTGTTTACATACCAAAACCGAGATAGTATCTTGATTAGTTCATAAAATAAAGTGAAATAAAAAATAATTCGAAATGTACATTTCTCTCCAATTCACCCTTTAAAAGAAAAATTTCTCCCCCTTTCTCTCTTTAAAAGTGAAAATAGTTCCTTAGCAAGCCTCTACAATACCAAAGCAACATCTTGTAAAAATTTAAAGTTCCACTCTTTATTATTTTCCTTTTTGTGTTGATAAAAGAGTTAATTAATCAGGACCATGCCTGAAACATTTTCACCCCTTTCCTCCTGTTAAAAAGTGAAGTATCAAAAATTCCAGAAATTCGTAGTTAAATGTTTCATTAAAGAGCATTGATATGTCAAAACTGAGAATATCTTAATTAGATATAGCAAAAATGTTATACCATGTTGTTAGTGTGATCAACAAAATCCTACAAACATTTCAAAACTTTTTCACCCTAATAACTAATGCATTAAAAATGACAATGATTTGTCAAAATTTCAAGATCTTATCTCTAATTGTTTTTACTACATTAATGAACGAGTCAGCCAAATAAGACATGCCACTTATATTATTTGATTACATCTTGTAAGTAACCAAGAGCTGAAAGAATTATACAAATATGAGTGTAGTGATAGTGATTACCTGGGCACTTTTGAATATGTTAAAAAAACTACTTTTGTGTTGTGAATGTCATACTTTTTTATTATTTTTATACTGTTTGTAGTAGTGGTTAGCTAAATGCAAAAATGGTAAATTGCTTCAAAAAATATTTTAATAAGGGATTGATAACAATTATTTTATGGAGCTGTCTTTTAACAAAAACAAGTTATTGAACAGTTTTAATGGTAAATTTGAAATGATAATAATTTGAATACATATTCAAGAAAAGTACAAGATAATTTTTTGAAGAATCTAGTGGTAGTGCATGATATAAAAGGGTTACATGAAGAATATATTTATTTACAACATTTTCAGTTAGTCTATTTTTAGCACTTGTAATTATCATTATTGTCAGTAGATGATGTTGACCATTATTCCTTTAGAAGGTCTGACCACCTAATGAAGCACTATTTCTGTTTGGGCTATTAACTTCTAAATTGCTGGTGCTGTGTATGTGGAATTTTTTTTTTCAACTTGACTTATTAGATCTCTAGATTGTTTCATTCCTGCCTACCTTTCATTTATTCATTCCTTTGTTAATTGATTGATTAGTTCATTCATTCATTTGTTCATCGAGCTATTATAAAATTTTTGTCTTCTTTTGAATGTATGAAATTTTATCATTTTTATTTCCTGGTAAATTCAGTGAAGTGTTACAATCATATGAAGGACAAATTTTATTGCGAAAATTGAACCACCCATCTGTAGCCAGTGATGGCAATTTGAAGTTTTCTGCTAAATACAGATTTCTAATACTTCCTGAGTAAGTATGATTCAGTCACAGAGGATTTCATTTTTCTCTGATCTAATTTCAATCCTTGTTCTATTCATTGAGAAACTTGTAATTTGAACTGATTCCACAACACTGGAATTTTTGACCATGGAAAAATTCCAAGTCCGATGAATATAGAGAAAATACAATTATGTGACCATTTGCATTTTAGAATGTTTTTTGAAATTTTTGATTTTCTCTACTAACTTTCTAGGGATTGCAAAGATTTGATGTTCGCAAAAATCTTAAAGATCATCTTTCTGCTCTTGGACTTTATCGGAATCAGAAAAGTCATACCATGTCAGTTCCTGTGTGTAGTCGCACAGGTGATGTTGTGGAATTTTTGTTGAAACCTCAATGGTAAGTTTACATTCATTAGACTTATATAATTGTTTACCTTCTAATTTCTTTAGTTTCTTCCTTTTTGTTGGTTTTGTTGTTGTTATTGTATTGTTATCGGTGACTTACATCAGAAATGGACTAATTCATTAAATTAACTTGGCTGTGAAGAATTTTATCTGACTTGCCAATCAGTAGGTCATTTGCAACTTTGCAGAATTGATTCTGTACATCCCATTATTTTGCGAGTGCTAAAATGTCCTTTAGAACTTTTCCCCTTATTTTATTTTACAAAATTATAAACTTTGTGTCTCTGTGTTAAACAACTGTGTTTCATTCACAATGTTTCTGCCAGGATTTTTGTCTTTGTCAGGTGATTGTTTGTCTACAAAAGGTCTAGAAGTTTATAATTTAATAATATAATAATATAAAAATTATGGACATAAAAAGTTCTTTGATTTTACAAATTTGCCTGAAACATCCCCTAAGAAAATGTGGGTATTGGGGAGAATAAGGTAAAATTTTTGATTCCTTCTTTTTGTATTTTTGAAAGTATGTAATTACCCCAACAATACTTGAAGAATAATTTAGAACACTTGGCAAACAACTAGTCAGAAAAATACCCTATATTGTAATATCTTTGTAATATTTGGGATTCATTGACTTTAATAGTGTAATGTTTTTATTTGAGGTTCCTATCGTGCCAAAAAATGTCAGAGGTAGCATTGAATGCTGTGGAAACTGGAGATCTTGAAATAGTACCTGCATCGTACAAAAATGTTTGGGTCACATGGCTTAGCAATACAAGGTAAGTTGCCTATTTTGATTAATTGTTCATCACGTAGTAATTAGTTACGATTCAGTAAGATCCATGGAGTTATGTTCTTTATTATTCATTTTAGAGATTGGTGTTTATCTCGTCAACTTTGGTGGGGTCATCGTATACCAGTGTATGAATGCTGTATCAATGGAGAGTCTGATGTTGTATGGGTTGCAGCTGAAAATTGCACCAAAGCACAAGAGAAAGCTGCTTTTATTTTCAAATTAAATACTTCGGATATTAATAAAATTAAAGTGAAACAAGATGATGATGTATTGGATACATGGTTCTCATCTGCATTACTGCCATTTACAGTTCATGGGTGGCCGCATGAAGTAAGGGTATATTTCAATTATTGTGTTCTGTGGTTTGGTTGCCTGTTGTCAAAAGCATGCTTAAGACACTCTTCAACAGTATTGTTATTGCTGTTATCTCTACTGATTATGCTTCCCCATCTTTAGGTTCCTTTATTTGTCCGTGTAATCTTATGAGGTAGCGATGGGTCAGTTCAAAAATTCTTCGTTCCTGTTCCTGTGATTTTCATACCTTGTTCTGGTTCTGAACAAAGAAAAGTTTTATTAACCAACTACACTTAGTATATGGATTTATATTTTTATGCTATTTTTAGTCTACTGAGTTTTTATGTCATTCTTTAATTTTGAATGTACACCAAATATTTTCAATAAGTATAAAAATTACTTCAGTTCCTTTATTGTTTTTATTTTATTTTACATATGGGCCTAATAATTTAAAATAGATACAATATGATATTTCAATGTCATATTTTTTATGTAATTAATGGTGTGTTTACTCCTTTACATCAAAACATCTTCACTGTATGGCAATTCTCGGGTAGATATACTGGCAAGGCTGATATTTATTTAAATTTAAAGATTTTACTAAAAAATAAAGAATTATTTTCACACCCCAAATCCCATTTTTATTTTATTGTTTATAGTCACCCAAGAAAATAGATTACAAAGATTATAAATTCTGTTTTCCTCCTTTTTCTTTATTGTATAAAGTTTCTTTTCTCTTCTTTTTATTGGGGCTTTAGGGCTTGCCAACATCTAGTTCAGTTGAGCCCTATATTAAGTTTCTCTTAGTTCTTTCCTTAGCAATAATCTATAGAAAAGTTATTTAGTTTTGTGTTTGCCGAGTCAATGTGGGGTTTCATTGCAAATTCAGTTATTGATCATCTTTCCTTCATTACGACTGTCTTTTAAAATAGTTAATATTATTATTGAATTTTGTTGTAGAAAGTGATTCGTTCATAAAATGAATAAAATTATCCACGAAGTACAAAATTATTGCCTTTGACTCCTACCGAGTTTGAAATAAACAGGAGGTCTGAAAACCAAGAAGTGAGCAAGTTTATTATGCGGCCTCCATGCATTAAGGGTTAAGAACAGAATTAAGTTCAACTTCTTAAGTAATGGATGAGGCATTTTCTTTTGGTTGGGGATGACGTTTTTATAGCTAACACCAGAGTTCCTCCACAAACAGGGCATCCAAAGCCTCTCCAATGGAAAGTATGCTCTTGAATCTTATAACTCTAGAGAAGTGGAAAAAGGAATTAAAAACTGTAAAGTATAGAAAAATGCAAGATTTAAAATGATGCTTTATGTAAAGTTGTCATTGCAATTTCTCTATATTGATCGGCCTTTATTTTTTATAATTATCAGTACTAAACTTGCTTTTGTATTGACTACTTTCACATATTATTATTGTTTACTTTTCAGACACAAGATTTTAAAGAATTTTATCCTTTGAGTATGATGGAAACAGGTCATGACATTCTTTTTTTCTGGGTTGCACGAATGGTTATGCTTGGTTCTTATCTGACCGGAAAATTACCATTTAAGGTAAGGTTTAATTATTTCTTTTGTATATTTTCTTGTGCATTAAGTTACAAATTCAAAATTGATTATGAGATTTATCAATATTGAGTATATAAACCTCAATAACATGTTTATTATTACACAATCTTCACTGTTCACTTATTTTTAGTGATTGTTTCATTAGGAGGTATATTTTCAAGTTGATTCTAATTAAAGTATTTGATCATTCTTCTTAATGAACTTTGCAAAGAATGAGGGAGTTTTAAATCTTGTTTGTCTAGACAATGAAATATTTTAATAATTTATTTAATAGTTGATGGCTTCTAATAATAGTAGGGCTTCTGACAATTGGGTAGAGTATAATTTCTGTTTGTGTGTATTCGTGGCATGAAGTGAGTCAGGTGTGAGTTGCTTGTAGTAGTTGTGAGGATGTTATAAGAGAATGCAGTGAAAGTTATGAAGACTAGTTGTTTGGCAAATAATTATAACCATTTAGTTATTGGTTGTAAATACTTGATCTCTTTTCTTGGTTCTATCCTGATATGCTTACATTATAAAAAAAAGAACTTTTCATGAAGTTTGGTTTGATTATTTAATTAATTCTATAAAGATATATTTAATGAATATAATTAACATTTTTCATTTATTAATTAATCAACCTCAAGAAAAACAAAATTAAATTAATGAAATAGGTCAAAATCTCAGTTAACATTATTAAAATTATGTCATTTACATTGTTACATCATTTAAATTATTAAAATGTTAAATGCAGAATATATGAAGTCAAAATTACAAAGATTCATTCACCAGTGAACTCATGACCACATAACGATTCAGAATTTTGTGCATATTTCAAGTGAATATGTCATAAATGAAGACAAAAATGATTAAAATAAAATTACAAGTGTTTTCATGGTTATATCACCCACACACAGTACTGTCCATCAGCAACGATAACTTGGTTTACCCTAGATAGTGCTTATTGATTCAGGTTAGTGACTTGGTTCAAAGTTTTTACCTGAAAACTGTCATTAGCCATTGAAAATACACAAAGACTTTTGAGCAAGAGACACGGCTGATTACAGTTGAGATGTAACTTCTAGTTGGATCATTATACTGAAACGTGGATGATCTGTTAACTTAGTTCCTGGTTGTGTTGTTATTTACTAGTTACCAATCTAAATCTTTATTCCATGAAATTTTATTTTCCATGATATTTGAGAAACATTTGTTAATGTTAATGAAATTTTCAACCAGTTTGTTTTCAGGAAAAATAATACTTACAGTAATACTCACGGTCTACTGTGTGGAAATTAATATTTTTTTGTGTAATTTTATTTTATAAACTTCTTTTAAGTTGTTACTTTTTCATTTTTAGTTTTCCAACTTAAAAACATACCTGTAATATCACAAAGTATTTACTTGGTAAATAAAATAAACTTAAATAAATATGAGTCTTCATCTGTGTTGATACAGCTTTGTATGGTCTGCTCCCCTACCTAACCACTTGATAATTAACTGACATTTCATGTTGTTATGAGGGAGGAGGAACTGTTAGTACTAATACAACTGGGCAGGCTAGTAAGGGGCTGTCATGATATTGAGGAAAATCCACAAGATGGGGGCCTAAAGCTGAACCATGAACATTCACATGGAAAAGAATAAAATATACATGTAAAAAAATTAAACTGAAGCAAAATTATGTAATATTGATTGAAAAATGATTTAAAATATTAACAATGTAGATTTATGTAATTGCAATTATGTTCCTCCAAGGTTTAAATAATGAAAATTTCATCAAGATTTTTATTTTTGATTTTGTCTATAGAACCAGAACCCAGCACTCAAGATTCTAGGATTTTTATTATTACTTACATTTTTTGATTTTAAGTTTAGTTATCTTCAATTAATGTATTGTTTTATTGGTTTTTAAAATTAACAATCAACATTGTAAAATGAAACAGTTATCTTTCAGATACTTTCTGGTGGGGGGATGCAACATTCATTATAGTTCTATAAAACAATTTACTGATGAAACACTCTTTCTATTAGCTTTTGATAATATTCCATTTGATTGTTCTTTGATTTTTTCTTTTTCATTTGTTTAATCGACTCTCTTTGCTGACTTGGTGGTTTTATTCCCTAGCTCCCCGTTTGATGTTTCATCCCACCAAACTCGCTGGTGGGTTTCACCCTCAGATGCTCTTTGAATTTTCACCCAATTCAGACTTGAGGTTGGGTATCTCCCGATCATTAACAATAATGTCTCAACATTTTTTGCAATCTTATACTTTTCTTCTGGGATAAACTCAAGGAAAGTTTCAATTTTAATGTCCTATAGTGTGCTGGTATAAATAAAATTGTGATTACACACAAGTTTGAGACAAGAGTTACACAGTATTTCTTCTGAAAGATAATGATTGGATAATGATTCCAATCTTTTTTTCGTATTTATTTTTATTATACTTTTGAATTCAACTACTGGGGTTTAAATTTCTGAAGTAATTCTTTCTTAAACTTAGTTCAATATCTTGGTGGACCTGTGTTAAATTTGACTTCTCATGGTTTTTTTATCATCTAAAATGTTGTCTTCATACTTATATTTATAAATGTATATTAATGAACTAATTTTTGTATACTTTTTATAATACTTATACTTTTTTCCTCATATATATAATTTGTCAATATCACTTTTGGAAATCTGATTTTGTTGTTGTTGGGGGTTAACATTAGTGAAAAACATTACGAAAACACAATTTTCTATGTAGTGGAACTTGACTGTGTAGAATTCCTAAAAAATATAATTATATTTCTTTTCACTTACTAAATTTCTTTGTTAATGAAATATACATGATAATACATATGTTAAAATTAGTACTATTTCATAGAATATTTATAAGCTATAAATAATATTAGTACTAATATAACGTAATTGCAGCAAAGAAATATTTAAAAAATGTGTGTGTTAGTAAAATAGGATGTTAATAAAAAACATACTAATTCAATAAGTGTTTAATGGTACTATAAGAAGTTGGAAAAATAAATTTTCAGAATGTCTTGAAGTGCTATTCAAAGTATTTCCTTTAATGTTCATTAATTACGCAGTGTTGTGAAATTGTTAATATATTTACAGGACAAACCTTTTATTTTACTAAAAACAAAATGAAATAAACCCTCAAAATTTTAAAAATAGTTTGTAGAATAGACCCATCCTCAATGTTTTACTGAAACAATGAACAATCAACTAAATAAATGCACTAGAAACTAACTACAATTTCAATTTTTTAAAATTGGGGCTTCGTACTCCTAAGAGGAAATTTTTCAAACTCAAAAACTAAAATCTGTGCCAATGCTCTCCTGTATAATAAAATTAGTTTAATATTGGTTTTCGCTATATCTGAATTTTTTTTCAAGAAAGTTTTACTGCATGGGATAATTTGTGATTCGCATGGACGNTATAAGAGACAGGACGAAAGATGTCGAAGAGTTTGGGAAATGCTATTGACCCCCAAGATGTCATTTATGGAGCTTCAAGTGAGGTACATTTGAAATGTGTTTTCATTCCTTACAAAATGTTTACAATACATACTAAATATTTATCCTTGTTGCCATATTATTCTTGTAGTGAAAGTAATGAGCATTTTGAAATTGTTTTTACTTTTAGGCTTTGTCTCAAAAGGCCCATAAAAGTCATGAATCAGGTCTTATTTCTAATGAAGAATTGAATAAGACTCTTGAGAGTAATAAAATAATGTTTCCTAATGGAATACCAGAGTGTGGAAGTGATGCTTTAAGATTTAGCCTGTGTTCACAAAACATTATGAGTAAGAAATATTTTAATTTTTCTAATTTTCATAGAAATTACATTTTTTTAAAATATACATGATGCATAGTAATAGTCATTATTTGTATGCATCATGCATTAATAAAGAGCAATTATTAATTAAAGAAAGATTCATATGATTTTGTGTAATTGAGAAAGTCGTATGTCTTGCAAAATATAAATTATTTATGGTACTGTATGATGCCTTGTAGTTTTTTTGTTTGTTTTTTGTTATAGCACTCTACATTCAGATGTCTTAAACATATCTTCAAAGAATTGGATGTATTCAAGTTGTAATTTTGGTAAATAAATGAAACAAAATGAAGATGTGCACTTTTACATTTTACTTGGTGTTTTTCAGATGTTACTGTACATTTTGATGTTAACCAGTGCTACAGCAATAGACTGTTCAGTAACAAAATTTGGCAAGCTTGTCGTTATATTGAAGGGTGTTACAAAGATGTTCTCAGTATTGGTCAGTCAGCAGAAGAAATTCCTTTGAGCAAATTGGATGAATGGATCATGAGTCGCTTGGCTCATCTTGTGATGACAGTAAATGAATCTTTGGCTTCTGATTCCTTTCATATCGCTGCTGATGCTTTGAAGACCTTTATTCGTGATGAGTTCTGCAATATTTATTTGGTATGTTTACAGTCCTATGAAAATATGGGTTTTGGAAAAATGGAGGCCAGATTCATTGATACAATTTCTCTTTTTTGGATAAAAATTGGAAGAAAGTAGTTACTCCTCCAATTACATACTCATGAAGAGTGTTTTATTCCTGCAGTTTTTAATTTCTGTAGGATCAAAAACTTTTCAAACACTATCTGTGTTTGGTTTAATCAGTAATTCACAAACAGTTGAAGAATGAAAAACATTAAGAGTTCATAATAACCAAATGCTGTCTTGTGTAAAAATGCAAATCTTAATTTATAAAAGAAAATGTGATAGTTGTAGATGATAATACACAAATGAAGAGTGAAAATAAGAATATAGATGTGAGGAGATGTTACAGAAAGTACAGGCATATAACTGTGGGTGTGGAGGTGATATCGTTTCTCTCTCTTGTATGGAACTTAAATCCCACTTCATTGAGGATTTAAGTTAAACTTCTTCATTGAGTGAACCTTTAACTTAAATCCCACTTCATTAGATTTTTAAATTCAGAGATTCATAAGAATTTTGGTTTATGTGTTAGAATGAGAATTGAAATGATAGATTGGCTTTGCAGTTTGCTACATTTTATTTGTTTAGTACATATGAACTACTTTCATATTTTTAATACCTTTTGTTTTCAACATAACATTTCTAGGAAGCTACGAAACCTGTGGTTAAGGCACAAAATTTGTCATCAGTCAAAACAGTGGAAACATTGATGTTTTGTATGCATC
This sequence comes from Laupala kohalensis, assembly GCA_002313205.1. Lineage (NCBI taxonomy): Eukaryota > Metazoa > Arthropoda > Insecta > Orthoptera > Trigonidiidae > Laupala > Laupala kohalensis. The sequence continues at coordinate 176,705 of NNCF01130291.1, read as the reverse complement.
ATTCATTGCTTACTCTGAGTCCTTTTATGCCATACTTGACTGAATATTTGTATCAACACCTTGCATCATTGCAGAATCTAGAAAGTTATGATGGTATTGCCTATGCTTCCTTCCCTTCAACCAAAGAAGTATGTTAAAGGAGTTGTGTTGCTGAATTAATAGTTTTTATATTTTTGTACACCATTAAAACATTTTTGTCTTATTGTGTAAGTGCATCATTTCATTATTTATATTTCTAATTCTACTAAAATTTTCATATTGTGTGTAATTGTTTATTTCAGTTTTCATTGTGTCATAATGAATATCTTGAAAAAGAAGTCAACATTATTTTGGAGATTATATCTACCATTAGAAATCTAAAAGTAGAACATAAAATTACTAAAAAGGATAAACCAATAGGTAAGTCTAGTCATGTTAATATCTTTTTAAATTTATTTGCAAAGAGTGAAGTGTGTTTTCAAAATCTTTTCACAATATATTTTATTCTATCATAATGAGCAATAATTGTATACATGTGTGTATGACAATGTTTTCTCAAAAAACAGTCCTTGCTTTTGATAATAGATGTGGTTTGGGAGGAAAAAGTGATTTAACATGGTCTCATTGCTAAAAAAAGTAGTTCTTGTAATTGTTTTAGACAAAAACAAGACAGGAACATGAAGAGTACTTTCTTAACCATTGATATCCAACTGGTAGTCTATTGCCCCTATGTCAGAGGACGTTTGCCATGTGAACGAAGATCACTCAAAGCAAGGAACTCCGACTCCTGAATCATCTAATAACCCAATTAGTAAGAAGAAGAAGTTGAATGTAGAAATTGTAGGGTGTAGTAAGACTGATAACTCCCATAATCTAGTGGGAGCAAAGAAAGCCTGGATCCACCTAGGAAAAGTGAGATGGAACCTCGGAGGAAGACATCTGGTCCTTCTTGAACAACAAGTTCCCTGGCCGTGCAATATCAATTGAGAAACTAACCTCTAAAGGAGAAAATTGCAGTTTTAAACTTGGAATAGACTTTAACCTCTAAGATGAAATTATGAAACCGGAGTGCTGGCCAAATGGAGTTACACTGCGCCGTTTTTTAGTGAGAATACCCATCCTGAACAGAAACTCATAACAGAAGGACGTTCCCTTAAGATCTTAAGCTTAAACGTTCAATCCATTAGAAAGAAAACGGCACTAATGGATGCTTTTGCTTTGCTCCTAAGACCTACTCTAGGCTGCATTAGTGAACACTGGCTCCATTCTGATGAAATAGAATCTTATAGCAAACTCTATGATTTATCTCTAGTGAGTGCATTATGTAGAAAAGAGTTCATTCATGGTGATGTGGCTATATACTACAAAGATGGTGCGAACTACTTTTCGATTGACCTCTCCCAGTTCTGCAATGAGATGAATTTCGAAGTGACCGGTGTGTTATTGACACACCGCAACCTTGCAATAATCTGTGTGTATCGTTCTCTCCAAGGCGATTTTGATACCTTTCTGGAACTATTGGACAAGTGTTTGTGTTTTATTTTGCGACAAAAATGTAAACTGATATGCTATGGAGACTTTAATGTACATTTTGAGATTGCCAATGACAGAAACCACCTGAGGCTACGTAACACTTTCCTTATGCACAACCTGCATATCACAGTATCAACACCCACAAGAAGTCATGCATGTTTGGATAATGTAGCTCTGATCCTTGACTGTTGTAATTACTCTGTAGATGTGATTAATCTGGTGGTAGCTGATCACTGTGCTGTGCTTATGTCAGTTAACCTTGTTAGACCAATCCGATGAATTCTGTTGGCTCAAATTTTATAATCGTTTTCATCGTAAGGTTTCTGACAGAGAAATTGACTCTTTTAAAAGCGATTTAACTTCAGTTGATTGGAACCACATTATGGTCACCAATGGAAGTGATTCAGTGGATATATTCTTCAATGTGTTTCTGTCTTGCTTTGATGCTAATTTTCCATTGCGTCAAATTACATTATTTGAGACTAGAGATATTAAGGCCAAATATAAACCAAACAATTGGTACTCTCCTTCTCTTAGGAATCTTCGTGATCGTGTTCTGGCTTTAAATGATTGCTATAAGACCTCTAATTTGATTAGCCTCAGGGTAAGTTACCTGGAAGCAAAAAGGATTTACAGAACTGAGGTTTCTAAAGCTAAAAAGAGAGCTACAGTCTCATTTATTGAAAATGCCCATAATAAGCACAGAGCTATGTGGAGTATGACAACAGATCCAAATCTGCACAGGCATCATGTGCTGCCAGCCCCAACTCTTTCAATAGATTTTTTATAGAATCTGTGAATGACATAGTGAAGTCAGTACCATATTGTGCTGACTTCATTCCATTTTCTACAATTAATTGTAATGGTGCAGAATTAAAGCTGTGGACATCAGTTGAAACCAAGGATGTCTTGACGATTATAAGAGACATGAAGGACTCCTTCAGCAAGGATGTTTACGGCTTATCTATTTATATCCTGAAAAGAATAGTTGTCACAATTATTGTACCCTTAACAAGGGCTCTCAATATCTGTCTTGAACTTGGATACTTTCCCCAAAAATTTAAATTGGCTAGAACCATTCCCATTTTTAAGGGGAACCCCAGAATGATGGGGAGCTACAGACCCACATCTATGTACCTGTTTTAGCCAAGATCCTTGAAAAAATCATGTATATGCAAACAGTTGCATATTTTGAGTCAAATAATCTGTTCGATAGTATGCAATTTGGCTTCAAGAAAGGTTTCTCAACAATTGATGCTGAGGCTACTATGGTCTGTCATATTGCAGATGCATTTGAGGTTGGTGAATTGATTTCACTAACTATGTGTGACTTGTCAAAGGCTTTTGACTGTGTACCCCAAGAACTTATTGACAAGTTGAAGCAGTATGGTCTTGGAGATGTGGTGCTCAGCACTTTTATGTCCTATCTTGCTGAAAGAGAACAAGTTGTAGAAATGTTGGGAGCTACATCTTCACCAGTAAGGGTGGTATACAGAGTGCTGCAGGGCTCAATATTGGGTCCTCTATTGTTTTTAATCATGATAAACGATTTATCGTTGGACAACCATGCTCGTATGTTTGCTGATGACACTACCCTAATTACTAGTGATAATGATCTGGAAACACTCAACAAATATTCAGATTCCCTTCTGCATGAAGCCAGTGAGTGGTTTTCCAACAATGGATTTAGACTGAATGAATCTAAGACTAAGCGCCTAATATGTACCCTTAGGTATGGTATTTTACCGGGTGATCTAGAACCTGTGAAGCTTCTTTGTATCACTTTAGATACTAAATTAAACTGGAATTCACATATTTCTTCTGTTTGCCCCCGTCTCTCTAAAGTTATCTTTCTAAATACCAAACTTAAGAGTCTGGTAACTCAAGAATACTTATTAATTGTGTATCATGCTCTCTTCCTCTGCCATATTGGCTATGGTCTTTTGCTATGGGGCCATGTCACTTCAGTTAAAGATGTGCTGATACTTCAGAAGAGGATAAGTAGAATTATCACCTCTAGCAAAGATAGAGATCACTGCAAGCCACTCTTCAGGAAGACTCAAGTGTTGTCTGTATTCAGTCACTATATTCTCCAGTGCTTACTCTATGTCAAGAAAAATCAGGCTTCTTTTAGCTTAAGGTCTAACGTTCATGGATACAACACAAGACATAGCTCTTCTATTGATAGTCCACAATGCAGGTTACAGAAAACCATGAAGAGTTTTGAGATAGCTGCACTAAAAATGTCCAATGCCCTACCTTAATCTTTCACAACCCTGGCAGCTGCAGGTTTCAAGAAAAAAGTCAAGACATTTTTGATGGAGAATCCACTTTATAGTGTTGAGGAATTCTTCTCATTACCAATTCTATGACATTACAGTGAATAGCAAAGACTTTTGATATTCTTTTGTGATATATATGTTTTTGTTTATGATGCCATCTATCCAGTGTTCCTGGTCATCGATGTTAGTTTTTAGTTATAGTTCAACGTATGCTATGGTGCTACAAAATGAATGATATGTAGTTGTACATAAATATTTTCTCAAGAACTTCTCCATTATAAAGTATGAAAATTCAATTTTGAGAGTTTCTTGGCTTGCAAAATTTAACTAGTTTGGTTATTCCTGAAAAATTGACACTGGGTCAAAACTGACAAAACACAAATAGATGTACATTAGCAATACATAATTGCTATGCCTCCCTAGCTGAGTATGCACTTTCAGGTTCTGACAAATGATCAGTTGTATAAATTGTGGATGTTGTTAACACCATCCATACCATTTGATGTTGATAATGTTTTGTTATGAAATGGTTAAATGAGCAATGCATGTAAATTTTACATGAGCAAAGGTAGGTTTAAGATTTTATAGAATATGACAAGAGACAAGTTTGTCTATATCATTAGTTTTAAGAAGTATAAAAAGAAACTTCTCAGTTTCTTTTTATAGTGTGTTCTTGTTGTTAAGCTTGATGAAAAGAACAATATTAAGTCAGGAAGATGATGCAAAATTGTTTTGTTTTTGTAGGCTTCATTATACCTTCTGGCAATAATGATTACTTGCAATGCGAAGAATATGAATCAATGATATGCACATTGTGTGGTATATCAGATGTTCAAATCTTAAACAAAGTACCTGAAAATGTTGTAACCAATTCAGCATATAAGAGCATAAATGGAATTGATATATATCTGGAAGTATATGTAAGTTTCTTTTATGTTTGAATTCTATTTGTGAATTGAAATAATCAAATAGAAAACCCATTCTAATAACGAAAAAATAGTATTAAAGAAGAGAAACTAGTGTGTTTTATGAATGGGTATAATTAAAAAATATAATGAATTGAAAGGAAAGTGTAAAATTGAAACTTCTCATTCAATGTCAAAACTTGGTTAGTTGAGATTTTCTTCCAGATGTGGCTATGTAGGATGACATTTTCACTATCCTTCACAACCTCCTTTACAAATCTTGTGAAGGTCACTGAAGGGCAGCGAAAATCTCAGTTGAGAGAGATTCTATGCAAAGACACTCAAAGAACAACTCAACTAGATTTCCCTGAAAATCTGACTTTTACCATAAATACACAATAGTTCACTCAACCTTAATAAATTCTAGTTATATTCCTTTCTTCTTCGTATATAACAATTTTCTAGGATTTCTTAGTGTTTTAATTGTTCCTGAAAGTGTAAATTAATGCTATTTATTCCCCACAATTTAATTTTTTTCTGTTTTTATAAATACTCTTTAATTGTTAGGATATTTATATTATTACACTTAAATGTCATTCCACCAGGAGAAGAAAGTGAAAGTCAAAAATAAGAAGCCAAATCCAGAAAGATATAATGCCATTAAAAAAGATTTGTTAAAGCTTCAGAAAATGACTTCACATCCAAGTTATCGTTCATCTGCTCCCTCTCATGTTCAAGAAGCACACATGGAAAAAGTGAGTGTAACTTCTCTATTTTTTATTTTTAAATATATTATTTTTATCTATGCAGCTAATGTCTGTTTTGAATTTTTTATTATTTAATATTCAGATGGCTAAATTAGAGACTGAACTTCAAGAGCTTCAAAAACTGGAGGAAGTAATGATGCCATAGAATGTGTTACATTTTGTGAATAATCAAATGAAGATATATAATTGCAAGGGAGTTGAGATACTTCATTTGCACTATAGCTGTGTATTGTTGACATAAACATGTAATTAGAAAATTGCATAATAGATTCTGTACGCAAGCGATTCTCAACCTTCTTAGCTCAGCGACCCTCCAAATAGTAAATATAAATAAACTTCATATTTTGCAACCCCCCCCCCCCACTCTCCCACTCATGCAAAGGAATTATAAATATAAAAATTTGTTTAATGTTATATAACCACATTGAACTAATTTTATACATTAAGAAAATACCTATGCATTTGCGTGAGCTAAAAACTCGGTTGACGGAGATGAAATTTCTTGAAGAGATGGATACTGAATCTGTTAAGTGAAAATTTTGTTGCCACTGCTAAGTTACCAGTTGAGATTCATGACCTACTCATTGAAATGTCTGCCGACAAAACGTTACAACTGCAATTTACATCTGAAGATTTAAATACGTTTTGGCTTGCTCATCTAAATGAATATGGAAACTAGTCACAGAAGCATTGAAAATAATAATCCTTTTCGCCATGTCTATGGTTACTAAATACAGGAATCATCTTTTATCACTCGAAAACAATTTGCTTTTGTGAGCTTTTAACATAGATCCACGTTTGGAGAAACATTTAAATGAAAATCAAATTAAATCATATTAATTTCTTTTCTTTACATGTGTACTTATTGTAAGTAAAATGTTTATAATAAATTATTTTTTTATCATAAAATAATTTCATTATTGTTTAGGTGGTTTAGCGATCCGCCTTTAAAATCACTGCGACACCCTTGGAGGTCAGGACCCCCAGGTTGAGAATCGCTGCTCTATGCTATTGACTCAATTGAGGGATGTACATCTTTTGTAAAGTATGTGAGTTCTCAGTCATATTTTGTTGTTATTATTTTGTAAATATTTACTTGTTTTCAGGAAACTCTTGAAACTATGTTTAAAAATAAATAATTAAATGTCAAAAAGTAGTGAAAATCTAAAATGTGGGCAAAAAAAGCTTTTATATATTTTTTAAAAGTTTATTCTCTTGATTTAGTGACTAATTTCGAAAATTCTTTTTAATACCTCCCTCACAATCATTCTTGTTATTCACTTTCATTGTCATCAATATTAAGCAAGCAAAATAAATACCCAAAGAATTTATTGTCAAATAAGTTAAAATATGGTCTTCTCCTTTATGTTGGTTATTTTCTATCTAGAAATTACTTGTTGCTTATGACATTGTTTAACTGAGTTGAACAAGAAGATTAGAGTAGTTCACTAAGTCGGATATTCTTTGAAAGATAAAAAAGAGAATATTTCTTTACGGTTAGATGCTGGTGCCAGTTCTGCATAGAAGTGTTCTATTATTGAAATTGTAGTTTTGGAATTTTAGGGAATTGGTGTGCCTGAAGTACACATAATACAAATATTTTGTGGTCCTCCACTTCACTGCAGCCTTGTACTTAAACAGTTTAATAATGAGTGAATTGCAGTTGTTTTACGTTCTTAAAGTTTGGTGGTGTGAATGGCAGGACTGCAAAATTGATGTTGATCACTAATTTTGGTGATGTTACTTTGACTATGACTATGTTCAAAGGTTACTTTTTCCCTTTAGAGACTATATGGTATAAAACAGTCCTACATGTGCTAGAATGAATATAATGAGGGAAGTGGAACTGCAAAATATGAGAATAATTTTTAAAAACTTGCTACGAATAAAGCTAAAATTTGTAGTTTTTTCATAACATAAAAATATGTATAAATAACAAAGAAAGTTCTTTAATATAAAATTGAGTGTGAAATAAATAAATAAATTTCTGAAATGTTAACTAACCATCTTCTCAGGGATATTCAGTAGAAATCTGCTCACGTACTTCTGTCTTGTTGCATTTCTGTTCTTTGTTTTTATGTTATTATTAATGAAATTGTGTTAAAAAAGAATGCTTGATCAGGTAATCTGGATATATAAGACAATTCCAATACCAAGATAATTTGTTTGTGAAAGTGATGGAATTTAGGTGGTATTGTCTGTTTTAGGATGCAGGAATGTGTGTTTGAAATGGTCAGATACAGAACATTTACAAGAAATTAAAACATCAATAACTAAATAACAATGCTAATGATTAATTGAGATATTTTTTCTTTTAAGTGCTACCAACTCTTTGATGTATCTTCAATGTAGTGAAGTTTGTTACTGTATATTTTGTAATCATAAAAAAATCACGAGAGACTGGCAAATTTTTTTGGTTGTCCTGTACATGGAATATCAAGTTAAAAAAGAGAAAGAAATGTTTCTGTTTTTCTTTACTTACTTTACCTTTCTGGAGTGATAATACCTGATTTGTGCACTTCTCAATGTCAAAAAAATACAATATACAACAAAAGATAATAGAAACATTTATTGTGTCTATACTTGTTAAGGCAAGAATACAAGTGCTTGTTAAGGTGAGAATCTCAGGTCAACTCCCCCTACTGAAGGATACCAGGCATTGAGGTTGAATATTTTGTGTGTTGTAATTAACACTTTCGTAAAGAAAGTTTCCCTTTCCTCATCATCAATACATCTAGGATACATTAATTCTATGTTTCCTTAGAAATGAAACATAGAACATTTAGAACATAATAGAACATTTTAACCGAATTCCCTATTTACATTGGTTCTATTCCATCATTTTATACATTGGTATGAAACAAAATTTAAAATAACTTTAGATGTTTCTTTCAGGGTATAGTGTATGTTCAAAAAATAGCATTCTCATCCTTATTCCTTGCATTTTCTGGTATGACAGTCTATTGATCTTAAGCTGGTGACAAAGCAATTACTTTTTTGGTTGTGCTGCATTGCTTACAATGAATTTTTCATTCAAGTAATTTTTGCTGCTAGCTTACTGCCTGACAACAAAAGCTGTTGAACTTGGCTTTTAATATCACTAATTTTCTTTTCTCCATTTACCTTGGGCAATATTGACATTCTACTTTGAAGATCTTCTAGACATATTCTACAAACAGCAAGTGCCTTCTGGACTAGGGCAGATCTAGGCATTATTTATGTAATCAATTTTTTGCATCATTAAATCTAATTATTTTTATTTCATCCAAAAAATACAAACACAGTTCAACAAATGTATGAATTAATGAGAAGTTTTTTGTTTAAAAAGTACAGCACAAAAGAGAGGGTTTATTAAACTATGAACCTTGTCTAAATCCATCATAGCTGTGAGCTCCATGGTTTACTTGCATGTACAAGTTTTCATTTTAGCAGAGTTCTTTCTCAAAGTTAGCCTAAGTTTTAACTCTTCTGTTATTGCTTTGATAACTCTGTTTTTATTCTGAAGAATTTGCATTGTACTGGTTGTTACAAAATGGTTGCCAGATTTACAGAATTAGGTATTATCAAATATTGTTCTCCAAATTACACATAAAATTTTTGCAATGGCTGAAGGTGCAAAATACAATCACATATTTCTTATCTAACAAAATGTGATTATAAAATGAATTTTTAACTCATTATGATTCTGTTCAACTTATGTCTGATAACTCAATTCAGGTGATAGAATCAGACCCTTCCCTTGGATATGGTATGACAAGAAATAACAAAGACTTGTTAGTCTTTTTATATATTTTGTGGACCACATTATGCTAGTCTATAATAAAAATATATTTTGTGTTATTTGAGTAACTTTAGTGATGTTTAATACAATTTCTTTATTTCAGTTCGTGCAGGAACTTAGTTTGAAATTGGAGAACATTTTGAGAATGTCTTGAGAACATTTTGAGAAAATTTAGAAAATGTTTAGAGGATTGAATAATTTTTCCATTTATTTTTAAAGTATTATGAATGTTCATTATGTATGGAAATATTGTATTATAATGGAAATCGACCTAGACTTATTGAAGTGAAGGTACCTGAGTCTGACTTAGTGATGTTATTTTTGAGTAATAAGCATAAATTTACAGATCTAATTAGAATCGCATCTCATCTTAGAGTGATACCGAGGCATTATCTAAAGACTATCAAAAATGAACTTTATGAGATAAATAAAAATGGTCCAACTAAGACAATTAAGTACGTCAGAGGAATATCCACAACTGTCAATGCTCCTGAGAAATTGAACAATAAAAAAAAAAACTAAATAAAATACAAAGTCAAAACTTTATTACCAGAATGTTGGAGACCTTTGTACTAGGTTGAAAACAATTGAGGAATCAAAATATTGTCCAGGACTTTGACAAAATTATTCTCACCAAGACATAGTTAAACACTGATATTGATAGTAGTGATCTATGTTTACATGAATTTGATATTTACAGAAAGGACAGAAGTCCAATGACGAGTCAATTTACTAGAGGCGGTGGTGTATTAGTTTATCTGTTATATTTTACCATGTCATTGTTATTGTACTCTAGATATTGATTAAATTCCCTTTTCATGCATGTTGATTTTGATCCCTTTGTTTACTAATAGTTTATTTCTAACTGTATGCAACCTTGGCATGGTTGTGTACATTATCTCTGTAACCCCATCCTGACCCGGGTTTTCCTCCGGGTAGTGGCGAATTTTCCTTGGGCAGGAATGTCATTAATACTTTCATTTTATTAATCTCAAATTTTTACTGTACTAATATCTACAATTTATTTTAAATAATGAATGGATAACAATAGATATTTATTAAATAATTTATTTTATAAATATTGAATCCGCCACTGCTCATGGGCCCTTGATCGGAATTGATGGTATGGTCCCTTGCTTGTCTCCGGAGAGTAACTTAGTTTAGTTTATTGCCCCCATGTGGTCATACGCAGTTTGCAACTATTTTTTTTGACAAAGTTTTGTTTTATTTATTCATTGTTGTTGGTTCAACGTATATTCCAACTAATTCTAATGATTCAAAATACCGTAATCACTGCTCCACAATTGAAGAAATAAATAATAAATTAGTATAACAAAATATTGAACCATGCTATCATATATTAATTGATATATTAATATCACAATGAAGTCTTTCTGATTGTCTTATTGAATCTTCTAAATAAATAAATAAATAAATTCTTCTCACAACTATGTCTTAATATTTAGACAGTCAATTTCCAGGCAGAATTACGGGAAGGATCTTCTCATAAATGAGATGTACAACTCTTCATTTAATTACATTTATTCAGTATTGTTTTTTTCCAACATTTTGAGGTTATGGGTTGACCTCTTCTTCAGGGCTGTGGATTGTCAGTGGTAACATAATAGATGAAATCTTGTTCTGTTACATTTTTGTTAAAATTTTTAGATTGGGAAGGTTTGTCAACTGCAACCTTCCCTGTCAGTAGTTAGTTTCATATGCTCAGACCGATTAGAAAATACTGAGAGCAATAAATTTCTCTTACTTAGTACATCAAGTGTGCAAAATTTGATCAAGAAGTAACAAATCTCAGGTTCAAGCAGTGCTAGGGATGTCTTACCCTCCATAAGGATGAACTTATTCATAAAGTGCATCGGATGAGTCTGTATTCATTTCAGTGACCCCAGAAACTTTGGATTCGACACACAGAATATTGCTTGTTTTTGACAATTTATACAAATTAACCCTTCCACTTACTTCCCCTAGGGATACAAGGTGTGAGGGCAAGTTTGGGACTATATAGCATTTTAGACAATACTTTTCCTTCTGAAAAGGAGTAGGAACGGGAGAAATCACAGCGGAGCTTAGTAATTTTCCTCGTATTTTGAAAGAGAAATATGCAAAATTGTACCAGGGTGTAATAAAAATCTGCATTATGGAGTAAAGAATATGTGTGGGCAGTATTTTAAAATATCATGGGAACACTAATATTACTCTTATGTTGAAGATCCATTGTGCATAATGTCAAACAAATCAGAATAAAACTGTACATCTGTATACAAGGCAATGTACAACTTTTATATACATATACACGGGCAAATTCAGCTCAAAATGTAAGGTGGGGAAGATTTCTGAATTGAATCTATATCAAAGAGAATTGAATGCCATACAATAATACACACTAGCATTAAAAACACTTTATTTAAAAGAATCAATTTTTAAACAATAGTTTGAGGATTAGTTGGAAATTTTTAAACTACTATTACTAAATGTTCCGTATGGAAAATTGGGTATCTACCTTAACTCTTGTGGGGCAACTGTCCCATCTTGCCTGAAACTTGAATAAGGCATTGTACGTGTAGATTGTAACTACTGCAATTACTTATTAACCAGGTCATTTAAAATGTAAGTCGCATACAGGCTACGATAGCTCTCATAAGAACTCTGAGATACATAATAAATCTTACCACTGAAACTACATCAAAGTTAAATTGATTTGGCAGTTAACAATCGGTATTCTCACAGTTCTTGTTCTTTATAAAGTAATTATTAACTATCATGTAATATTTAATAACGTAAGAGAACGCGACAAAATAGTACAAAATAAAGGTATTTGAAATATCTAGGTTAATCGGTTATTAGCACTATGTTTAGCTTTTGAATTTAATTGCGATGTCTGTGACGTCGTCAACCATTTACTTCTCGAGAATCTTCAACCCAGGCTTTTCCCATTTCATGTGGGGTCGGCGAATGGGGATGGATAGTGTGATGCTTGATTTGATTTTGGCTGTGGAATACTGGGGTTAATGATTATGAGTGAATGTTGTGGTGGAATGATAGGCAGGGGAAACGGGAGAACCCCGAGAAAACCTGCCGCTAACACTTCGTCCACCACCTCGAATTCTACTTGGATTGTTTGAACCGGCGTCCCCAGAGGTAGAAGGCTAGTGCACGGATTGCCCTTTTTCTTCTCGAGAATAGCACCTGTTTACTTCTCGATAATATACCAACGGAGTATTTGAGCTTGTTTATGTTGTGGTGGTACCGTGGGCGTGAATTCAAATTACGTGTTTATTCTCTGCCGGATACGTAACAAACATAAATAAATAAACATTTTTGTCGAAAAAGCATTTGCAAACTGCGTATGACCACATGGGAGGCAATAAACAAAGTTACTCTCCGGAGTCAAGTAAGGGACCATCCCATCAATTCCGACAGACATATAATAGAATCGAACAACTGGACCAAAACCATCTGGAATATTGTAAAAAAAATTACACATCCCCTTCAGGAAATCGCCAAGAAAGCATTTCCCTACTAGACGGTGGCAAAATTGTCACAAGTGTTAAAGAACAGAGTGAGCAATGTCTAAAATTGCCTGGAGCAAAGTCAGACCTTTCATTTAAGCCCAAGACCGTTTGAATCGGTTGAGAATAAAACATTCATTCCGGCTAACTTGCCGCGACTGCATGGGACAACTTCAAGCGACAAGATTCAAACACACTTGTAGTTAACGAGATTGTCCTGCGTGAGCGACAGCGTCATGTAGCGCTTCAAGCGCGACATTCGACGATGCTTGAACTTCAAACTTGCTTGAGTTTTATCGCGCGTCTGACGCTACATTTCACACGACCTACTTGATCATGATCATACTAGAGATTATCGTATGTTAACAATAAAATGTTGTAGTATCAAGTAGGTTGACATTTTGTCGTGATCACGTCTGACGCTACTGTATTTTGTAGGTTAGCTCGTGTAGTATCGATTTCGGTTTTGTGCAAGTTCAAAATATAACAAACGCTATTTTTTGGGTGTTGCAAATTTTTGTTTTTTAGTAATGTTATCGTTTATGCTTTTTACAGGGAAATAAAAAATACAAATTGACATATTGGTATATTCAAAAAATGTTTGGGACGTAAACATAGTTGCGAGCTGAAATGATAAAATTCAATGTAAGACGTTATTTTCTGATAATTTTATTGTGTCATCACGTCATCTTTGCCTTAGAACAGCGTATTTCACTGCAAATACGTTTTGTCATATAATTTCACGTATTGTTTGCGGCGTGGCGCCATTTTGCTTTAAGAACCGACCGATCGCGCGCGCACCCAAGCAGGACACCCAATCCCGGCGACGCGACGCTACACATTTTGTCGCTCGTGTTTGTCGCCCACGCAGGACACTCAAAGGCAAACAACTAATATGGCTAACAATGCTTAGATTCGTCTGATACAAGTGTACCAACACAATAACAAAAAATTGTTACGAATGGACTTATTTCCGCGAAATTTTAAGTTTCTCTTATTTTATGATTAGCCTTCGTATACATTGCTTGTGGTTTGAAGAACGATGAAATTCAAATAGTCTTGGAATTCTTTAAGTGATATGTTCACGGGTTCTGTTTTATGCAACTTGGTAATAATTAATGTAGTTTAATTGACTAGTGGGATTTGTATTAAATGTGGGTTCAAAATATTAAGTACTAAATTATCGATGTAGGTAGCATAATCAAGATATGATGAATAAAGCTATGTACAAAATGTTATAAATTGAGACTATTTCAAATACTTAAAATAACACAAATTATTTGAATTTCAACTCAGGAGAGTGTAAAACAATAAAGAAAAATTATTCAAAATATCTTTATATAAAACATTACAAAAGTACATTATAAGTTACAGATTGGGATTCTTCTGTATAAATATATAAGTTATATTTCACAAATAAATATAATTTATGTTATCCACTGTGGTTTTCTTTTGTTTAGATGATGATTGAGTTTCTTTCAGCCTGTTTCTGAGAAGTAGTAATGTTACACAAAGGTTTCTGAAGATTCACATTTGTAATTCTATTTTGTTTCATGACTACTGACAGCTATTGTTATTGTTATCATCTTGTTTGTCATTGAATCAAGTTTCTGAATCATTCAATAGGACTCAACCTTCAGTATGACTATCAAACATGATCCTCAAAGATACATTCTTTTTTATCATGTTTTGAAGACAAGTTGAACCAATGATCTTCTTCCCTTTCTCATGTGTAATTCTGGAATGATTTTGCCTTTTTTCTTCTTATACTCAGCCTCTTTCTTAAGTAAACATCTGAAGAGAGAAACAAAATTGCATATAATTTCTATACATGCAGATACTACAACTCTTACCACTTTATTTGTGATCAAATCTTCATTGTTTGTCATTTATTAACAGACTAGCTATAAGAAATTTTAGCTTTTATTACAACAAAAAAAGAAAATGAGAATTCAGTTTGGTTAAACAAAATGTTTACTCTGGCTTACTTTAATTATTTCAGTATTTAAGTCGAAAAACCTATTTGGGAAAATAAAAAATACCATGCAAAATATCAAATTCTGTATAAGGAAGGAAATTTATGTGAAAACACTCCATTATATACAAAGTAATCATCTTAAAAAATGTGATGAGAGTGTTTGAGAAAAAGTTATTAGCTTTATTTGCTTTATGAAACAATATTATTCATAAAATGGATGAAACTTGAATTGTCTTTGGATCAACTGTGACTGCTTCACTAGAAAAACTAGGAAACATCACTTTTTCTTGTATTTATTAAGTATCCCAAAGTTGATAAAGTATTCTACGATATGATAGACCAACAAAATGCGTGTAATAAAAAGCTGTTGAAAAATTTTCGTACTCTTTTTTTAGTATTTAGATGCAGTGATAGTGAGAAAGGGGAGGGAGCTCCGATTCCAATATCTGGCCCAGACTCACGGCGGTCCAGGACTCGTTCCGCAACGTCCGGCAAAACGTGGCCTAATGTCAAGTGACAACATGTTCACATTATTCACCAGGTTAAAAGGATGCAAATATTCCGTCATATCCTTCTCTTTTTTATTCCACCTTTGTATTTTGCCAAAATGTTAGATACCCAACATTACTTGGTTCTTCACACAGTTTTAGACAATCCTCCATTGTGGTTCTGCACCGAGGAGGTAGTTTTGTAAAGCAAAGCAATTGGGGCTTTCCATTTACGCAAACTGCTGACTGTAGTCGACTACAGTCAACTTTGCGAGCATTCCATTCATGAAAAAAGTTGACTAATCAATTTCGTTTGACTTCGCTGAGGAGGAGAGTTGAGCGCAGTCAGAATAATCGATAGCTTCACGAAGACAGAAGAATTGCGCTGGGCTGAGGATTATAGTTGAGTCCAGTCAGAAGATTCGAATTAGATGAATCGCCAAGTAATTAATTGTTTATTAAGCATTTTGTGATCGTTTACCTTACAAAAAACATTTCAGTAACCCAACGCGCATGCGCGAACCCAGAAGTCGACTTCTGCACTACTTTTGCATTCCATTCGCGTTTCCAAGCAAAGTTGACTACAGTCAGCCAAGAGTTGACTACAGTCAACTTTTCTGGTAGTGACTGGAAAACCCCAAGTTTGAGGAAAAGACGCTAGTCTAACAAAACTCGTCCCATGATGGAAACAAAACGACGCAACTGATGAGATAATTGAGCACATACTATCACAATTTCGAATCCACTTGAGGACATTTTCTGTACCACTAAATCTGTTGAGAGATTCAATAATAAAAACCTGATTCTGTATTTTCGGAAAATGTATTTTATATAATTCTTATGATTTTGAAATAAAATCTCATTCTCTACTTCTCTCCCCGGTTAGAGCAGGATGAAATACGCGATATCGGTAATAATTTTCTTATATACGTCGGCATATTTCTTAGTATTTCTCCCTGTTCCTTTCGCTAAAACATTATCCTTTTCTATCTGTATCTGTAAGGACAGGCATCATACACTGCACTTTCTCTATCCACTTTATAGTACATTAAAAACTAGAAAGTTTGCGTCTGTCAAGGACGATGCGTCTGTCACTGCTTCCATCCAATCCGAGTCTTACCGATATCCTTTGCGACAGGAGTTGACTGTTGACAACCGGGTTCGAACTGACCCACTCGGAAATATGATAAATACGTCCTCGGAGGAGGATAAGTAATTACTCGTAAAAAGTATAAAAAAAGAAATAGAAAACAAGAGAAATAAATCACCACTAAACGCTCGACGAAGACGCTAATAAGAAAGTGTGACGGTGAACAAAAAGGCGTCATGAGCAAACGCAACTACGACGTCGCATTCACTTATGTATGTTTGGGAAATGAAATGTGTCAACACAGAGGTGTATCTATTGATATTTCATTTCATGACGAAACAGGCGAGAGTCCCGTGATATTTCACTCATCCGCGTTTCTGGTTGATCTCTTCTTTCCCTCTGCTGGCGATGGTATTGTCGTATGTTACGGTTCCCAAACACACTGTAAAACAGCTAAGCGCACAATTCTTCAAATAATAAATCGTATTAGTTTAGTTTCGATATCTTGCTCTAGGGTTCATGACAATGTCTATTAAGCTACATTATCCACTTTATAGTGGTAAGCGCGGACCTACGTAATAATTTGTTGCTATTTTGTTGCGCAAGAAAAAAATTGTCGTTTTTGCCGTTTCCGAGAGACTTGGAATATCAACAAATAATTCTCGAAACAGAATTTCGATGTTTCGATCAATTGGTTCCTGATGTAAGAATGCTTGACTATCACCTTCTCCTCTCAAACTAGAAGAACGGCCAATTTAGTTATTGCGTAACATATCAGCAGCAAATTATTCCGCAAACAGCATTTCGATATTTTTCTTTGTTTTGGAGATATAGACGTTCGGAGATAAGACTTAAGCTGGAGTATCCTCTGATTCTTGAAACGGCAAGAGCGACAAATTTTCTTTCTGCGCAACAATATCAACAAATTATTTTGTAGGTTCGAGCCTGGTGCTACAAATTGGATTCTTATGACATTCAGTTCGTTCTTTGTAAGTGTTGATTATGGGACGGTGCATTGCGGTTCAGTTCGGGAAAAGTGAAATTGTTTCATTCCTGTCACCGTTTGTGATTGAAGCAAGATTTTTTGAGGTTTGTAGATTCTTCCATTTGTCTAATTCTAGTGTTTTATTCATTCCTCTCTGTGCTGTCTGCTTTTTTTTTTCTTATTTTACGCAAGGCCGAAACACTAGTGTGCCTGGTGCCCCTCAGACAAAGACGAATTCATGCCTCACAATCATCTTACCAATCTTATCTTATCAATGCACACTAACAAATTTCCATACGTGTCCGAAAATATAGCATTTAATATAAGTACATTTTAAACAAAATATTTCACGATCCTCGGACATAAAATGATAACATCTTTTGTTATGTGTTCGTATTCTACTTCGGCAATAAAAATGCCTCTATATTTCACTATGTACTTGTGTCTTACCTGGGTATCAGACCCGGGCGCACTAGAGTTCAAAAATGATCTGTAACTTTGAAAAGATAAAAAATTGCTACATTCGACATTTCGTAATTAATGTAATTCCAATAATGAGAAAATCTATTTGAATATTAACTGACTGAGCACTTTATTTAATTACATATCGAGTATAGTTTGTAAAGTATTATACTAAAGCTACTTCAGATATGTTTGTATATACTGATAGTAAACATAAAATCATTAATTATACTTTGTTCAACAATAATGTAAGTAATATAGGTACTTGGGAGTGATTTATAATGGAATATATCTGATACTAATCGATGTGAGAGTTCTTGATAATTCACCCCCCCCCCACTCTAACAGGTTGTTTGGGTATTCCTACATTTGCACCCCCTAACACGCTATTTTGAGAGTTCCAATCCGACCCTGTTGACAACTACGCGTAGTCAGGTTAGAACATATATTGTGCTTTATTTAAGACAAACGATATGTGCGTATGAAACGAGATCGACCTCATATTCGTGCGAAATGTGTTCCTTACCAAAACATCAGCAGTTGAGTCCTTTTACGCAGCCAAACACGAGGACTAGAAAGCAAAGTAGAATAATTTCGCAGACCTCACTTCCTGCGGCAGACACTTCACCTCTGACCTCGTACTGAATAGAGATAGTGTTCCCAGCAACATCGTAAAGAATGTGGACATAGCAACGTCAGAGATAGACTGACCATGTGACAATGCTTCTCCCAGCTGTAACCCCAGCTCTTCACCATGTCTTACGCCGGGATAAATGAGATAGATTCTTTTTTCTCCCTAAATACACATATTTGTTCTTCATTACCCTGGTTAAACGGGCATGAATGCAGTGTAAAGGTTGATATTATGGTAACTGCAAAAAGTAAGAATTCACTGCCAAAAAAGAGCTATTCAAAATTGCATTTGACAACGCGTAACACAATGTTACTTACTTTTTGGAAACATGGGTGCATCCCATCAACTTCGAATGAAGTGCCCAAAAGAAAAGCGAAGACTAACCTGGTCTGGGATGGGACTGCAAAGATAATGTATTCAACTCTGCCAAGATTGAGAGCTGATAAATAAATATTAGTTTACCAAATACCAATAAAGGATAGTCTATCCATTACGAGATAAATTATGCATAGTTTTGCAGGAGTATCAATGAGTCAGATTGTATTCGAAGCCACCACGGCCGTCAATCCGACTATAATAGAGAAAATGGAAAATGTCTTATTGTATACGTATGCCGACAAAATGTCTGTGACTTTAAATATTGATTCTGGAGTTAGGATTTCAGAGCATCATGTGCTCCATTTTCAAGTTTGTATGTTCATTAATTTAATTATTGACTGAACTTATATTTATGAAAACATTTTCAAATGAGTGTCATATCTCTGACTTGATTCATGGTTGATATTTATGAATTTGATGATTGGTGTTTTCCGTACGCACAAATTTTGAAAAGAAAAATCAAATAAGTTTTATCTTGTAAAGTAGACTAAATTGTGATGTTCTCACTGTTCTAAAATATATATCGGGAGAATTCACTCCCGTTCGCCCGATAGTCCCTTCGGGTACCGTACTCAGTCCTGACCACCACTGGGCGACGGATCGGTCCGAAAGGGAAGAGGGAGATGTTCCGCAAGGGGCATCGGTTGTAATTCGCCGGGGAAACCCACACTGACTGGGAAACCTGTCTAACACGATCAGAGAACCTCGTAAGGGGTCTCGACGGTCCTGCCGTTGAGAGGGAAACCTATCAAACGCTCGAGGATCATGACACGATCCCGAAACATGGGGAGAGGGTTTGTTCTTGGCACAGGTCAGTGTGATCTGGATCGTCCTTGTGGCGTACCCGGATCGAATGAGAAGCCGTTCGGTGGACCACTCAACGAACAGCCAACGCCCCAGCACGCTCCGTACCCAATCCCGGGCCCCCAACGGGAAAAGGATCGGACGCTGGGGATTACACGAAGTGATAGAGATCCATAGGCGATCTTGGATGACACTCAGCACTTAAAACCGAGTAGGGGCGATAGTCCCCAGGTTTCCTGGCGTCCCTTAATTGGGCTGGCCTCTGCCGGGTAGTGGTTTCCCCACCCGTGGACACAGGTAGGGAGCTCCGGCTTCCGGCTAGCGCATACAGCAGTAGGGAGGCGGTATCTAGACGTCACCCCGTCCACCAGTGCGCGTACTGGTAGGCCTGCACCTTCGAGAGAGGGCCGTTGTGTCGGCAATATCCGACGTTTTTTTGTGGGGCTTTACGGCTCATGTCGACATCAAAGGTCATTGGAGTTCGAAAAACTTGTACAGGTAGGGAAAATGCAGTTACGCACTAGGGAGAGCCAACATGACTCTCCCCGCGTGTGGGACTCGCCGAATGAAAACCCTCCTCATCTACAACACACCAAAACATATCTCACAACATACATCAAAACATCAAATGGAGGGGGGGCAAAAATTAGGGGGGCTCATAACATGAGGGGGGACAAAAAATGAGGGGTAGGACAAAAATGAGAGGGATGAGGAAAATGAAAGATACCCTAGCCTTAATAGCGTCAGGATCGAAAAGAACAAGAGGTGACCAAGGGAGGTCAGAAGAGAGAAAGGAAGGAGCCTTCCACAAGTAAGTGGAAGTAATGCCAGACTCAGCTCGGGGTCCCGTGTTTGCCAAACACGTACTTACTAGATGTAAGTCCCTTGAGGGAATATCCGACCCCTCTCCTGTAGCCCGTTCTGTGAGGGGTCCAGGACATGTAGCGCTGACTGGCAGCTAAGGCACCTGGACCAGTGAGATAACAGTGTGAGGGTGCTCTCGGGCTCACGTATTGGTCCCGGGATGTCACAGTACCCCTCCGGCATACAACTGTTCTAAAATCTATTTCTATGAGATAGCATGAGATTCTGATAAGCAAATGTTAACTTACATTCACGGTGACATTGTCTTCATAGGCGGGTCAGATCGAAGGATTCCAGTTTTCTCCTGTTGATTCTGCGTGATGATGGGTTGTTTTTATTGCCAGATACTACGCACGTGGGTGGAACTTGTTTTTCTTCGATTTTGTTCCTTGAATGTTCTGTGAGGATTAAAAAAAGATGTGCAAAATCATGGTACATTCTTTTATGTAATGAACATATTAACATGTAAGCCTTAAGTTGTTGAGCAGATATTCAGTACTCCGATCGGAAGACCCAAAGCACTTTAGACCCAGACCGGACATTACGTTGAGTTCGTCCTCTAGTTGCGTGTTCTGCGAAGCACAGTTTGTTTTGAGGTGCTGCACGTACATTACTACACTGTGGCTGGTCCGCGGCCCGTCTGGGAAGGTATGTGAACAATGCCCAGTTTCCCTTCGACGTGAGTTACCAGAACGATAATTCCTTTCGCTACCTGTGCGACCCGACCTTCTCATTTCGTCGCGGTCCTCATGTTGAGCTCATAATTGTACAGATATTTTTTATCATGTCATCCTATCATGCCAAATGAGTCATCTCTGAAACACTGTACGAGTTGAGTGACTTATCTTCTGGAAAATTACCTCCAACACCATAGGTTTATTCAAATTACACGCCATGGAGTTAAAAAAAATAAAATAGAGGAAATCATCGGACATCATATAATCGGATCCATTAATTACAAGTTCCTCTACTGATTATATTTTCAAGTCACGATCCTGTACCACTCAATTTGGACGAGTCCAGGAATCTCATTATTTATCACGACACGGATGAAAAATCGAGTCATGACGTGACGCAATCGATTGCACGAATAGAACAAGCAGCCGCGCGCACAAAAGGCACGTGCACTTGAGTAGAAGGCCTCATTCTTTCGAACTTCTTACTTCGCTGCACAACCTCGTAAGAGGACACACCTCTCATCACATCACTTCTATCGTCGGTCGACATGCTAACCGACATTTTGTCCAGTTCAACCTTTCGCTAATAGGCTACAGAAGGCACGTGAATATTGGTCATCAAACCGTGGATTTTTGAAGCAACACACCGATTCAACTACCTACAAGATCATCTCATCACGCTCTCTTGGAAAACCAGTATTTTATCATTATTATTCATTACTTTCATGCATGTGTAATTAAACTATTTTCATTGTTGGCAATCAATATTCATCTTGACCCCTCATTCTTTTCACACTTTAATTTCTACTACAAATCATCTCTGTGCAGATAGACCAAATTTGTCTGCACATAATTAACCACTTGCTTCCTTTTATTGAAGACAAAAATTATACCATCAAACTCCCACAACACGCTCTGAAAATCCCAAGGGGTTCAAGGAGGGTAGAGATTCGCAATTACTAGGCCTCACAACCAGAAAGGGAGGAAGTGTCCAGCATCTCGCTCCAGACGTTTTGACTGACTCGGTACTCATTTAACAGTAGACTGAGTAGGTCTGGTGGAATCTCACCAGGGATCGAAGTTGGCGGGATACGGCGCGTCTCAATGGTCATATTTATAACATATTTGCATGCTATTTTGAAGAACGGACGTCGTTTATAGAAATAGGAAACGAAAAATCTTATGAAACTTGGACAAAGGATACCCGTAAGGGTCTCATGGAGGTCCACTATTTTGGGATTTAACGATGAATGATCTCCTAGGAACATTGCGGGGAATGGGATAAATATATTAGCATATGCTAACGATATCGTCATCTTTGTGGAAGGAAGATCACGTTCAGAAATTGAGCAAAAAGGGAATACAGCGTTAGAAATATGTGACAATTGGTAGCAAAATAATGACTTGGAAATAGCGGCAGACAAAACTTATGTCATAGTTTTTGGAAAGAGAGAACCTACTTTGAAGTTACGAGGAAGGAAAATTGGAGTCGTGAAAGATCATATGTATCTGGGAATTAAGTTGGATAAAGGAATGAAGTTTGACCGACACATAGATTATTTACTGGACAAGATAAAGAAGGTTTACTTTTTATTATTACGAGTAGGGGTCAATAAATTCAACGTCGGTAGGAAAGGGTTTATACAGTTATATAAAGGTGCTATGATACCGATGTACACATATGGGTGTGAGATATGTCAGCGTGTATTACGTAATAACTATCTTTGTAAAAAATTAACAAGAATACAACGTATTTGTCTTTTGAGATAATGTGGTGCTTATAGAAGTGTCAACTGACGCATGAAACGTGTTAGTTGGAGTGATGCCAACGGAGAAATTGGTGCAAAAATACGTTTTGCGATCAATTATGCGCCATGACGGACAAACTGTACTTGATGGAAGAGTAATTAACCGAAATGAGAAAGATTGGAGAAAGAAAAAACGCATGTATTTCTGAGTGCATTGCATGACAAATAGAATGGGATAGAACATCTACAGGCAGAAATTTGTACCAATTATTACCAAAGGTGAATTATGCAGAAAGAGACAGGAAATGGAGCAGGTTGCACTATTCCTTGAGTATTATTTAATAGTAGGTGTTGACAAATTGATTCTGAGAAAATCCATATATTTTGCTCTGAAATACACTTAAAATGTGTATGAATATTGTTTCTGCGTAATTTGGGAATAATTATAAGTAAATTGTTATTTTATGTCAGAAAACAGATGGATGGTTCTCGATACGAGGGTAAATCAAAAACTAAAGGCAATTTTGTGTTTTTGTTCGAATAAACGAAGACGGAGAATTTGACAACACAACGCTTATATTTGAATGGTAAAAGAAGATGTATCCATTACTACCCCATTGAATCGAGTACCGCGGAGCAAAAGTACGCATGGACGCGCCACATTGAAGAACGGCGCGGCGCGTCGTAGTGCGCTTCCTGAGTCATGCCATCTACTAGTGCTGTGGATGAAGCACCATGACTAATAGTAAGGTATATGAGTGGGAGGATGAAAACATCACAATGGCACAAGGGGAGAAACATTTAGGGCCCTATTACCTTAACCAATTATTGGCGGGCAACTAGTTGCCGAGCGTCGCAGAGGTCGTCAAATAACATTGTTTACATGGGAGCCTAGAAAACTGAGTAATCAGTTGATATGGGTCGGAAACTAGTGGATGACGGTTGACGAGATTGGCAATTTTCTGGTCACTCGAAAGTAGTTGCCGACGGTCATGGGATGTAGCTTTAAAAAATTACACTCGACAACGAGACTCCCGCTTCCATGCATGCGAATATGACAAAAGTGACGGGCACGTAATTGATGTTTCTCAAAGCACATTTACCATCTGCTACATTTGCTAAAGCTTTTGGATATGGTATGAATGGGTACGATAAAAATTAGCAAATCGTCTAGTTCAAAACCTAAGAACGGCTTATTTCTGTTAAATTTAATTGATGAAGGGCTGTCAAATTAATTGACAATACAGTAGATAAAACTAAACTGAAAGGACTGCTTTTAATATATCAAGAGAGTTTTCTATGCACGTTCATGATGATAAAATAGGTTCAAAATGGGCTAAAAAATCGAATAAAACTTGTAATAAAATGTTTGAAAGATTAGTTTTGGAATATAGAAATTTTAAAAAAATTGAAAAATAGTACATAGTTAAGGCCATACATGTAAGTGCATGGAACCCAAAAACACTGACGAGACAATTCCTCTCTTTTAGCTGAGAAAACTTTCTACGCATCAACCCATCATATTTATGATTACTTCGTGTATCTCTCATACAATATTGTATTTTATTCTCATGTATACTTACGTGTTGGGGAAAGCGGAGATTTCCGAGAAGAAACTGATTCTTCATCAATTTCTGAGGCATCTGAAATAGAGGTAATTATGATATATCGGGAATAAAGTTTGGTTTTCTTAAAAATATTGATATATTATTATTTTGCCCTGTTGTATTCAATTTATGTATCACAGAAACTTTGGAGTGTTCAATGCCATCAAGATCCATATGTAGAAACACACATGTGGAAAAAGGATGAAAAATAACGCGTATAACGTTAGTTTCGTCAGTCCTACCTCCTTAATCAGCGTGGATAGAGTACACGTGACAAAATTGCTTGCTGTAGCTCCAAAAGATTCGATGCAGATAAAGCTTGGATGAAGATATTAGGAATTCTTTCCATTTTCTACGAAAAAATGGCGAATCATGGGAGATGAAACTTGCTATTTAGTAAGTCGTTTAGCAGAATATTTGTTTCACGTTACTTGGAGTCTTTCTGATTACCTCGGACGTAACTACGCTGATATCACAATATTCTCAGCTAGGTGTGTTCGGAAGGTGTTCGTTTAAATTACTAGGATTTAAATATGTTCGCAAGCAGTAATGACCCGTGCTGTCCACGTATTTCCGGGAATGCCAGTGTCCGCAAATTACTACGTCCGCATCTCACCGAGCCCATATATTAAGCTAGCAACACCTTTAAACAAGGTTATTGTATGTCAGACTAATCTTACTTGTCATTTGTAATCATTTAATTCTTCGTCTTTCTTCTCTTTAATTTATCTTCTTTATTTGAGATATTTATAACAAAATTTTTTTGGAATTGTGTCTTAATAGTCTTACAATTAGCGACCCAATCGCACTAAACTATGATTCAGGATGTAACCACTCTCGAGGAAACATACTAATATGCAATATTAATAAAAATATTGTGTCACAAAAATAAACTTAATAAAATTTAACAACTATATAAATTCTTGGGACATTTAGTTTTTCTTTTAAAAATATTATCAATTTTTATTAATTAGGTTAAAATCATCCGAGTTTTTCGTTTTAATGAAAAAATTTTCACGAACGATCGATCTCAAAATAATTATATTTTTCTTGATATTATTTTGGTCTCATATTTGTAACCGTCACAGAAATAATGAATTGTGGCTAGAACTAATATTTCTGATACGCTTTTCACAAACGATAAATTTATTGGTAATTTATGTTATTCTCAAAAAAAAAAAAAAATTCTCAAAAAATGTATTTACTGATTTCTTTCTATTTTTCTGTATTTTGACGTATACTGATCACTGAAAGGTTTGTAGGTCGGACTGCCATGAAATTTTTTATTTGCATTTATTTCATTTCTATGATTTTGCCGCTTTAATGTACTGTATTTTCATGAAAAAAAAATCGGCAAATTCAATAAAAATATATTCCGACAAGTTTGGGAGTTGATACATGTGAATTACATGCGAATGGGAGTTGATACTTACATGAGATGTTTTTCTGGAAATTAGTTTTGCAACTAGACGATTTGGGTTTCTTAGTTTTCACAGGTCCTAGAAATGAAATCAATGGAGTAATTTTGAGATAAACATTTGATTTTAAATTCAAAACCTTACACAGGAAGTTCAATATTTTTTGTATCTCTGTATGATAAATTATATAGATCAGATTTTCATTTGGAACCACATATCAAGACAAATACTGAAACCGATTATACTGATTAACTGATACTGTCTTCGTTACTACGTGTGGTAGTAATTAAGTACTAGCTTCATAAAACGTATAGTACTACGTACAGAAGTGTTTTACATTAAGAGATAAAACTACCCTTCACTAACATAACTTTATTTTCATCTTATTTGATGCTCTTGTCTTTATAATATCTTGAACTCTTAAACTAGCTTTGGGTTCGGTATTAATTCGATCGATTTTGTTAAAATTCACCTAATACATACGGTTTAAGATAGTATAGTTCACATAGTCCGATCGCGAGCAAGTAGCTCCGAGGGGCGGCAGGACAAACAGCCGGAGATCACGAAAGAGCATCGCTGCGAAGTCGTGGGTCACTCTTGTTCTAACAATATGACGGATGAGGCGGTTCTGAAAGGAGCCTTCGTCATCTTTTAATTCTGAATCGAAATATTTGTATCTTTCTTTTTTGAATAGTGGAGGACACACTATTGTAATCTTGGTTGGCCACAAAATATTATTCCATGTTACGATGTTTAATTTACTCCGGCATAATTTAAAACAGCCAACACCAATTTAAGGGATGCCAAACCGATCATATTCTGGTAAATAAGCCTTCGAATTTTTACAGTTAAAATTCAGATAAGGTTATGTAGACAACCTGTTTACGATTGTTCTTAAGACAGAAAAAAACTTTTAAAGGTCTTAAATTTGTATAAACAGATGCAAATATACATGCTGATAACAATTTTGAATTTTATGACTATCTGCCATTACCGACCATTGAAGAAAAATATAGGTTCTTTCATATTTGAATAAATTTATGAACTCTTATGAGAAGATAATTCACTTTCGAAAATAAATTAAATTCCGAATCGTTTAAATCGATTAAATATGTTAGGCTGACAAAAATTTATATTAGTTGAGAAAAATTATAAAAATATATTAATTTAAAAAATATTTTATAGAGCTCTCCGGATATTCTGATATATTTAATTTTCTCTCTCTCGATTAATCAGCTCTCGTTATGTCCACCATTGCCAACTATGTCATAGGCATGCAGGCAAATGACAGTCCATTTTGCTTACGAATGGAGCCAAGCGAGTTCCAGTTTATATTAGTTTCTTCATAAATAAGTTTGTAGTTGCAATTTATGTTGTAGTTACTCTTGAATATTATTATTATTAAACTAGCAAAGTAATTTAAATATAAACAAAGAAGATAATTTGAACGGTTTGTAAGCGTTCCCGTATTCCTTGTTCAACCTTGCAGACTACCACCTTTATCACCTCTGCATGACACTCCGCATCGCCGGTAGATAAGTTCAAATAGGTGTAAGTTAAAGTGAACGTTCTGCTAGCACCCCCACTCTTGTCACCCACTTTTTTGTTTTCCGAAAGGGTACATAATTATTTTTTATCGCACACAATGAGCACAAAAATTAGCACATAATTAGTTTAAAATGTTTTCCGTAATTTTAAGTTTTAATAGGTGGGGGTGCTATTTGTACGTTCCGTCAACATCCCGACGTTTGTTTTCGATCTTTTTTCTGGTTTCCGAATGAGAACAAAATTATTCATTAGCGGACGAAATAAGCACATAATTTGCACAAAATTATTATTTTTTTGTGGGACTTTACGGTTCGTCGACACCGAGATCATTGGAGCCCTAAAACTTGTACAGGTAGGGAAAATGCAGTTGCGCACTAGGGAGAGCCAACATGAGTCTCCCCGCGAGTGGGACTCGGTGAATGACTCAACCATACCCACTGAAAACCTTCCTTAATTACAATATCTCAAAATATATCTCAAAACCCAAAAATCAAAACACTGAGGACAAAAAATGAGTGGGGGACAAAAAATGAGGAAAATGAAAGATATCCTAGCCCTAATATCGTCGGGATCGAAAAGAACAAGAGGTGACCAAAGAAGGTCAGGAAAGAGAAAGGAAAGATCCTTGCACAAGTAAGTAGAAGTAATGCCAGACTCAGCTCGGGGCCCCGTGTTTGCCAAACACGTACTTACTAGATGTAAGTCCTCTGGGGGGACAAAATTGTAGAATAGTTTATTTCATTTTATAACAAAGTGGGGGTGCCAACTACACAGACCTGTGATTTCGGATGTTTGAGTAAATTAAATGTATCGCCGAACTCAACATCACTCTCCATGCTCGTATGCGCCAATATGCTTAGATCGTATGATCGTGTTCTTCCTTTGACTTGTTTGTGGGACGAATGGGCTATTACATCCTGGTGAATTGTTTAATATTGAACATGTATCTTGTATTTATTAATGGCACTTAGCCATACTAAGTATAAAATATATTTTGACCAAGTTATTAATAACATTAGAGAGTGTGATCTGTGGGTTTTCATTATAATAAGTATTATGTGACCGTAAGTTAGACAACAAAATTTTTTGTGATACTTTTTTCAGTTCACTTAGTTCCAATATCCCAATTAGTATTGTTTATTGTCCATTTATTGTTATTTAACGCAATTGTCATAAATACTACAATTTCTTTGTTTTTCTACGTGATATATATAGTGGCAACGTTTGGTATTTATTCTTAAATACGATTCGTATTCTATTGAATATTTTTTCTTGAGTTAATGGCAGTTAGCGTCATGCGGTGTACATCAATGAACTTACTGAATTCGAACCCCACATAACGTCAGCTGAGGCGAATCACATTACAGGCGTTTATCCGCGCGTAGTGCGTTCCGAGCGTTCATTTTGTAGAAGTTGGCAATATGCATGAGGAAACCATGTTGATGTTTTTTTTATCCAAACTTACGTGACTCGGAGTGTACCAAGTGTGTCTGTTTTGTCACTTAAGGTAATTGAGAGAATTCAATGTAAACGATAGCAACACAAACAAAAAGCAATGATTGCAACGTAAACAAAATAAGTTGGAGTGTAAATAATAGCCTTGACCCTAATATTTGAACACTTAATATGCAAGTAAAATTACGCTTAAATTTCGCTGTAGCTTTTGAAATATAAGGGAATATCCCTGACCTATGTTACGGGTATTAAACTGAGGTAACAGGTTTTTGTCAAGTTACTCAATTAAACTAATAGTGTTTCCCATTTACACCACTGGATGCGCATTAGAACCGGTCAAAGACGTCACTGCTTCGAGCGATTTCCCCATTCTAACGGGGAGTCCAGCAAATAAATGGATTATCTTTCCTGCACGATTCTGACGTGGTTACTTAGATGGCTGTGATTCAGAGTAAAATAAACGCAATCGTGTACTTGCTTTTGTGCGTTAGGGTATATGTGAAAAGTTATATTTGCAACAAATCGCTTTCATCATGGATACGTTATCCAGTTAACCTAACATCAAGGACGGTCAGTTCAGTACCTCCACCGAGAAAAAATTCAGAAAAAGTCGGGTTGTTCTCAGTGCGCATTGATAGACTAATGGAACCACCATATCTCCGCACTCGTGCAACTTAAATGAAACTCCTTCAAATGAAAACCGTTTTAGCACTAGGGGTGCACCAATGCACACTCAGAGCAGCAAATGAAAAACGCCATTAATTTTTTTCCTTAACTTTGTGTGCGAATTAATTGCTACAGTACTCGAGGCGATAGACAAGTAATGAGGGAGGAGCCTTAAGTCCTCGTGAAGTCGAGGAGCCAATGCCAGCTTTCCAAGATTGTTGACTCTTCCTCTCGCTGTAGACACGAGGGCATTTTACTCGTGTCAGCGAAATTTTAGCGGAATCTACATTGGGATGCTGCCACCTACATGAGACGATTCGAAGAACCGTAAGTAATTTATCTGCCAACTGTGACGGACAGAGGCTGCTTTTAAGTTAGCTTTTCCACCGGATATACCAGCCTTTGCTTGGGTGCCCCGGCATGTCGTCTGAAATGCTAGGTCAACTCCATCCGCCTCTCTCCACAGAAGCTACATGACAACGCTGCGCTTTCGCTCTATTGGTTACATTTAATTACTTTTCTCCTGCTGCGAGGACTGTATGGTTCATCTATAGATAGAATAAAACACCAATATTTTATGTCATCAGTTCCAAAGCTCCCATATTAACTAAACGTTCTTGAAAGATTCAACAAGGAAATATAGACTCTGAATTATGTCTTTGAGCTCGGTAAGAGAAAATTAGCAGCAATGATTTTGTGTGAGTACAGGATAAAGAAACATAATTCAATGATTCCAACTATCTATAGGAAGTATCAAACGTAATTTTAATACGAATGAAATCCATCCGTTCAAAATTTAATTATTTAGTTGTTACACTATGTCCTCTTAAACACAATAAAAGTACTCACTATTTCTCGACTTTCGGCTCGAATCACCACGTTCGGAAATATTAACTGTTCTGCTTCCATCGTCTTCTGTTTCAGATGCTCCTGCTGATAATAAAGAATACCACATAAAACATAAATGTGGGGAGACCAATAGTGTATGTACACAATACGAAGTATGTTAAGGTCATTGTATATTTAATTTGATGAGTGAAATTAACCTCTCTTTTTTTGGGAAGGGTAGAAAATGAGGATGTCCATTCTTTGATTTATTATCATCATACTATTATCATTGTTTCCTAACACATTTTCCACTCACCACTTTTCTGCCTTTGTCCTTCATGTCTTTGGTTTTTAGATGATCTGTTATAATTTTTATTGCTCTTCGAGGTGAGACATTCTAAAGGTTCTCCCGTAATCACTTGAAAAATATATTTTAATGGAGTGTGTTTCCATTCGGACTTATTGGAGCATTTTGGATTTTTGCAACAGGTGAATGCAGGATTATTCTCGATGTGTGCGAGGTGGACATAGTGGTCTTTACCCACATTAACTTTACCTGTTGTAACAGAGACATAACGAATCATTAACGAATTTCTTGATATTATTTCTTTATGTAGCTACATAGCGTATATGAACATTAGTTTCATGTTAAATTGTTTGGATGATTAGGATTATAATTTTCCGTGTCGGACGGTCGGCCTACAGGAAAATCACTGGAATGCTATAGGATGGCAAAATATATGTAGTTAAATAGATACTTATGCAAAATTAGTTCAATTTTCACTGGAATTCTGGCGGAATCTATTTAAGATATTTGACTTGTTCGTGGTATTTATTATTGCTACACCAGACTTTGGAAAGATATTGGCAACAAAAATATATAATAGCTTCCACAAATCTAATTCACTGATCAAGGAAAATGGTTTCTCCAGAGTGGAAGTTCATTCATTTGTCTCCGATATCAATTACACAATGTAAACGTATTTGCTGCTACAATAATGTATTGTATTTTCCACTATGGAGGACTAAATGTATTAAGACTTCCTGTAAATGAATCGTATTAATTTGATTCAGATGTCAATAAGTAATGTTTTCAAATAATCTAAGTAGCAATTAATTAAGGGTTTCAATTTTTAAGAATAACTTCTTAACTTATCGTAAATAATATATTTTAATATGCTAAAGTTATTTAAAAATTTTAATGCATTTAAAGTTTGATCAACGTTTAATATAGAATTTGGAAAAGTATTTTTATATTTTCTTCGGTGAAAGAAGTGAAATAATGGCTTTTATTTCTTGTATATTGGTTTTCCTCGTACTTATGACTGCTATCAAATAAAAGTAATTACTGAATCAGAACTCAAATCTGGGATTGGTGCTTATGCGCTTTCGAACGTACTTGAAACTTTTAAAATAAGGGAAAATAAAATTATGCGGCATTTTCAGTCAAAGGTCGATAGTTCACGAAGCACGTTTCAAGTCCTCTGATTACCTCGTGGTAGATCTGGGTTCCAAAAACATTTCTTGGAGAAATGTTTTCCAAAAGACTCCTATTTAGATTATATTATGTAGGCAAGAAGATATACCTGAAATTTTCCTTCACGTTTTTGAAACACTTTAAACTCATCATATAGTAAAGCTTAGGTCAATGTAATGTTAAGTGCCGTTGTCTTTAAAGGTCCTTAACATCAAAATTTTCATATTAGTATATTTACAACGTGTTATTCAGTATTTTATCTTAACCTAGAGATCGAGATAGTATTTTGTCCACACGTTTACAAAAGTTATCCATGAAAATTGTACCCGTTAGATGCTAAGTATAAAATACAAAATATTCTACAACAGTACAAATAAAATAGTTTTATTAAACAAAAAGCAGTTAACTCTAATTAATAATTGTATTGATACTCACTGTTAAATTTGTATAATTTTTAACGTAATTATATTAATACTAAGTCTCTACTCCACCTATGCCATCATTGATAATTTTTTATCGCATTAGAAAGCCAAAGAAATACCAAGGATGGTACGGATGTTACAAACATTTCAATCACGTACCATACTACTATGAACTATGAAGAAAATGAGCGAATATGAGTCCTTAAAATTGAAAACCGCTGGAAACTGAATTAATTAAATTTTAAAACCCTGAAACCTAGTAAAAACAAATCTATGTGATAAAAGTTGAAATTTGTGCTAGAGCAGAAAAGGCAAAATAATATTAAGTTCCCCTAAATGTATTCAAATTTTCCAAAACCTCGTACGATACATACAGCTGATTGTAGAATCTGCATCACTAGTTGGATTTTCGGAAAAATAAACTTCATCATCTATTTTGGTCGTTTCATCTGAAAATAAAAATATAGAAATATAATGCAGTTTAATATTGTTTACATTATTCAACGCTTTAGGTTAAAGAAGAAGAAAATACTTACGACCTATTTTTGAGTCCGGTGCTTTAGTTTTATTAATACCGGTAGATTTTTTTCTCGTTGTTCCTGAAATCAAAGAATGGTCTAACTACCATATAGAGCACTTCAATTTTTAATGTACATTCATATCCTAGAGGTTTAAATACATATAGTTAAATCTTCTATTGTCTAGGTAAAAGG
Source organism: Laupala kohalensis (assembly GCA_002313205.1). Classification (NCBI taxonomy): domain Eukaryota; kingdom Metazoa; phylum Arthropoda; class Insecta; order Orthoptera; family Trigonidiidae; genus Laupala; species Laupala kohalensis. Next base: position 143,689 of record NNCF01130291.1, on the reverse strand, counting down.
AGCCATTGTTATTCATTAGACTGAGAAGAGGGTTTACGAAATTTTAAAACTTGGTAGCGACTCCTAAAGTATATTTTTTAAATCCAAAATTTTCATGAAAGTCTTATTTTAAGACAAAATACAATGGGAAGGTAACCGGTCCAAATTTCAAAAATTGTTTTCTAAGAACTACCCTACTACCCTACCTGACGCCACCACTACGTTAACTTGATGAAGGCTACTTATCCAAATTATTTTCATGACAAGACAAATACTAAAATATGGTTCTGAATTTAATAAAGCTTGCTAAGTTACTTGTGAGTAATCTCTAAAAGTTATCATAGGTATTTATATTGTATTTCAAACTTCCGCTGTTAAAAGCAAAAGTTTCCATCATTCTGTATTATAAACATCCACAAAATATTTCACATTTAATTTAAGAAAAAAAAATTGAGAAATAATAACAAGCTTTTACAAAACTTAATTTCTTTCACGTATAGCAATTAACCTAAGCAATAGTGTAAACAGAAATAGTGTTACAATAATTTGAATATGATAAGTCTGCATTACTACTTATTTTAACAACTAAATTTATTCGCTGCCATAAGTCAGCTATATATTACAATACGTACTTCCGACGAAAATGGAATGTGACGGTGGATTTATCGGAGCTATCCCTCCATCAATCCACTTGGGACTATTGTTATCCATATAATGAAATCGAGGATCTTCCGATCGTATTCGTTTGAGCCAATTGTGTGAACTGAAACTTTTCTTATCTTGTGGTGGGAGTAAGTTGTTCTTGTCTATATCATATAGAACCTTTGAATCTCTAGATGCTAATTTACCTGGACACAAAACGCATGAAAAATTATTTCGATCAATAACAATATGTTCTCCACTGAAGCTTGAAATATAGCTTACATCTCGTAGATGTCTGAGACGTGCTAACACTGCGGGAGAGACTATTTCCCAAGTCTCTTCTCGTTCCTAGATAACCTGAAAACAATAACAAATGGATAACTTTTCCCAATATTTTCTTCTATTTTTTTACAATTATTTTCCTTTTACATAAATTCTTAAAAAAAAATTAAGAATAATTTTAATACAATAATCAACATACGCGATATCTTTGATGCTGATAGATGAAATTTAATTTCCTCGTTCTAATATCTATTGACGAAAGAACTCAAAGTATATCGTTTCATATGGAGGTATCAATTACAAGTATCTGAAAAAAATTTCCCAAGTAGCCTAAATAGTTCTTCCCGAAGGCGAAATAACTTCGCTCATCAGACTGCTAATTGGAGATTCGGTTAATCGTAAGCCAACATACACTGATTTATTACGTTGTTTCCCAATTGGTTTTACCTCTCCTCTACAGATAGTAGAAATATTGCTTGGCAAAGAATGTAATATATCGATTGAGTCAAGAGGAAACAAAACCTACATATTTCCTGTACGGATAAAGATATCGAAGTGAGGTTTTCTCTGAGATAATGTCCTGACTAGAGGACTATCATTTGACACATTCAAGTAATTAGTAACTTTTTAGCTGAAGAGATATTGACAATTTTATGGTTTTTTGAAAAGTGGAAATATTTTTTTCAAAAATTGAAAACTGTTTCACTAAATAATTCATGAAATGAGTAAAACGTTTCTGCGCCTATTTCAAATGTTATACAGGGTAAAATGTTAAACATTTATAAAACACTGAAAGTACGAAAAATGTTGAAAATTTGTACGTATTACGCAAATTACTGCATAAATGCTAGACGTTGCGTAACGCATTAATCGTGGACAAATACTACTCTTACAATTCATAAAAAAACGTTTTTATATTGATTTGTGTAATTATGTAACTGCTTTAAATTACACAGGATTAACTGGACGTATAAAATATGTCTCTCATGCTCTCTGTTTTCCGAATATGCATTTTTCTTAGCTAAGTCATCTAACACTTCGCTCTAAATTTTATCACATTAATTTGTAAAAATTAAAAAACTTGTTCTCTAGGTTTTTATTTACTATTTGAATCTAGTGTTCTTTTGAAGTATTTGTTCATTCTTGTTAAAGAAATGTTATGGTTTTAAATTTTTTTTTCATGAGCCGTTAGAGTAGTTTGATTGTCTCGACGCTGAATTGACTAAAATATTTAAATGATTTGTTAATAATCATGATTGTGTTTTTGTATTGAACCACGATCACTATAGTTACTAATCTGATTGAACTCAATACTCAACTCATACAGTTCAATTTAATTCTTAAATAAAGATATTTGGCACGGCTCATTATTGTGTTGAATATGTCTCAATATCTTACGTAAATTCATCTTTTGACATCTTCTGCTTATAGGGAAATTCAAGGACAGTCTTGACATCTGTGTTCTCGAATTAGCGGGAGTAAGGTCCGAGTTGATCATTCTCATACTGTTTTTAATGGATGTTTGTGACAAACTCTTCCTTTGTGAAGTCCGCAAGTGCATAAACTTTTCGTCATCTATTTGTTTTGGTGGATCTGAAAGGAGAATCGATCGTTAGGTTGAATTAAAATAAGAATGTAATTAGTGATCTATACGAATTAGTTACTGTTATTGGAACCGAGGGAAAAGATCGCGGGTTTTGGGCACGTATTACGATTCACAATGTTCAGATCTCTCGTTATGTCTGTTGATCCTGTTGGTACAGAAACGCAATCTTAATTCATCTATCGACTTCATCATACTTTTGATGTTTATTCATGAATCACAAATAAGAGCATTCAAAAGGGGTAAAGTTAATTAATACATTACGTCTTCTGTATGAAGTGACCGTTGTTTTCGTCTTGGACAAATTCTCGGACGTCGAAGCATCTGCAAATAGTTAATATCACTAGATACATTTACCTTTTATTTTCTTTAATATGCATTGAAGATGGAAATACTGACAGCTTTTTATTGATGTCTTACTGATTTTTTCACTAGGATCAGTCTGATCTTTTGCTTTGTGAATGTCAGCTAGCAAGGTCGAGTATCTGTTGGTCAAATCCCTTAAAGATCTTCTTTGACATCTTAACACCAATGAGTTTGGAATATGGGAATCGTCGATGCTTAGGAGTTTATTCAGAGACTTGCGTTTCTCGGGACGAAAATTAGAATCCTTTGCAGAATTCCTCCAAGAATCAGCAGTGACTACATGAAAAACATCGGATGAAAGATTTACGTCAGAGAACAATATAATTCAAAATTGTAATTATTCGTATTATTTCTTACGAAAGTGTTGCTAACCATCAGTACTCATACTACTGAATCTAAATTTCTTTTGTTTCTTAATTCAGATATGATTGAAATATGACCATACCGTATGTTTCACAAGTATTTATGTAAGTTACAATTCATTAGATGTTTAATTCTACCTTCAAAATGTTTCAGGAAGTACCTGGAATTACCCTTACAACTTTTTCTTTTCTTTTGATTTTCTGTGAACGCTTTTACAGTCCATCTTGGCATAAATATCCTCAAATTTACTTTGGAATATTGTGCATTTAAACAAAATAAATAATTTATAATTTGAAAGTTAGGATAAACATTCAATGAATAGTATAAAGAACATCCCAATGAAAGTTGATGTAGAAGACATCTTATTTGACATTTGAAAAACTACTTATTAAAACTTTGTAGCAATATTAATATGATATGAAAAACATAAGACATAAATTCCGAAAATGTAAAAAATTCTTATTTTAATCAACCACTAAATAATTTTTGCACCTGACCAAATGATATTTTAGACATAAACTGTCTTCCGTATTGATTCTTATTTATACACAAAAAGTTTTAATATGCATGTAAGGTCAAATGATCATAGTTGACAAAACGTATTCATTGGTGTTTAAACTACTTGTCTCTAAATGATTTGCAGCTTTAAAAACATCGTAACATGTTTCTTATGTACATTCAAAGAGAAGTAGATACTGGATAGAAAATACGCATTTTAATTTGTATAATATATTTAATCATTTAAAAAAATTATCAAAAGAAGTTCCTCTTCCCCTTACTTATATCTCCGGTTTCGAGTTGTTCGATTTTTATAAATGCCTACATTGTCTCTCAAACAAACATATTTAAGTTCAAACGTAAAACATCAAAAGAGATATTAAACATAAAATATACAACTTCAAGTGTTATTCATATGAACATTTCATATAGGATATGACATTACGATACATTTTATTCTTAAAGTAAAGTGATATAAAACTTATTGATTTACAATTATTAGATAGACCTCTAATAAAAAAATTAAATTGAATAAAAATTGAAAAAAAGAAGAATGAACTATTTTAAATCTATAACCATTTTATTACTACGTTAATATCGAGAACAGTTAAAGAGTATTGGCAGCTACAGAATTAATCATTATTTGTACGGTACTTACTATTGCTAGTTTTTGAGGGAGAGTTCAATGTTAGATCCTTTGCAGATGAAACATCCAGCACTTCCTCACTCCGAGCTTGTGGAAAATCTAAATAGCATAACAATAATAAAATTAAAATAAAAAACTTCTTCAAAAACAAGTTTTTAGTAAAAAGAATTATAATAAAAAGCAAAAAATTGTGTTATTGTCAAATTGACACTAATAAATCAAATAGAAAAGAATGTTAACAAATTGTAAATAAAAATATGTTATAATAAATAATAATAATAATAAATTTATTGTCAAAAAACAGTACAAACTGCGTATGACCACGTGGAGGACAATAAACTAATTTAGTCTCCGGAAGCAAGCAAGGGAACATCCCATCAATTCCTATCAAGGGTCCTATGGCAGAGGCGGATTCAAAAATTTCAGCAAAAGTTCCTAGATAAGATAAAACGTTAGCTGCGAGTTATAATACTAATAGAATGTCAATATGTTTGTAATTTAACGCAAAAATATTATTTGTACAAGTTATTATCTAACTATAGATACTTCTGATATAGTGTTTAAAAATCATAAGAGTTGAAAAAACACTAAATTCACGATTTATTGTTACAATAAACACGCCCCAAGACAAAGCCTAAAGAACCTGTATAATAAATCCGCATCTAACCGAAGGAAAAACGGAGAAAAACCCGGGCCAGGAAGTCAAATTGAAAATAAAAAAGTATAACAACAAAAAAGTCCCTTCCTTCGTACTTATAGATACATGTACTTACGACGCATGAGTCCTCGAGCTTTTAAAACTTTTACTACATATTTTAAACATTTCTACGTTTATACCTTCTAAGTACTTGCATCTTTATTGAACGAGCAAGAAAAGGGACTTTTTATAGTTATACTTTTTTGATTCTCAATTTATTTACTTTTTAGTACCATTTAAATTAAATACCATTTAATACAATTTAAATTAAATCTTATTTAAAACTTTTTATCCTTATTTTATTTTATAACTTTTAGATAAAGTACTTGTTCATTTATTTTCTTAATAACTAATATTGCTTGCTCATAAGTGTGTTATACTAAAAGAATTAAACAAAAACTTTTATTTAATATCAATAAATAGAATAAGAGTAATTGCATCTTGGGATACACCTTTTGATTGCATGAACATCCTTTCGAGGAGCGTTCCACACCGTTATACGAAAGAGACATAAGTGATGCAAACCGTTATTCTAAAAAGAATTTCTTTGTGTTGGACATTATAATATTGCATTATCAACGGGTTTATGTATGTGTACCAAACTCCAGCTTGATCGGATGATCGGAAGTAAAAATTCGATTACAAGATTTTAACTAAGAACATACTAAGAAACATGAAAAGCTAAATAAAAGCTTGAAAAAGTTGAAGTTTTAACTTATACTGCACATTTTTGTTATGCAGACTTTGAAAACGTATTAAAAACAATTTTTAGACAACTGATCACTATTTTATGTTTCACAACATTTCCGAAAGAAGTTTAGGCTTCTTCAGAGATACCACTAATATGTTTAATAGGTGGTTTTAAAATATAGTGATATTTAAAAAAAGACCTAAAAATGTAAATCAAACATTTAAATAATTCAACTTCATAAAAGACATTAAATGAAAACAAAAATTAAGAAATTTTTCTGCAATATTGCAATAATAAATTGGAATATCCATTAACCCACATGAATTTCTTTCCTTTTTGTTAATTGTTTAGTCATGAATTATGGAATTTAATATTTTTGAGGATAATTAGGGGTTAAACTGTGTTATTATTAGTCATGTAGTCATGGTTCATGTTTATTAATACCTAAAGATGGCCTAAGGAAAAGTTGTGTTCGAAAAAAACACTAAAAAATGTCTACATATAAAGTCATCAAGTAAAGGATTAATATATTTATCTTCCAGTATTCCTGTAGATATTCATTTTTTTCTCTCAAGTACAGAGCGCATTCCCACCGTGTTCTAGTTCTTCAATCCTTACATATACAGTCAATTATCAATTATCTTACTTTTCTTCAAGTATCTTCCAAAATTTATTTGCCCAGTTATTAATTCCTTTAATATTACATTTTGTTGAAAGCCATTTCTATTCTTGTGACAGTAATAAACTTATACATTGTAAGTATCTCTTCCTTTATCTTGATTTTCTTTACATCTTTGCCAACCTTCCTACCAAACCAAATTTTATGTTATATTCATCTAATATTATTTCACCTACTTTTTCTTAATACCAAGATCTTAAATTATCTCTTTTGTATGTTTAAATCAAAATGTAACATTCCCAGAATTACTTTCGATGTATCAGAATATTGTACTGTACAACTCATCTATGAAAGACATGCCGTATACTCTGCAACTTTTGATCATACTTAACACCCTATGCGATGAATTAACGACTCAAAAATGTACGTTTTACTCCTTTATACATTTTTTTTTCGGATTAACTCAGTATAAAGTTTCAAAGTAACTTACAATACACTACTTACAAATCGAGCTATTATAAGTTCGAATTGTGAGATTTTTACCACACTGTCTTATCACGGTACTAACAAATCTGCTTTGGAACATGAGCTGGAAAATAGGTTTTTGTGGTGGTTAGAGCCCAATAATATTAAAACATTATTTATCGTAATCAAGCGTAATCTTGAACAATTACTTTTTTAAATGAGATCTTCCGTTACGGATCTCAAGACAGCTACATCTTGAGTATGAAAATAGAAAACGAATAATGTTTTGATATAACGTCTTACCTGTTTCTCCTTCAGTTGTATTCACTTGCACGTACAACTTCTTTTGTTTAAGAGGTGTGACTTCAACAACGGTATCTTCTTTGATATCTTCCAACAATTCGTTTTCGTTCGGATTAATTAGTAAACTACGAAGAGATTTCTTTTCCTTGATGGTAGCTTTTCCTCGCTTTTTCTTTTTGACTGAATCAACATTTTTTGTCGGAGTGACTACACGCACAAAACCTATGACTGTTTCCTTTGGCGGAGTGGTGTTCGGGTTCGGGCGGACAAACTTTCTACTCATTGGCTTGTCAATCAACACAGATTTTTTTGTAGAACATTTTGTCTTCCGTTTCTTACATTTTTTGGGAGGTAAGGTATCTTCAAAGAATCGGACCGTTTTGCTGCCAATGCTCACTAATTTTTTGTTTGTATCTCGCAAAATTGAACGGAGACACGTCTCTCTAGTTTCTGGAGCGACTGAATTTTGCGATTGCTTTGACTCCACAGAAGGTAGGTTTACTGAAGGAGCATCAAAAAACGTCTTTGAAGCAATTTTAACAGTTGAAAGTATAGGCGCAACTGCAATAGGACATACGTTCCTCTTGTCGAAACTGTACTCTTCTGGTTGATCTTTGTTTGGTGGTTGATTCATATTTCTTTCTTTCAAATTTGAATCCATTTTTTCTTCAACCTGTTTGGGGGGATATTCTCCTTTGAAAGTTTTGCTTTTCAGTGACCCTTTATTCTTGACCTTTGTTGGTTGACGCTTCGAACTTCCTTTGCGTGGTGTAATGGGAACTTTTCTTCCCTCGAGTTTTCGATGCACATTTGGGGCAGGAACAGCAATTATACAATTTTTATTGGCAGTTCTTTTCGCCTTCTTGGGAAGGCGTTTCGGCCCTTCGCCCTCCGCTCGAGGGTTTATTTCTTGATACATCGTGTCCAATGGCGAAAAGGCTAATTCTAAGGATTCCTTACTGTTTCTTTGAAGCTTCATACGTCGGCGCTTCACTTGTCTTTTCTCTTCAGGAATTACTATCTCCAATGACGATTGAGTTCGTGGTACGTTTTTTGGCGGGACTCCCGCCGTTTTCAATTTCTTTGCGGAACCAGATTTTTGGATTTTTTTCTTTTTGTCACCCAACAGTTTTTGGCCTTTTGTTGCTAAATTAGACGATTTCTGATTATAGTCTACGGACTTCTTCTTGGTGTTAGATTTAACTGTTCGTTGCTTTGCGTTTTCCTGACCTGGAAGCAATTCACGTTGGGACGAATTTTGTAACTTTGATTTTGCTAGTCGCGGCACGTTTGTTGGGGTCTTGCATTTGCGTCGATTCCGTGGGATTGTGCTGGGACATTTTTCATTCATTATTGCTAATTGCGTCGAAGCTTCTCCCTGATGTCGCTTTATCTTCCTTTTATGACGTTTCTTTACAGTTTTCGTTTCGTCAGATATCTTGAGAGGAGATACAACCATGTTCTGTAATAAATTTTAATCTCATTCTCAATAGTAAATTTAAACAAAAATAGACATAAAACGAGTTACAATTAAAATCATAATTTTTTCAAAATTTATTCACACTTCGTAATGCTCTTTCAAGGCATATTTGTACAAAACATAACTCGTACCGACAAATTTCTATAAATATTGGACAAAAAGGAGATAAGGGTAGCATAAATATTCATTTCTGTGAACATTAGTGAGACCTACATTCCGAAAAGATTTCAGGATTACATTTATTCTTGAATTGAAATAGAATCTGGAGAGTCGGCTGGGCGGGTTTACGGATAGAGTCGGAGTTGCCAATTGCTCAGTGCTTCGGTCATTACCCCGTTCACATCCTTCACACTTATTTTATCTCATTTTAATAATGTTAATTCTACTACAATGTTCGCGGCGAAAGAATAATAATGAGGGAGGAGAATAAAGACCACGTTTAAGTCGAGCAGCCAATGTCAGCATTGTGAGATTGCGGACTCTTTCTCACTATGAACTCGTGGGTGTATTTATCGTGTCAGCTGAATCATATTGGGTTTACGTTCGGATGCTGCCACCCACACCAGCCGTAGAACCGGTAGAAACTGATATGAAGGACAGATGGCTTGGTCCCTATCCTTTGGTCGCAAGGAGGTTTCTTGAAGTTAGCTCTTCCACCGGATATATCACTCTTTTTCTGGATGCCACGGCTTTCCGTCTGGAATGGGTGGAGCTGCGCTAGTCCCCTCCCCTCGCCACAGAAGACATATGACAACACTGCGCTTTTGTTCCATTTGTTACATCTCGTTATATTCTTTCACCGGTAAGACTATAGACTACTTGTACCATCTCATCTCCGGATTCCTCGAGGAGGTTGAGGCAGCGCAATAAAGATGAGTGCTCGTCCACGAGTGCTGCGCACAAGCCGTTCGCAGCGCATCCTGATCGGGGCATGGTGGAAGCAACTGCCACCGCGGTCTCAGCCGCTCTCTCCCGCAGCGCCGCGAGCAGGCGGTGGCGCTCCGTGAAGTCTGGGGGATACGTGGCGCTGCTGCTTTGAGTAGCACTGGCAGTGACGCTAGAGAAGGAGGCGCTGAGGGGCTGCGACAACGGGCTCGGCTCCGTCGTCGCGACGGCGCCCGCCGACGGGCCATTGACGGACATGATTCACTCATGCGGTAAGCCTTCCCCTCCCCTTTTCTGCGCGATAAGGAGTAGATAAGGACTAATTCAAAATTAGTAATATACATATGTGTTGTTGCAAAGCAGTTGTACATTTCCAGTAATATTTTCGCTAACTATAAAGCCACTAGAAATTCATCTTCAAATCTCTGTGACCAATGTCTCCACATTTACACCAGTGTTTCGTGTTAAGAGAAAGGTGGGAAGAACTAGATGCTAAATCAAAGCAGTGAGGGGAATATTCGAACAATTCCCACTTGACGCTGTATAAAGGCGTGCTATGTGCGGTCATGTATTATGAATACTCTATGGGGAAGAATACTAGCAAATTAGTAACATTAACATACAATAATGAAAATTACAAGACAACGCAGTAATGATGTCTAGGGACGGGGTGATCATGTTTAAGAGTAATTAAATAACAGGTGTAATGTGTATGATATCAATTTATATGTAAATAAGAAGAAAGAAACGCCCACTTGAAACTGTTGCGTGTGGCAACCTGTGACCTGGCGTTAAAAGGAAGAAAAAGTGGTGCCCGAAAAACATCGCACACCTTATATCGTTAAAGGAGAATGTTAATGCATGACGTAGATCACAGGTGGCAGAACTCTATAACGAGGCATTGAAAAACTCGTTCATCGATATCAGAAGTACCTGAATTGCAGGAGAATGGTTGAGAGTTGTATATAATCAGAAACTTCGAAATATATTGGCGTTATTTAAACAAACGGAACTTACTTTCCTAACAACCCTCGTATTAATCCTGATACAAGGAATTGTCACACAGGAAATATTTGTTTAATGATAAACTTTTTGCTTCAATATCAAGAAACTGATTGACAGCAAAAAGATCGAATCTCGGACAATCTTATATTCTGAATCGGAATCACTCACAAAGGGTTATACACATTACTTACCTCTTCAAAACGGATAAATGGTGAGACAGAAGGAAGTTTTTCTAACCTTTTCTTCGCTGACTATGGGCGCTGCTTGGAAACCCAGTCAGAAGTATTGTTGTACAATCGTACATCCTTGTGGATATGTAATAAAAAACTCATCAGTTGTTCTTCCACTTTACATTTTACCTGTACTCCAATATTTAAAGAGCAAAAATATAAGATAAAAAGAATTATTTAAATAAATTAATTTTGTGCAGTAAACCCTACGACGTGTCCATGGTTCTCACTGATATACAACAATGAGGTATTGAAAAGAACTTAAAAATGCATTCGAAAAGTGCCACGCAACCACTTTTTAAGGTATAATGACTGAGTTGTATTGGTATATCTTGCTCTATATCTAACCAATAAATTTGAAGAAATAAAAGAAGTCCTTACCTCAAACGGAATCATAAAAATGTTGTTACCCCCCATTGATAGAAGTACATTCACCTAATATAGCTGGCAATAATATTAGTGTAGAAAAATAATTATCGCTAGACCAGTGATTTGCAAAGATCCGCTACCCGGGGCCCCGCGGTGCCATCACAAGGGCGCCGCGAAATATTCAATTAAACAATTCGGATATTTTCTTGGAATTTCCTATTCTCGAATTTTTGCGCCAACAATCGTGTATGCTGACAAAATTCCAAGAATTTAGCAACTTTCGAGTCTTTCATTGTTTTCTTTCCAATCCGCATCTTTTGAAAAGGCTAGTGCGCAAACACGGCTTCCCCCCCATGCTTTAGTCACTAGTTGCTAGCCGTGCTAGTGGGGAGCTAGCCGCTAAGCGTACGTAGCGCAGTAGCAAGTCGGATATCAGTTCATTTGTTGTCACCATCTCAGTACTCGCATTAGTTTTTGTTTGTTGGACTAACGACTAACTTAATAGTGTGGTGGTTAAGTTAATTTTCAAAAGTTATTTTTCTGATCACCCTAAAAATGGACAAATTCTTATTAAACTTGAATAATAAAGATAGTGCTAAATCTAGAGAGGACGTTCCACAAACAAGTGGAAAAGGGTTCCGAAAAGCGAAAACGTCGTAAATATGAAGACAGTTATTTGGATTTTGGCTTTACTTCAATAAACGAAAATGATAAAGAGAGACCACAGTGTGTATTGTGTATGAAAGATTTGGCACAAGAATGTATGCTTCCAAGTAAGTTAAAACGACATTCAGACCCCAACCATTCTAACTTTGTTGGTAAAGCTCGCGACTTTTTTACCAAAACGTTAATTGAATTAAAATAACAAAAAGTCTGCATTTATAAACACGTGTCAATAACAAATAATGCTTTGCTAGCATCTTACAAAGCAGCATATAGAGTTGCTAAGTGTAAAAAGGCCCATACCATCGTAGAGCAACTCATTCTACCGGCTGCTGTAGATTTAGTGAACATGATGATTGGCGAGTCGGCGGTGAAACTGCTTTGAAAAGTCCCTTTGTCTAACAATACCATTCATCGCAGTTTTCAGCACATCGGGGAGGATCTCAATATACAATTAATTGAAAAATTAAAAGGAAGTGAATTTGGATTGCAATTCGATGAGGCCACAGACAATAATAAGGGCGCACACTTGATTTGTTACGTACGCTTGGTAATTGTGGAGCTTTAGCAACATTATCAAAGCATGATAAATTAAAAGGCGTTTCTATGTTGCTCATTGTTTTATTGGTATAAAGCTTTTTCGGCTACATAGCAGCCATCGTCAGTAACATACACTGAAAAATATAAATGTACATAAAATGACAATAATAAAAATATAATCATAATATGAAAGTATACAATAACCAAAAATACACTTCTTTCGATACTGTTTCACCCAATTATTGTATACTTTCATATTATGTTTCTATTTTTATTATTGTCATTTTATGTACATTTATATTTTTCAGTGTATGTTACTGACGATGGCTGCTATGCAGCCGAAAAAGCTTTTTACCAATAAAACAATGAGCAACATAGAAACGCCTTTTAATTGATCATGCTTGTTACGTACGGTTCTTAGATGGTAATTCAATCGTTGAGGACCTTCTCTTTTGTAAAAGTATTACTGGAAGTACAAAGGCTCAGGATTTGTTCGAGATCCTGAATATATTTATGGTTGAAAATAATTTAGAATGGACAAAGTGCGTTGGTGTTTGTACTGACGGTGGTCGTTCGATGTCCGGCTCTTATGGAGGATTGCAGGCGCTTATTCGAAACAAAGCTCCAGATTCAGTTTGGACCCATTGCATCATTCACAGAGAAGCACTTGCATCAAAGTATATGAGTCCTCTACTAAATATAGTTTTAGAACGTGTGGTAAATATAGTAAACTATATAAAAATTCGGCCACTGAAAGTAAGGTTTTTTTAAACAATATGTGAAGATATGGGAGCTGAATACACATCTTTGTTGTACTACTGCCACTCACGATGGCTCTCTCGCGGGGGTGTATTGTCTCATATGTTCCAATTACGGCAAGATATATACGCTTTCCTTGAAGAAGAAAAACATGAGTATGCCAAACACTTTGTGGAAACAGACTTTTTGATTAAACTCGCATACCTATGTGATATTTTTGAAAAGTTGAATGCGTTGAATTCCTCCTTACAAGGACGCAATATGCACATTTTAAAGCAAACAGAAAAAATTTCAGCATTCAGAAAAAAATTACAGCTATGGAAAATAAAAATTAATGAAGAGTGTATCAGTGCTGATTTTCCCTTGTTGCATCAGTTTGTAACCTCCAATTAAATTAATTTGTCTTGCAATATAAAATCAATTTTTGTTGATCACCTATCAGAGCTTACAAAAAAGTTCGAAAAATACTTTGAAGCAGATAATGATAAATTTACATGGATTCAAGACCCATTTAAAGTCAAGGCTCCATCCGAATTTACTTACTTAGAAGAAGAATCTCTTATTGACTTGTCTTGCGATAATACTTAAAAGTTAAAATTTGGTATCATGGAACGTTCTGATTTTTGGATATCAGTAAAAGAGGAATATCCACTGCTTAGTGGTAAAGCTCTACGAATATTAATTCCATTTGCAACATCCTATTTGTGCGAAGCTGGGTTTTCGGCGGTCGCGGTAATAAAAAGTAAATATCGCTCGAAAATTAATATTGAACAAGAAATGAGGGTCGCCATATCCAATTCTATTCCGAGATTTGAGAAGTTGTATAATGAACATCAAGCCCATCCATCTCATTAATAATTTTTATAATGTTAATCATCAATGGACGTTCAATAAATTGTTTGTGAATTTAAAATTCGTGTTTAATTTATTTTTCAACTAACCTAACCACATGGTGGTTGTCCAGTCTCAATATGGATATTACCAAAACAGTTGAAATGAGATATTTTATATTATCCCAAGGTAAATAGTAAGTATCTTTTTCGGAAGGGGTGTTTCCCAACATATTTAAGAGAGCTAAAGTGAAACTTTTACACAAGAAAGGAAACAAACTTAATATTGGAAATTACCGACCAATATGTCTACTACCCACTTTCTCAAAAATCCTAGAAAAATTATTCTATAAGCGTCTTCTAGATTTTTAATCAAAAAATTACATTCTCTCTAATGATCAACACGGTTTTAGGAAATCCTTTTCCACTACAAGCGCCATATTTTCCTTCTTAAACGAAGTTACCACATCTCTTGATCGTGGAGAAAATCCTCAGGGTGTTTTTCTTGACTTATCCAAAGCTTTCGATGTCATCGATCACGGAATTCTCCTTTCAAAATTGCATTCTTTAGGCATCCGTGGACTTCCACATCAATGGCTAACTTCTTATTTAAAAGATAGATATCAACAGATCGAAAAATCCTATACTAATAAATAAAATACTTCAACGTTGTCTTTCAGAAACAAAGCCACTTACTTGCGTAGTACCCCAAGGATCAATTCTCGGCCCTATACTCTTTTTATTGTATGTGAACGACATGTCATCATCCACATCAGATTGCAAAATAGTTCTTTTTGCTGATGACACTAATTTACTATGTAAACACGCCAATGCTCAAAAAGTATTGTCTAACCTTTCGACTTGGTTCCATGCAAATCGTCTCATTGTAAACACTGACAAAACAGTGTCTATGTCATTTCACAATAGTAATACAAAATCTTTACCCCAGGTTTCTATTTCTTTAAACGGAACACAACTAAAAACTGTTACGAATACATAATTCTTAGGTCTCCATATTCAAGACAATCTCAAATAGAATTGTCACATTGACAATCTTAATTCCCAATTAAGTAATTTGTGTTACGCATTCGGAAACTTAGTTAACGCAGTTAGTCCACGTATTTCCCGTTGCGTTTATTTTGCAAACGTTTACTCCCATTTACGTTACGGCATTACCTTCTGGGGTAATTCCGGTCAGAGTATTCAAACTTTCAGAATTCAGAAGAGGATAGTTCGGATAATTTGTAAATCTCACCCCCGAAACTCTTGTAAACCTTTATTCAAGGAATTAAAAATCTTAACACTTCCCTGCATTTATATTTATGAAACAGTCGTGTTTGTTAAGACCGAATTACTGAAGTGCCACCCTTTCTTTATACGAAACAGTCTCGTTCACGAACACTATACACGCAATAGTAGTAATATTCATCGCCCTTGAGTGTCAAAAAGGACCTTATCATTGTCACTCTTTGCCAAAAAGGACCTTATCATTCGGGAATCGTTCTATATAATTCCCTGCCCAAGAATATAAAATATATTTTGAAATTGAATCTGTTCAAATCAGCGGTCAAAAACTACCTCCTGCACCAGTGCTTCTACAATGTAAAAGAATTTATTGATTTTAACAAAAGTTAAATTCGTCTTGTAGTTTTTCACGCCATTGCTGTAGTACTTTTTAAACAACTTATAAAAATTTCAAAAACTATTTTCTTGCTTGATTGTGTTGTCTTATGGCTCATATTAATTTAGTTTTATGTGTACTCAACTTTGGCACAAATTAAAATTACATAAATTTAGCCCCATCCTGGCCCGGGTTTTTCTCCGGTTTTCCTTCGGGTAGAGGCGGATTTATCATACAGGTTCTCTAGGCTTTGTCTAGGGGCGTGTTTATTGTAACAATAAATCGTGAATTTAGTGTTATTTCAATTCTTATGATTTTTAAACACTATACTCAGAATAATCTATAGTTCGATAATAACTTGTACATGTAATTTGTTGTTTAAAATTACAGACATATTGACATTCTATTAGTATTTAACTCGCAGCTAACTTTTTATCTTATCTAGGAATTTTTGCTGAATTTTTTTTTGAATCCGCCTTTGCCTTAGGGCCCTTGATCGGAATTGATGGGATGGACCCTTGCTTGCTTCCGGAGAGTAAATTAGTTTTTTTTTCCTCCACGTGGTCATACGCAGTTTGTACTGTTTTTTGACAATACATTTATTAAACTTATCTGTTTACAACTTTTCGCTGTTAAATGGGTAATCGCTTTTGAAAAGGAAAGTTTTACAATTTTTGAAGGAAGTCAGAAATTTAGAAAAAAATCTTATGTATTAAGTGTGCCGCGAAAAAAAAATCCGATTATTTAGGGAGCCGCAAACCGAAAAAGATTGGGAAACTCTGCGCTAGACGAAGTTACATACATTTGACCTGTTAATATTATGATTGTATGGATGATTTTGACTGTATTTCGGCTGGGTACAAAGTTAATATTAATTGATGAAATAATTAAGGTTTTTGAGATCAGAATTAGTTACAAATTATAGGACTGTGTTGTAAATAACGTCAGAAAATACCCATCCAAAAATAAACAAAGAAATAGATCAACATTGACATTCAAAATGAAACGTCAATTAAATTGACTAAATATAAATAAAAACACGATTTAATTCCAATTTGTAAAATAACAAGAAATTGTTTATTGCATTGATTGTCAAATGGTATTTATACCATGGAATATTTGTTAGCACTCCACAAATTGACAATTATGGAAGTGAACAGTTAAGTGCCTAGACAAGGAATATTAACAAATGTATGTTGAGAAGAAAACACTGTGAATCAAACTCACAAAAATGATATGCAAGACAATAATTATTAAGATTTGATTCTCTTGTGTTTTGGTTTTCCTATGCTACAGGAAATTTCATTTTTTATTGTTTATTGGGCCAAATTTAAGGAATTGGTCCAACAAGGGTTCGAAAGAATAATTAATGTCATAATACTACAAATATTATTGCGGTTCCGAAAATATAGGCCGTATTCTTTGCTTTTCATATTTACGATAGTTATAAAGAAATATTGTTCCGCACTATTTTCTTCTCTCCGCCACCGTTTATGTTAGTATGTTAGGGTATGACAATTATAAACTGTCGGCGATGTTATGTTTGTTAGACCCGGCGATCCCGTTTTAAGAAAATCTGTTGTAAGTGTGAAGATGGAGGCGATGGTGGAGGTAGCAGCACTCGCGGAAGGATATACGAAGAAAAAGGATCCTTACACAACTGCAAGGAAGTATGCTTGCTTGATGCACTCTTTTTCAAATAATCAGACATTTTATTGCTTTTAAACAACTTAGATAAATATTCGAGTATATCCTCTATCCGAAAATCGTGTGGCACAACTTAAAGCTTCAAAATACTGGCCAATATTACACAGAAGCATAGCGAAGTATAAATATTGTTTATTTACTTTCTCTAAATTTCAGTATTCACTGAAATTTATGGTTTGAGACGAAAATGGAAAATTCACCGCAATTGCACATTATCCCGCGCTTTTCTTTGAGTTTCGTTCGTGCAGAGGCAGATGTATATACACACACACTACTCTAGGTTCGGTCCTAGGGGTGTCTTTTATGGTATACTCATTATTAATCTCGACTTTTGAGAGATATGATATTTACGCTATATTTTCGGAATGTATTTGTTAAATAAGTGTTATTGTAAAATCTTCTAGCTGTAGTACGCGCTGCTTGCTAGCGTGAAAGTTTAGGTTTTCGTACTAACATTCTTTTGAATCTTCATTGATGTATGTAAGAAAAATTCAATAACTGATATATTACTAATATATTTTTACAAATCATTTGCATATATTTGGAATAAAGAAATTTGTCGTCATTATTAATATACGAAAGGAAATTCATAGAATCGAGGACAGTTCCATGTGCCACTTTTATTTCATCTGGAGATCAACTAATTTTTAAAGGTAGACTAACAATTTAGTGTTATTCAAGGTAGAAATGAAACATTTTTTGATTGATGTATTGAAGTTCTTTTATGAGAATGTCAGTGTCATTTTAATAATTATTATTTTCATGTATAATGTTTATTAAATAAATATCAAAAAATATTTCATGAACAAATATTCTTTCTGTGTACTTGTTTTACCTTAATTTATTCTCCAAAATTTTTTTTTTTCTGATCGGCAAAGAACTTACACTTTCAAATTCGTCATCCAGTAATTAATATTTGAATAGAATACTCAAACATTCCGCAAGACTCCATGTTTGCGAACATTAAATCAATAAATTAGGCAAGTTTCAAAATCTAAAGAGGATTTGAATCCCTTGAAAGGAATGGGTCCATAAAAGAGATAATCGCCTTTCTTTTCACCACGTCCTAAGTGAAAGGGGTTGGCGCAGCAAAGTGACATAGGAAGCCGCGCCGCGCCGTTGGAGTGCTCTCACATAGTCTCTCCTTCTCGCCTTCCCCTTCCCCGAATGATTTATTCAGCCGCTCAAGGTGCTTGCTACCAGCCAGACACTCCTTCTCCCCAACTTTCCTCTCACACTCTGCGGCCATATCGGCCAACAGCCTCTTCCCATGCTCTATTCAGCCTGTGCCTGCGTCTTTACCTCCTTCCTACTCTACCTACCTTTGTTCACAACACGCGCCATTATCCGTATTGCTGCTAATATTGATTTCGTTCATTAACACAGAGAACCCTCGGTGATAAGATTGATGAAAGACAACAAATTTGTTTGTGAACTATTGAGGAAATAAAAGTTTTGAAGTACATACACTCACAAACGCACATACGATATTGGACATCATCGCAAAAATTTGAAATTTAACTCACCTGAAGCTAATTTTATCAAGATCCGAAGAGATCTCAAAATTTCTTCTCGACAGACTACATTTCTTTTCTTATACATATCGTGTAATGGGAAAGTTAAAATGGAAGCATAATACTACGAATATATTGCATAAGACTGTTTAATGGAAGCTTGTTAAAGATTATCTGTTCATTCGAAATAACAGCGCGAAAATAAATATTTATTGCATTTCGGGGAAATGGCGAATTAAGTATCTCAAAACTATGTCATCATATATATCCACCCTCGTCCGCATTTAATGATAATTCCTACCACTAACGCTAGTGAAGTATTAATTCAATAAAACTAAAATTAAGTTGGGAAAGATGAGATACACGAATTTATAGGAAAATATTGCTTTCCCGGTATTTAAAATCGATTCAGTAGTTCGTCATCAGAAGGTGCGTTCCCTAAAACATTTGGAAAAGCTTAAGCAACCCTTGATACAGAAAAAATAAACATAATAATACCTATCGACTTATTTTTCTAAAGAAAATAAATAATTTTTTTTTTCAAAAACGCTTTTATTAACCNATTATATATATATATATATATATATATATATATATATATATATATATATATATATATATATATATATATATATATATATATACACACACACACGTCTTCTACAATTTCTAGAACACTCCTGACAGATACGAAAAGTAAACAAAAAGTGTCGTCACCTAGCAACCAGAAATGAGGTCGCGGAGCCAGAGGAAGTAGGTTAGTGTGTAATGACGTATGAAACTGTATATAATTGGGGGAGTAGTGGACTCGAGGCAGAAGGACTCAGCTGCTGTGTGGGTGTTGCAACTTGTGTGACACCCCAGCAAACCAGCTGCTGCGGGGGCGTTGTAACCTGTGATACTCCAGCAACTCTCACTGCTGCTTCCCGAACCAGTTAATTGGAAGCTGAAAGGACCGAGTCTGTCACGATCTACACCTCCAGACCGGTTACGTCATGACCACCACCTGCTTCTCTCTGGCTACTGCCACCTGCGATCACGGAGCGTTGTAAGTACTATTAAATGTGTCATATTAGGTATGAGTTTCACTAGCCTCTTCACTCCTGCCTATACCCAACCATTCTTTTCCTCCTTCTACGTCGAGTCCAACCTTAGTGGATTCAGTCGGCCAACCAGATTCGAACCACGAAGGAAGGACCGCGACAAAAGTTTCAAATATTTGATGATTAGTTTTATCCATTTTAAGATAAAAAATATAAAAAAAACTTTGCAATTAATACAAGTGCAAATTTTCCCATGAACGTTTTGAGTGCATTAACCGCATGCATCAAGATGGAGCAAACATCTCCATGGGTAATTTCTTTGTATGCGTGTTATGGAGGTTCAATACTGTGTAACTAGTCGATGCAGAAATTTCAGGAGACGAAGAGGATGATCATATGCGTCGTCACATCGGTGACGTATGCTTTGGGACCTGTCTAGGTGCATCATGGAAGATGAAGACATGGCGACGGAGAATAGACGAGTCACCCAGAACGTATTACGCAAAGGTTTTGGTATGCACAACACATCATCCATAAACAAAAAGAGTTTTAGCAACACCAATGTCAGCTGACATTGAAACTGCAGGAACGACGAGTTGATATCTATCAAAATCGATCTACCCACACGCGAATACAGTATTCCGTTCTCCAGCTGCCAGACAACCAGGAGACTTCGAGACAAGGCGACTCGAGTTGCTCATCATACTTACAGTCGCGACTTAAGTTGCTCGATATCAGTTTATATGGGCGTCAGCGAAATGCACATCTACTTAGATTCATCGCGTGTTAACAACTTAGAATCGGTATGCTGCATTTCAACTCTAAAACCCGAAATAAATGAGTTTAGATTCAATTTTTAGAAATTTTTGTGAACATGTTTAAATATTCTAAAACAAACAATATTTACTAGTTGAAAAAAAATGTCAATCTGTGACTGTCATTGGCGTCTAACAAGCGATGATATAGCAATTGTCGGTCGCAGACTGCTAACGCTCGCGTCTGAGAGATTGGGATACTAGTCTTTAGTCTCCGCGTCTCAGTCGCGATGTCTCTCTCAGTCACTGCTACTGGACAATCGTAATGTGAGTGTGAAGTTCTTATGCGTTGAGTCTATCGGTCGTCGAGCAGCTGAATTACTCAGCAATTTGAGAAGAGGGTCTATTTCTCTTCTTTCACGGTGATCTAGCCCGTAGTCGGACCTTGACCTCATCAGTTACAAGTCATCCTAATTTCTGAAACATAACAAACCGATGAAACAGAAGCATAAATGAACTGTATAACAATAAAGGTACGTACTACGAAATAGAAAATCTCCCGGATTTGATGAATTGCCCTCAGAGATAATAAAATATATCACAGAAGTAATAGCAGAAGAGATGCGTAACTTTGTTGTTTGATTATAGATTCAGGAAAATCTTCCTAAAGGATGGACTAAACAAATATTGTGTCCAATTCTTAAGAAATTCGACGATGAATTAAATTGCTGTAACTATCGAAGTATTTCATTATTAAGCAATGCAGATAAGTTATTTGCCAACTTATGTGCATTTCTTAATAATGAAATACAGGAACAGAGTGGAGCGTTACTATGAATGTATCATTGTAATCAGGTTAAAGGAAAAGTAGATATACTATAGACCAGTCACTCATTATGATGCAGCTGCTACGAAAAACATGGGAATATAACACAACTTTCCATCAAATATATGTAGACTTTAGACATGCATACAATTCTATAAACAGGAGTAAATTACCTGTCATTCAGTTTTGAAATCCCAAAGATACGACTGATCAATCTCACCCATCATAATACCTGGTCCTACGTAAGAATTAACAACGAACTGAATAAGGTTAGTTAATCAAGATCTTAAACAGGATGACGATCTGGCACCATTGCTCCTCAACCTAGTGCAGGAGTTATTAGAAATATGGAAATAGCAAGACAAGAAACACTGTTGCAAAGTGGGGGGTAAGCCGATGATTTTTGCATTTTGGGAAAATACTACTTTTGAAATATGCGTGCACTTGGGGGAGAAAGATAAGGAGGTCGGATCCATATATACCAGAAGAAGACGCAGGCTATACTTCAAAAGAAAGTGCAAAGTTGTCTGGAAAAACACAACAGAATAGAGGAAGATGAGACAGAAATGGTTGGGAGCTATTGCTATTCGGGCACCAATTACTGACCAGAAGAGAATCCGCAACAGAATGCATAGGATCGGAAAAGCGTATTTCTCTCATAAGCCTTTGCTTAATGGCCTTAACGGTCTTAATGCTTAATAGTCAGTAAAAAATTTAAAATTATTCTGTACAAAGCCCTTATTAGACCACTCCTCACTTATGGAGCGGAAGCATTGACTATATCAAAATCTGTACTCTCGCAACTAGATACATTCGAGAGAAAGATACTAAGACATTTACGCTCCATCACAACAACGGGGTGTGGAGAATAAAGTACAATGAAGAATTGTACAATATTTTTAATGACTTGACCGTGTCCATCTTTGTGCGGCTTAAACTAGAGTGGCCTGGCCATATGATACGAATAACTGATGATGGGTGCCGAAGAAAATATTCATGGGAAAATTTGAAGGTAAACGACTAAGGGGTGTCTAAGAGCAAAATGGTAGAATGGAGTAAGATAGGATGCGATGGTGTTACTTGATGTACAACGCTGGAGAAGAGCAGACCTCGAGGGGAATAAATGGAGGACCATTTGTGTCTTCAAAATGAATTTTAATTGGCTTTCTTTTAACGATTGCTGTGAGTACTGTAATAAAAATGTCATCGAACATTTGACTCTGCTGCAGTGCCAGAATATGACTGGTTTGGACTGTAGCCGTTTGATCTTTGGATGAGGAAATTTTACTTGGTACTATTTTTATCAAACAAGTTGAAGTGAGTTTGCACACCACGATTACTCAATATGTGCAAAATTTGCAAAAGTGGAAGCACATATTTAGATTGATTGGTTTAGTTGAATATGGATGTGAAATATGTTTCAGTCTTTTCATTGTGTTTTTCTTTATCCGTTATGTTTGAATTTTGCGTGAGAAGGGAGTACAAGTGCTGCGAACAGACGTCCTTGTTGAGTGACGAGCGTGCATTTATCTCCGGAACAGAGGCGCCTGCTGTCAGCACTCTGACGCTGCCGTTGCTGCTGCTGTTGCTTCCGTCGCTGCAAGCAATACCTCTCTCTCTCTTCCTAGATTTGAATCCTCGATCCACCCTGCTGTCTCTGAAGTGGCCATGCCCTTAATCAACCATAAACTGTTACCACACCACACAGTCTTCACCACACAGTCTCCTTGCTGAGACTGCCACTACTGCGCAAAGATATTTAAAACATCTTACTTCATTCCTGTGAATACTGATAATTTCATGTTTGTTCCAACGGTTAATAAATTAATGATCCTATCGCAACGAAAGAAAATGGTTCAAAAGGTGTTATTATCACAGCATACATGTAGTTATTTATCATTGTAAATTATCGTTATTTTATTATTGCAATGTAAATATTTTTCCAGTTATGTGCTATGTAACTTAAAAACATTTTATAATAATTTTTTAATAATTTGAGCATGGTTTTCATTACATATTTTAATGGAATATCACATTGTTGTATTCCAGCTAAATGTAATGTTTTTTACATATTAATAAATGTGGGTAGTACTTTTTTATTCTATTATCTGATCTCTCGAAAACAAAACAATTTTTTGATGTTATTAAACTAATTCTACTCTTCAGTTCAAAAATTCATTGACAGATAGAGAGGAGGAAACTGAATACTAAAAATACTCGAAATCATTTGTATTGTTTATATTATTTCTTTACTACTTTTATGAATAATTTAAAAAACGATAAAAATCACGATTTCTGTAAAAAAATATCTGAAATTGCGGATCTTTAATACTTTTTAATACTATTCAAGAATTTGTTTTCCATTTTTAACATGTTTCTTAATGTTCTTGTAAATATTTTGTGAGAGGACATGTCTCAGATTTGCCACAAGTGCGCACAATATTTATATTATCATACTTCTCAGTTTCGTCGCACTCTGTATGAATTCCAAGAAAAATAACTTTTAAATGTGTAATGTAAATCATCGCTTCCATAATTTTAGGATTCTATGTATCAGTGAGCTCTTAACTTTGTTTTCCTTAGTAGAACTAAACAATTTCGGATAAACTTCTTGTTCATGTGCATTCACATCAAAAAAAGGGTAGTGTGACCTCATTTCACCGTATAAATGCCATTTTTCAATTAAGTAGAAAAAAAATCATGTATTACAGCCTCTCTGATCCGAGACTTGCACCAAGAAAATAATATTACACTTTGGTTGACACTTGCATGGGCATATTCGTGAAAATCTGTTGTAACCATCCATCACCTCTGAGTTATATGATAATATCATTACAGTGGTCAAAATCTAATAAAATTACTATCTTCGCAATATATATATATATATATATATATATATATATATATATATATATATATATATATATATATATATATATATATATATATATATATATATATATA